>JAOEHI010000006.1:1000161-1023745 GCA_025447815.1 Percopsis transmontana
TCTCCTCTTACTGATCTTGTCATAGTCCATATATATATATATATATATATATATATATATATATATATATATATATATTCTGCAGTGTGTTTATTTTCTAGAAAAAGTGTGTTCCAGATAAACAAATGCGGTGTCTGTGTACTTGTTTTCCTGAAATGATGCCGATACGTCTAAAAGGAGGAGTATTCCGTACCCTCCCCACAGATAAAATGCCCATAACTTACGCAGAACATGCTCATTGCGGGGGCCACTTACATTTGCAAAGGTTCTAGAAAGCATGGCACACTTGTTTACTTTACACCCTCTCTTGTTTGTGTTACCACGTAGGATGATGGACAGAAGGGGATTGACATTCAGACACCCTCTGCGTCGCCCAGCACCCAGTCAGTGGGCAGTGCCAACAGCAGTGGAGGAACCACTGATCTCTTTAACTCACCAGTCGTCCCCGTCAACAACCAGTAAGAGAGACTTCCCTTACTATCCCTTTTACTTTTCCTTTTTACTGCAAACCATGATGATGTAGATGTATAATATATAATATAGAGGTGTGTTTTAAATATTGAATATGAGTCCTCCCTCAAGTGTCTTCTTGAATACCAGCAGGCTTCTACACAGGTCCTTAACTTACTGGAGGCCAGTGGTTAAAGGATTAGATTAGTAGAAGGAAGGTGTCTAGTTAAAACCCTGCCGGGTGGGTAATTGGGTCAGTCAAGATGTAGGGCAGCAGCCTGAGAATTGAAGTAGACATGTTAGATCCCAGTTACTCTGAAAAACATTCCTGTTCCTGCCTCTCAAACCAGCGCGTTTCTATAGGAGGCTTGGATGAAAGTGCAACCAAAGAAATGATTTCAGGTGCATGCTAGTGCAACTTCCCTGCGCCGACCCTTGACATGGTAGTGTAATGTGTTGTATCGCGTAGCTGTGCATTTGGAAAAACAGCAGCAGTTGAATTTTGGCTGAATTGGCTGAAAACCTGGGGCCGCCAACATCATGAAGTAAGCTGGCTGGGCGTCTATCAAAGAGGCTCACACACACACACACACACACTAGACCAATCCCTCCCCGCCTCCCTCTCCAGAAATGTGCGCCACATTGCCAATCTCAAATGAGTGTGGTAGCCGGGGCCAGCTAGAACCAGTGGGTTTGGCTTCTCTTTGATGGTTTAAATGTTAAACTGTTAATATACTGATGCATGCTCATTCTCCTTGTTTCCAGTGTGCCAAACCTGACCAGTGAGCTGTTCAGCCTGCAGCCTACCTTCACCCCCATCCAGACCACACACACTGTGCCCAACAATAACAATGCATGGGGAGGTAAGAGTACACACACACTCACTCGCCCACACACACGCATGCACATAGAAACATACACATGCAGAGAAACTGATGAATCCAATGCGAGAGTGAAGCCCATTTACTACTTCTTCATCTTCTACGTTGTCCTGCCACGTTTCAATGTTACCGTGGTAACCTGGTGATGTTGCTAGGTGACCTGCTGAAGCCAGCCCCACCCACTCAAATTCACAGCCCAGGAGCTCCATTGCACTCTGGGAAAATGCTGCCCAATGATTTGGACTCCTCCTTAGCCAACCTAGTTGGCAGTGAGTAGCACTCTGTCAATATCATTCCATTATTACTTCTTTTACATCCGTCATTCCCGTTTGCTTTCGCCCGCCTTCATGGTAATGTTCCTTTCATTCCTCTCAGACCTGCAGTTTGGTGGAACACCGGCCAAAAAGTGAGTAGATGTTTGGTTTTACATTCAAAACTGCTGTCTGTCTTCTGTTATCTGTGCTGGCTCTCTCGTGACGCACACACCACTCCCTTCCCTCGTTTGTTGTGTGTGTACTGCACCTGTGTCTTGTGTTTGTGGCTAACTTGTGCTGCTGTCCCCATATTCTGTGCCTTTACACCTGCGTACATGTTTGTGTTTGTGCACGTCAGACCGGAGCTACAGTGGAGCCAGCTGGTGGAGAAGAAGCCAACAGGAGGCGGTGGCTGGCAGACTAAGACCATGTGTGCCAGCACCAACTGGGCCCACAGCACCCACCCTATGGCTCCGGCACCCATGCCTGTCCCTCAGATGGTATAGCTCTTAACTACTCTTTATTTTTCTTTATATTTATCTTTGTGTGTTCGGTTTATCATAACTATCATGCATACAAAAAATGGGTGCCGAGAGGTTAACATAACCGAGGACAAGTCATAATTTCAAGTGGAACTGAATTTTTAGTCTGTAGCTTGTTGTAGTAGTTATAGCCTAATCATGCACCGTTGACTTCCATTGTTCCCCAAAAGCATATTTGATTGCGCCTCTTGAGTTTAATTTAAGGTACATTTAAAGTATATATTATTCCAAAATTTAACCGAGGGTATAACAAAAGTTAAATTCCGCTTTAAGTACACAGTGGTTGGAAAACTGCTAAGCCATAATCTTTGTCAGAAAGGGAAAAAACTGCTATGCTATTCAGCATTAGAGACTAATAATAATAGCATCTATAGTGTAATACTACAGTGACTGCATGATTTGATCCGGTCTGATCAAAGCTGCCTTCGTGCAGTAGATAACTTGTTACAAAATGTAATGCGTTGCAATTCTTAAATTCTGCTGCGCTCATGTTTTTTTGAAGGCGCTTGCAAATGTCTCTCTCTCTCTCTCTTTTGCTTCCCTCTAATTATATTCCTCTCGCTTCCTTTCAATCTCTTTTCATCTGTTAATTGAATACTGAATAACCTGTCAACCCAATCCTTTTAAATTTGAAGATTTGGGTGCTTTTATCAATGTGAGAATAATCTAAACAGGAGATGGTCACAAGTTAAAATGAGACTGAAACAGCAGGAATTAAGAAAGGTTTAGAGGTAGTTTGTATGAGCTTCAGTGGATATCTCAATTTACCTCTAAAACAAAACAACAACAAAAAAATGTCGTTTATTTTTCTCTGTCTCTTTTCTCAAATGGTGTCCCTACAGAATGGAATGATCTATACTGGCTATGTAAGTACAAATCTTTCTACTTCCTGTCCTCCTTGTGCACCTGATCTTGTCTTCCAAAAAGCACTTTTGCTTTGCATTTTATTTCTCTGCCTTTCTCTGCAGTTTTCATTATTAGACTTTTTGCGTTTTTGATGAGCCCTGTATTTCCCAAGAACAAAGACATATTTATTTTGGTCATATTTTGTGGTTATTTTTTAGGCTGATTTAAAATCATGTGCTATAGTAAACTGTAAATGTGGCGTTCAGGGATAGAACTTTAATGTTAAAGCTATAATAGGATGTCCTTGCTTGGCCCGACAGTCTAATGTTGTTGTCTAAGGTCTCATTTTGTTTCCCTTCAGGCTCCAGCACCTGTGGCTTTTCCTATGACGACACCCCAAGTGCCTGTGTATGGAATGGTAAGAAACAAGCTTATTAGCTTTATTACAGTATTCAAAGAAGCCATCTTTCATTCAGACTCTCTACACCTTCTGCCTTTTCTGTCCTTCCAGCTCCCTCCTCAAATGGGTCATCAGATGGGAGGAGTTCCTATGATGGCCCCACAGCCGGTCATGTACAACCAGCCCATTCTGAGACCCACCAACCCCTTTGGACCCATGCCGGGGGCACAGGTAACTAAGCCTACATGTATTACTTTGTTTTGCTACGTACCTTGTAGGTAACAAATCAGATGTATTGTTTTCACACCAGATATGTGGCTAGTATATTTGTATTAATCCTGGGTTTAGGAATTATTTCAAGAAGCAGAGCCTGAACCTTAAAGATATTGTAAAATAATATATCGATTGTTATATGATGTTATGTGATGATGACAAATCATCATAGTGAAACTGCAACAATCAACAACCAGCATTTGACAGTGATTCAATGCTAAACACAACGCTATTCCTGAGAAGCTGATTCATGAGTACAGTACAATGGCAGGTAAATGTGCACTCCTCAAGTGTTGTATAGCGCCCCCAGAAAGCCAAATTTCCTCCCCAGCTCACTGTTAATGTTTTGAAACACAACTGTGCACAAACGCCATGCGGCAGTAAAGTGAGGAGTAGAGAGAAGTGCAAGCCCCTCAGCACTAATGTGCGGGAGGGGGCGTAAACTCTCTGAGATGCAAACCGTTTGAACTACTGCCAGAAGGGTAAATCCAGACACAAACCGAGAAGTGTGCCTTTAATGTGCTTGTGCTAAACGTTTAAAGTGGTGTTTTGTTGGACTAAATGATTCCATTCTACCATCCTCGTCAGATGCACTTCATGTAGAGAAGGTGGTCTGGTCATGGCAGCAAAGCTGATGGCGAAGTAGAAAGAGAGAGAGAGAGAGAGATTGAAGCAAACCAATCCAGAACCAAATCCAGTGCAGGAGGAAGGGGAAAAAAGGAGGACGGGGGCAGAACAAAAAAAGGAGTGGGGGAGAAAATGAAGAAGACAGGACCAGAGGATAACAGCAGGTCTGAAATGTAACAGTGAAGATGTTCACATTTCACCTGCCTTCTTCTCTCCTCTCCCTTTCTGGGTACTGGCCTCCCCATTTTCTTTTCTATAAAGCTGAAAGACCACACAGCCCCACATCATACCAAGCATTCTCTGTTTGACTTGCTATTTTTGAATGATAATGTCTGTTAATAAATGATTATGGCTTGTGATGATACTATGATGACTTACACCTGTGTCGAATTATGGAAGTTTTTGACGTTTCTGATTTCAAAACAAAACATAACTGCTCCCAAACTTCCCAATCCTCTTCATTACACAACTGACTCATAGGACATACATCTCTTTCTCTGATTGGATCGTTTGCACGCACTTTATTCAATGCGAACTTTGCCATGGGTGTATGTACAGGTGTTGGCGATTTTAGCATCTTTTTCAAATCACTTTGGTTTCTGCTTGTGTGTTATCTGTCAAAAATGGGTTCCTGACCTGATGTCAGATGTGACAGGTGTGTGTGTGATTGAGCGCGAGCGACCCTTTTTCTACATGTTAGAGTGCTGTACCAACTTTGCCATTTGGATTATTTTCGGAATTCAGTTTTGATGCAAACTTCACAGTTTAAATATGACAGAGATATTAATTTGTATGCGCTCTTGCATATGTGTGTAGCTATGTAGCATATATTGTTTTTTTTTTTTTTGCATTTCTCTCTAAATATCAGGTACCTGACATTGTGTTGCCAGGTACCAATGTGTTACTCTGCACTGGAATTACTGACGAAAGCACTGAGCCAGGCATCACATTTGGATGTAAACAAACCTCATACACTAACTTTACTACTAGGGGATGCGTTCTACATACTGTACATCATGCCTCTCTCCTCTTCTACAGCTGTATGATCATGCAATCTCACAGCCGTTGTCTTCACTCATCTGTAAACTGTTTTAGGAACTGTCCTTGTTGTAAAGTTGTCCTGTATTTTCTGTGGGTCTGTGTCAGGATTCTGTATGGGATGCATTTTTGTTAAAGGTAGCCTACCCCTACTGCTAAAGGTAGTGAATAATGCACTTCAAGCCCGATAGGTGATTCGAAGTTAGCAAGGAAGTGATTCTCAGTCTTGCCAATCAGAAATAGTCTGAGGCTTCCTGTCGCATACTTCCACCCTTATAATGTTCCCCCTTTCCTGGCCACTGGCCCTGTCCATATGTGATTTTGCCAAACCCTTTACTAGTGGAGTCAATAGTCTCTGTACAGGTCCTACAAAAGGTCTAAGGGAGGTCACATACGATAAAGATCTTCATAAAGCAATTTGGGCAATGTCAATCACAACCCTGAAATATCCACCGTGATGAATTTTGAACTTAGACGATCAGACTTCAATGAAGCATTACTTCTTAATGTCACTAGTGGCTAATAAAGGGATAATTAAGATCTACAGACAGACGGTATATTTATAGCACAAACCTTCGAAGAGGGGACAACGCTCTGCTGCACAAAAACCTACAACCATTGCTGGGATGTACAGTCGAAAGGGGCAATAATTGATTGTGAAGAGTCATTTTCTATTGATTGTGTCTGTTCTATGTATATGTATGTGTACATGCCTTCCCTTTGAGATAAACAGGGTCATGTTCCTTGGCGAGACTGCAGAGCCTCTGCGTACTTATCGTGTCTAGGGGGGAAAAGGTCACTTGCGAGCTGGTATTGAGTACTAACTTAGCAATGAGTGTTGCTGTAACCTTGTTTTAGTCTGTACTACATCATAACATCACTTTGTTAACCTAAGATCAGCGGACTCCTGGAATCTAAAAGGGAGTTTCCAGACAACCTGAGCTGCACACGAGTTAAAACAAATGTTTCAAAGGATTCCTGGTGGAAGTTCAAAATGACTCTACCCTGAACTGTAACTGCTTGCTACTCTAAAACCAATCTTCCTGAGTAACTGCAGCTTTGACTCCATTACCAGCAGAGATTATTAGAAATCCTTAATCAACATGCTGGCAGCCCTCATTCTTAAATGAGGTGTCACTTTGGATGGAATATTTAAATGATTGGCAAGATGATAGTGGATATGTTCTTTGGATAATCAAAATTCTTCATTACTTCCCTGTTAGTGGTTTGTCTTTCTCTGTAACCTGAATGCTCCTTTTATTGTGGCACCTCAAGTCCACAATGCCGCTCTGTCCATCTTAGGCCAACCTGACTGTTACAAATAGCTGTGTCCTCTGTATATAGGTGAAGCTCTTCGTGTGATTTTAGACGTGCTCTCTGTAAAGTGATCAAAGCCCCATTGGACGACGTACTGTAAATGGGATAATTTATTGCTGTATCTGTGTTTGGGTGGTTGTATATTGAGCTTGTCTTCATCCAGGGAGGGGGGCGGGGGGGGGGTTGATGTTTGTAATGTTTGTGTCCATCTTGAGGAGGGGGGAGTGGGGAGTGGGGTGGGTCAAGGGTCAACTCTATCACAACTGGTCTATACCAAGAGTGTCTTCATCGAGGGAGTGGACAGGACAGGGTCTGTCCTCTTCAAAACAGGAACATTTTTTTGCACCAAAGTCATCATCTAAGCGCAGCTTCTTATTCAATGTCACTATGGACGGATGATATCAGAACTCAAAGAAGAATTAGTTTGGTTTTATTTTTATTTTCAGACATAGAAACCGTCTTTTTGCATGATTAAATGTCGTCTTTTTATTGGCTTGTGTGCCCGGTAAAAGCATGACCATTGTGTGAACTCTCACATACCGGTGTGTTTGGAAAATGTTTAGGAAATTTCTCAATGAGATTTTTTACTTACCTCTTGACATGAACGTTTCTTGGCATTTACAATCAACTGTTTTACAAGATGTAGGCCCAGTAACTGTTTGAAGGCTGCCTTGCATGCAGAAATGCAGCTTAGAAGTATCCCATCAAACTTCAAACAGATTTATCTGACTGCATCTTTGTAAAACATCATGGATGTCAACGCCAGTCATCACTTAGCTAGCTAGACATTGCAGTCTTGTAAAACCGCTCTTTATTAAAACGTTGCTATTTTCAATACATGTTTGAATGCTTGCTTATTTTTCTTCGGGATAGTGATTGAAGGTCACAGTACTGTAATATATATGTTCGGTCTGGTCTACATGGTGCGTTAAATTGGTTTGCCCAATTCTGTTTCCTCAGTTAGGACTTCATCATTCTCCAACAATGGGCTGATTTTATGGATGCAGACTAGGCTAGATTTGTCTAGATTTGTGTTTTCCCTTAAACCATCTTTGTTCTAAGGCTAGGAGATCAGAAAGTGTATTATGCTATGGGTGTGCAGATCCAGACAGGGTTACGACAGCAGGCATGTTGTTGCCGCATCAATAGAACACAATTAGGACACAATTAACATGTCTGTATCTTGGCCATATTTTACTTTTTTTTCTTTTTAAGATTCCAGGTTTGTTGTATTTATACTTTAAGATAGGTTCCCCAAAAGCCTCCTAGGACTAGTGTAATGTTAAAACAAATGCAACCTGTCCTTTCTTGCTGGCTCACCTTAAGTGCTCCAGGAAATATTAAAAAGGGATTTCCAGTCCACTGAGTATCATTAACAGAATATCTTAATTTGCACTATCCTTAAAAAGGATATAAACAGGAAAGGGGAACTCATAGGGTCCCTGTCAACCTATAGAGTCAATAGACCCTACCTAAGCAGACTATTCGACAAGCACTTGAGTAAATTAATTTAGAACCCTTACCCCTCCAGTGTTGATTATCCAGTGAAAGATGCATGGTGTTCATATGCATTCTCACATTACTTCTAACTTTCTTTTATGTACGAAGTAGGTCCCATCTTTGTCATTATGTGAGCTTTACACTCAGTGGCCATTGTGTATACTGCATTGACTCACTGAGTAGCCGTCCATCTGTAAAACTGTCCATTGTGGTTGAGGGCATGAAACGGTAGCATTGTCCATGAACATGTCATTGTTAGCAGGGAGTGAGGGTTCAAACCTTCGATTTCTTCTCATCTTTTTTGTACATTGTGATAAATCTATCAACAATGGGTTTGCATTGTTATAAAATGATTGGTTTTTAATTTCAAAATGCAGAGGTTGATGTTTTTGAAAGAAAATGGAATAAAATGTCATCTGATGGCGTTTGTTGGTGGCTTCATTGAAACAAAGTTCCTCAAAATTAGACACTGCAAGATCAACGCATCGATTTATTTCATGACAGAATATACACACAAACGTTATGTACAATTGAAAGTTGTTTATTTAACTTTTTAAAGAACATAGGACAAATGTAATTTAAAACAAAATGATAAAGATGTGTTCATCGTCAATTATACAATGTGGCATTGAAATTCATTTTGGTTTTGTGGATGGGGAGCGTTGAACCAGCAACCGATGTTGAGCCTGGTTATTCCTCAATTTAAATAGGGGGAGGCCCACCGTTGTGCTCTTAGGCAAGGCACTTAACTCCAAAGCGCCCCCCCCCCCCGAGGTGTAAATACAAATACTAAAATCAACTCCATCCCATCTATGGTTTCACGCCCAGCTCTGGCTCTGATTGGCTGGTGCTCTTGAGTGACAGCCCATTAGATACAGGATGTGCTGTCAACAATCTGCCTGCCTCAGCGGTGGTTGGGCCAAAGAGGACATCAAGAATGTGCTTGTGTATGCATGTGTAAGGGGAAGGAATGTATGAGCAGATGTTGCCGGGCGGGGGCGGGATTCATTTAATAAACGCAAACAGGACAGGAAAACGGCAATCTCCAATAAAAAAAAAAAAAAACAGGAGATGAGTGTCCAAAAAAATACAAAATAAAATAAAAACCTGAAATTCCCCCGAAGATGTGTACAGAACAAAGACTGTGTTTGTGTCTGTTGGGGAAGGGAGGGGGGCGGAGATGTACGGGGTCTGTGTGTGGTCTGAGTGTTTACCTTAGAGGGGACACCCCATCGTCCACAGCAGTTTCAGGCCTAACGCTGCTGTTTTCCCCATCCCACGCTACAGGTGCGTGTGGCGTACGTCCATGGATAGGGCTCAGTAAGGCTCCCTCCCACTCTAGCTGCAATAATCAGCGAGAGGAAGAAGGTGGCTGGAGCAGCAGCAACAACAAGGCATGCAACTAACAGATCACATGGAGCACGTGGAACAGCATGTGAAACAATGTGTTGCTTACACCTAAGCACAGCGCTACCAGTATAAATGCTGCAATACACTAAAGTGTGTGTCTGCGTGTTTGTGTGTGCGGGCGCGGAAAGAGCACGATATGGAATGAGCAGGTCAAGGGGAATATACTGTACGTGGAGAAGTTAGGTGCGCATTAGTAGCATTGCCAAGTGTGGTCTGGTGTGTAACCTATCGAAGAACCCAGATAAAGTGTGTAGATAAAGGCGCAGCCTTTGATGGGGGGAAAAGTAGGTCACTAGGACTAGTGGTGTGTGTGTGCGTGTGTGAGAGATTGCTTCTGGTGATATCAGAAGGGGAAGGTGATGGAGAGAAAGAGACCAACAACTCTTGACACAGCTGTCAATCAATGGTTCAAAACTATCAATTGAAGAAAAACCATCTTTTCATTTGTGTTTTATCTCTTCCTCATAAATACACACCTGTAACGCGGCCATTACCACGCCAATACTAAAAAAAAAAACTAAAAAAAAATACACAGCTTTTTGAAACGACAAGTGAACAGGGGGATTTTATATTATATCCCATGCTCAATGTCTGGCTTTACAGAACTAAATCACTCACTGGCTTTATAACAACTGCCGGTACAAACAGAATGCCTCCGTTTTCATAGACTAGTGTCACAATCTTGACAATCAATTCTTTTTTATTCAACTAACTATTCCTTAAAGTAAATATTTGTACACCACCATTACAAAAACTTGAATTTCTTAGAAAAATAATTTCAGAAAACAGCTTTGCAATTCCTAGACCATTATTTTTGTTCAAATGGTAGTGTGTCATTGTCAGCAATCAAATCTCAAACCAAATGTTGGTTGTTTTGGGCTTAAGATGAGGTTTCAAGTATTTACATGCTCAACACAAAACTGACTTTATTAAAAGTATTTTACAACTTGTAATAAACACTTCCGAGTCAATAACATTGGTTTCTACAAAGTGTAGCCTAGCTGAAGTTTGAGGATGGGGTAATAAATGATAATTATTAAAATAAGATATTATGTAGGGAATATTTCCTCACCAATATGGAGCCAATCCTACCATAATCTATTAGAATGTCTGAATGTCTTCATTATCAGGACATTATGGCCAGATAAATTTCATCTGCTTTTAAGGTTACGTTTACATTCAAGCAACACAAAAATAGTTGTTTTCCTGCTGTTTGCAACCTAGTAAATAATAGTAATAGTAAAGAAACTGTGTGGTAATCTAAACAAAGCAAGATTTCAACTAACAACCTGCTTGATCTGATAACTTATATCCAACACAAAATGTGATAAGCCAACCTAAAGAGTGGACTCAATTATGCTTTAGATCTCTCTTGTAAATAAACCAGATAGCTTTCAGGAGTAGCTCAGGTCTTTCAGTATTGGCTGTGGGGCTGGGAGATGATTTTGCCTACACCTGGACACACAAAGACAGGTAAGAAAACAGCATTTGTAACCCACTCCAACGATGTCACCCAAAGAGTGAAAGATTTTGCCATCATCTATGAATGAACCCACATGTTATTTGTCATGCTAGCCACATTTATGTCAAAGGTGTGCCTTTCTGCCCCGTCAAATGGAAAACTTGTCACTTTTAAAGACTAGCAGACAATGTCTAATTTGTAAGTTAGCCGTACTTTGCAAGTAACATGTAGGGCTATGTGTACCTTCCTGTGTGTGCACAGAACAGTAATTCGTGGATGCTGGTCACTCCTTCACAACTGTGTGCCCATGCTCCAGACAACTCCCGACTGCCAGCAGGCCAGCTGAGCCAGAACCAATATCTATTCTGTCAGACATTGTGGACTGAGCAGCACAGTAGTTCACGGATTTCACACGAGGCTTAGTTTTAAAAACACAAATCACACACTAAAGCACTCTCTCAATTAAAAGCGAAAGAGGTGGAGCGAGCAACAAAACACTTATTACACTAAATGTGCAATAATCAATCAGTCCAAGCGACATAACACACATCTGCAGCTGTGTGTAGCGATACCGCCAACCTATAACAGACAATGGCTTCATTGTCTTCATATGCATTAAGGCACTCCTTTGGTATGGATGATGAACCATTCAAACCAACAAAAACCCAGTTGATGCAAAATAAAAATGTTTATTTTAGTTGAGAATTATCCCACCACGGCACACGTGTAACCAAATGAGTGGCTGGATTGTCAGAATGAGTGTTGCTGCAACCTAGTCTCAGTCTGTACTACAACTGCTGCTTTGTTAACCTGACTTAGATCAGCAGGCGCCTGGAATCTAGAAGGAATTTCCATACAACTTGACCTGCAACTCTAGTTCCCACAAGCTCACGTGTGAAAACCCCACACATCCTAAAAGAACAGGCAGGCAAAGATACTGTGCTGTGGAAGTTATAGCGTGGCGTCCAAGTCTAGTCTCCACCTCAACGTTCAGTTAGGGAAGTCTTTGAACCACTACAAAAACGGGTCATAGAACTAAATACATTTACTGCCCTGTAATACTCATCTATTTAGCCAGTTGTAGTGTCACCCTTCAGACAGCCATGCTGTGCAGCTCGCCCCTCAACCAACCAGCTAGCAGGCAAGCTAATTACAGCTTACTGTAGGATTTGCCAACGCGATGAATACATTTGTCAGTTGTTAAGTGTATTCACACGAAAACGTCTCTGGTAAAAAGTGTTTCTTAGGCCGTTACCAATGCACACATTTGTGCCTACGCACACCCCCCCGCCCAACCACCCACACGCACGCACGCGCGCGCACACACACACACACACACACGCACACACGCACACCTGCCATGTGGAAGGGGAGGGGAGGGGAGGGCGGGGCCTATCGATAAGGGGGTTCTGGCGTGTTGTAAGGGTATTCATGGCGCTGGGGCAGGGATTGCCCGTGTGCGGGTGTCTGCTGCTCATACGGTCTGGACGTGGAGTAGCTTCCTGACGCCGCATAGGCCCCCGCTCCTGCGTAAGCGCCAGAGGAGTCGTACGCCTCCGCGTAGCCCGCCGAGGAGCCGTCGTAGCCCGCCGAGGAGCCGTCGTAGGCCCCCGCTGGGGGGCCGTAAGCCCCCGCAGATGCGTCGTAGGTCCCAGGCGCCGCGGGCGGGGCGTAGGCCGCCGGGGCGCTGTACGTGCCCGGCGGAGCGGGGGGGGCGGTGTCGGCCTGCGAGTAGCCGGACGCCTCGCCGGTGGCCGGCGGGGGCGGGGGCGGAGGAGGGGGGTTGGTGTACGCATACTGGAGGTACTGGTACTGCTGCTGGTACTGCTGGTACTGCTGGTACTGCTGCATCTGCTGGTAGTACTCCGAGTAACTCCTGAGAGGGATGGGGGGAGGGGGGGGAGGAGGTCAAAGTACCGCAGACAACACGACAGACACCCCCCAAAGAACCGCACTACCATTACTGCGTTAGAATACAACCGTCTCTATAGTTACCTGGCCATGGGATCTGCCCCATCAGCAGAAGCAGCGGTGGGGTCGTCGGGTCCTCCGGGCGGGGTGGGCAGCAGCGCCCGCCGCTTCGGTCGGATCTGGCCCAGGGACCCGGGGACTGGATCTGGCAAGAGGGGGGCTCGATTCCCCCGGATGGGGCTGCGGTCCCGGTCACTTGATGCTGTGCCCGCCTTCTTGAGTATTTGTTGCTCTGCCAGAACCTTCCAATTCAAATTAAATCAATTACCTTTCTTGCAAAAAAAAAAAATAATTTTTTTTTTTTTAAAGTACACTGTACATTGCCAGATACAACTGAGTTTCCCCATGGCGGTCAATGCCCCTCTTTGTTGTTATAGCCTATATATTTTATGGGCAATAACTACACCTCCAAAAGCAATGTTAACACAAAATGTTGATTGAAAAAAAAGACACGTAAACATACCTTCTGTCCCTGCTGGAAAAACTTGGCTCTTGCTGCCTCAAACAGTGCCGTCGGGTCCGCCCCTGGTGGAAGCTCTGCCTCCTGAACACCAGGCTCCGCCCCTGAGCTACTGTGATTGGCCACTTCCTGGTACACCTGGTCAGCAACAGACCCATATACCTGGCTGGCAAGAGCACCATATATGGCAGGGTTCACCCCATCAGTCCCTTTGGTGCTTGTGAGGCCCTTCAACGCGGCATAGGTGGGGTCAAAGGTTGTGGTATTGTAGAAGGAGTTGTGGACACTTTGCTGGACCTGGAGACAAATTGAGGTGGCTACAGTCAAGATTTAAAAAGATATAGGGTGGTTGATGAAGCATTTAGGAATACAGGGTCTTCATAACAGTTGATACACCTCATGTAGTCACAGAATTAACATGGTGATTTGAGTGTCTCTGCACAAGGAGATCTGCTGAACGCCAAAAAAGAAGCAGCTTTCAGAAATTTGGAGTGCAGAGAGTGCATGACCAGCTTCAAAAAGGGTGGTTCTGACCTGTATGGGTAGCCCAGCAGCGGCGGCAGCAGCAGCTGCCAATACAGCTGCCTGGCTCTGGTGGTGCTCCAGGGATGGGTGTGGGAGAAGGCCCTCTCTGGGTGCACCTGAGATGAGAAAGGATGAACGTTATTTAGCCCATAAGGGATTCCAGCAGTTACAGCAAAAGAAAAAGCCATCACTCGGTCATTTCCAAAACCCTGGTGGCAATAATGAATACACTAAATAAACTTCTGTGGAAATTTATAAAATTTAAATGTTTAAAAGCATAGAGGGGGATAGGGACTGATTTGAACAGAACTAATAGTTCCCTTTCGCTTAAGGAAACGGTTAAACATCTATGGTTCTCTGACCTGCTCCCACAGCGAGGCCTCCAGCCATGAGGGTTGAGTTAGCACTGTTGAGCTGG
The DNA here is from genome assembly GCA_025447815.1 of Percopsis transmontana. Lineage (NCBI taxonomy): Eukaryota > Metazoa > Chordata > Actinopteri > Percopsiformes > Percopsidae > Percopsis > Percopsis transmontana. The sequence goes on from JAOEHI010000006.1 coordinate 1,014,536, forward strand.
TTAATCAGGGGCTGGGCCTTGGACAGCTCCACAGACAGCTGACGGCCCTTAAATATGGTCCCGTTGAGGGCCTCGATGGCTGCCAGGGCATCCTCCTTCCTCTCCATATGTACAAATGCATATCCAGCATTGGAGCATAACCTGGCTGTAGTGTGTACAGGAAATGACCAAGATATTTACATATTAGGGCACTAGATTTCCTTTAAACACCATTTTTATTTTTCTTGTGTGTTGGCGATAAGCCCCTAAAACTGACCTTTGACCTTATCACAGTCCAGAACCCTTCCAAAGGTCTGAAACAGTCCATGCAAGTCGTCAGCGGAACACGTCGCACTCAGGTTCCCCACAAACACCTTGGTGGAGTTTGGAGGCCGTGCTCGTGATTCCTCCACCACCAAGGGCCTGCCTCTGTATTCCTTGCCATCAAGATGCCGTATGGCCCTGTCAGAATCACAACCATAAACATCTTTCCCTGGTACACTGCGGCTAGCTTGTAGCATTAGCACAAATTTAGGTATAGAAGGTATAGATATAACAAGAATAGAGCGATATATTGACGAATCACGATAACTACCTGTCCGCCGCCCCCTCTCCCTTCAGGGTGATGAAGGCATACTGTCTTAACAGAGAGCAGGTGTGGACCTCCCCATATGGAGCAAAGAGCTTGTTGAGTTCTTCATGAGTTGCATCTAATGGAAGGTTCCCCACAAACAATTTTACGTTTTCACTGTTCATCTCTGTGTCCACCAGAGATCTGTACAGGGGTAAACAGAAAACACAACATTGATTAGCCTAATATTTAGATCTGCAAAAATGTGTATGTAGATGTAGAACCCATTTGAGAGACCAATACCTAATCCTGGTTTGGAAAGTGTTCACAGCCCAGGACTAAGGCTCAAATACATAAACTATTTCAAAGAAAACGTGTCAGATATCTGGTTAAATTAGAAAACATCTGCCTTTGTGAAAATTAATGGAGGTAGAAGTAGACTAGATGAGCCGCTAGTCTGGTGACTCCATTCTATTTAATTTTTGAATTGATTTTTTAATGTACAGATTAGTGTATAAATACAGTCCATGTGGGTACAAGGTAGGCCTAATTATATTTAGTAGGACCGTGTTAAGCATTTTACATTTTTGTTATTACCGACTATATTAACTTCTGTATAATAAAAAAAATAATAATTAAATGTTGGGCCCTCGATTTAATTCACAACTCTATATGGTGCTCAATGCGATTCGAGTTTGACACCTTTAATCTAATAAATATATTTTGCATCTCTACAAAGTCGTGTTGGGAATGGATCTAACGATAGCCGAGATCGCGCTATTTACGTTGGTCATCGTTTGCTAACAAGCAAGCATAAGATTAAAGCTACCCTACATTCTATCTAAAACATAAAACAGAAACTTGCTTTTGCAGTCTTAACGTTGACAAAATAGACATCAGTTGACAATAGTTAGCATAAAATCTACTTGATTAGAAGACACGTAGCAGACGGGAATTGATAGCTTTTAGCTAACACACAGCTGGCCATCTTGTTTAACGTTAACGTCGCAGCTAAGCTAGTTGATGCTAACATGATGGTGCCGCTAACGTGGCCAAATACGCATATCTATCTGGATTTGTGCACACAGATAGGATAAAACTAAAGTACGTTCGATCATTTTAATGAATTTCTGGTTTGCTATTATAAACGCATAAAATATTGATTTGCATGTCTATTAGACACATTTCTTACCAAACGCGGTGCTTGAGCTGAATTTCAAACGCCATATCCGTTTCCGGCTTCTAGAAGACGATGACGTGTTTGCAATCCACACAATTTTGTAAAATCAAATATAAAATCCGTCCAATTAATCTAGCAGTTAGGCCAATCGTTTCAACCCACTTTTAGGCCTGAATTGGTTTTCTTTTTAAATATGTATATTTTGCTCATTATAGTTATTCAGATGTATTTCATCATATTTTTGATACAGGACATTGTAAATAATTATTTATTACACTTAATACATAGGCCTATTGGTCTAATTCTCACGCTGAAATAATATATCATTATAGCTTGTATAGCTTGTAGAATCGAACGTTAATTTTGTCTGCTTTCAGGACAAGGTTATGTTTAATTTAGGTTTGTTGACTGAACGCCCGGTTACAAAACAGCCGTAGGCCTACAGGTGAAATAAGATGGTTTATGACAATTAGGCTACTGTCAAAACCATTTATAAAATACCCTAATAGCCTATACAATAAAAGCATATGTAATACAATAGGGTTGTTGACTAAACAGCTATACTTAATACAATAAGACACTATATTAACGTCATATTAAGTCATACGATAGTTTAATGGCGTATTAAGGTTTTTGGAAGCCACTTGCAATCCAGGTTGGATCAGGTGAGACCCGAAGGAGGAGCTACACTACAGCAACATGCAAACGAAGAAAGCACCAGGGTCTGAGGGCTCCCTGCTAAACACAGTCCAATAAGTATCACATGAAGTTGACGTTCTATACATTGATGGGAAAACAACTTCGACAATATGTATAAAGGGGAACCGTGACTCAGGAGAGGGATCGTGGCAAAGAGGTAAGCATTCGGTTAAAATGAAGCATTTCCCCCAACGCTAGGCCGGACGACGCAACTCGTAAATAGACCTGTTGCGTCTATTTGAATAGACTTTTCCGAATCATTCTATTTTATTAAGAGCAATTGTGCGCGGTCTAGTAGGTCTCACTGATTTAACAAATGATAGAACAGCAAGAAGTGTCAGTGGGTAGCATCGCATGGTGGAAATATGGAAGGATTGTTTTGAACACTGTCACATTTATTTGACGTTGACGTAGCCTATAACCGCTTTACATCATTCATTCATCTCTTTAAACTAACTTCGTTATTTTTTTATTTTGTTTTTTTATAGGCTAAAGCTTATAGGCTAAAGCTACCGAATGTCAAACTTTTTTAGTTGCTGCAATGAAACAAGTCAGGACATGTTCGTTCCATCCTCAGTGTGTGTGTACTTGTACCGTGTAACTACGTGTGTGTGTGTGTGTGTGTGTGTGTGTGTGTGTGTGTGTGTGTGTGCATGAGGCCCATACTTGGCTGGGTGTCTCTACACAGTAAGCTATAGGAATTATAAATAACTACCAATGTGTGTGTCTGTGCTGTACCTATGTCAGAATGTGCAGCACCATCCCACCCATCTTCCTGGTATGGTTAGCAATCCCCTAAGCACTTAATTACCACCTTCTTGTGTGTGCTTGTTTGCTTGCTTGCTTGCGTAGATGGCGCAGCCAGAGGAGCCTCTGTATGACTTCCCGCTCCCTGGGACAGAACACCAGTGGGCCGGACATCAAAGGGGGCAGGGGTCTCTCAGAAGCATCAGCATATTGGACCGCCTCTTGCTTACACTTCCTGTCTGGTTACAGCTGTCCATCAACCCTGCCACAGCACTGCACATATTGCAACGGGAACCCCCAGGGGTCAGAATCACATGTACACACATGCACAGAAAAACCTTGTAACTCCTGGCGTGGGACCCGGGTATACACATGTTCAAGTGGATATAAACACATGCACACATGAATGTATAGACTGTCTATTTCTCACACTAAAGGTAACCGTACATTATGTAACGTGCTTTGTCAACCCACAGTCTTTCCTGGTGCGCAAGTCGCGTACATCACAGAGGAGTGTGTTATGTGTTCGTCTTGCGGACGACAGTGTTCCTTCCTTCGTTCAGCAGTTTGGCATCCGAGAGGAACACGCCAGTAAGACAACCTTGTAATTTCTGAATCCCAGACACGAAATAATGGAGATTATCAGGAGGCAACAATCTGACAATGGACTTCATGATTTTATGGCAGTTTTGGGTTATAGCAGGCCTTTCCGACGGCATTCTTTTGTTCTGTAATGTTGTGATTTGAAAGCTGGAAAGTAATGCGATATGAAGTGAAATGTGAATATAGTACCACAATACCACATTCTTTTTTTGTTGAGTATAACCTTCATAATATATCAAGATTTAGTTTAACTGTTGTAGATGAGACCAAGGAAGCCCAGCTGACATGGTGACAAGCTAAATTAATTAAATCAACATCTGTATCCTCAAAGATAAAATAATGGTACTGATTACCTTTCTACATACCACGGGCTCTTTCACCAGCTGTCTGTCTGGAGAAATCAGCTATCAACTTCCCAGACCTGCCAAGACTTATCGCCTTCTACTGTGTCAGCAAGTAAACCTTTGTCCTCTTTCTCAATTCTTCTTGACCACTTTCAGTTACGAAAAAAGTAATTCCTTAATTTGTATGGACTTAGACAGACTTATGCACTGAAAATTAACTTTAAAACAAAAATACATTTCTCTTCTGATCCATTCATTAAGTTTTTGAATGAACTGATGTGCATGTTTCTTTGTGTCAGAGATGTATTGCCCTTCAACCTGGAACTTCCGGAAGCTATTGCTAAGGCAACATCCCACAAGGAGCTTGAGTCCATCTCCCATATGGGAGTAGGTAAGTTAATACATCAGATGTATCTCCTCCAAACTACACTGGCTACAATGTTTTATCTAGTACACTTAAAGTGTTTGGGCACTGAAGATACTAGTTAAGTTTAGCTAGTAGAATTTCACCCCATTCTTCTATTATTAAGGTTTACAAGTGCACGATTTTACGGTTTCTTTGTTGCCGTATTTTGCACTTTATAATGACACTTTCTCAATCAGCAACAGGTCAGGACTGCTGCAGGCAGGCCTGTCTAGTGTAAGCAGTCACACTGTCTGACCTTAATAGTGGAAGAATGAGAAATAATACTAACTAAACTTCACAAATGGATGTGAAGCGCCCAAACACTTAACTGTCTCAACATTTTTGGAGCATGATGCAGTCATCAGATTTTAAAATGTGTATATTTTCAACAAAAAAACAAAAAAAACAAAAAAAACTAATTCACAAGGTAAAACATCAAATAATGTGTGGTTGTATTGTTTTCAATATTGTACAGAGCAACCAGAACCATTGCTTTTTGTTTTTATTAATATTTTCCATACCGTCCCAACTTTTTCGGAACTGGGGTTGACCAAAAAGGGATTGCCTGGTCTTTGTTAGGTATTATAAAACTAAAAGGTATAGTTTAAACTGCTGTGTAAACACATACAGAATTTTAAAATGCGTCTTTGGGTTCACAGAATAAAATATAATTTGGACCTTTTGTATTGCCATATTTTGTTCCAAATTCATCACAAGAATAATTGAATAATCAAGAGATTATCTACAGATTGATGAAAACAACTGTTAGTTGCAGCCCTAGTCTTATCAGGTTATTAGAGAGTAAGCACAAATTACACACACACACACACACACACACAAAATAGTAATGACTAAAAACAGACTATTTTGCTGTTTTTCAGAGTTTTGGAGTTCGCAGCTGAACTTCCGTGGGCCCAGAGAAGCACGTAAGGCACAGAAGTATGAGAAGAATACAGAACCAATAGGTGCACCCCTCTCTGCTGCATTCTCACAGACAAGCTCTGCTACCCAGAAGCCTCCCAAGCCGGATCCAACCAGTGAGCGGGAGGACAAATCACAAACCAATGCTGCTACAGACAAATCCACCCTGTTCCAGGAGTTTTGTCCAATCAGGACACGCAGCCCCAGAGAGCTGAACTGGGGCTCTGACCTGGGCACTCTCTGCTTCGTCAACCCTCTTTTTCCTCAGTCCCACGATGCATTGCACAGGCGACACGTATTCAAGCGCAGCCACAAGGTCCGGGTTTCCACAGAGACCTCAAGCCCCCTTTCACCCCCTCTGGACCCACCTCCTCCTCCACCCCTAATGGCCAAAACTAAGGGGAGGTGTAAAGCCAGACAGCAGGCGGCAGTTCTACCCAAGAAAGGCCCATGCCCGACTGGGTGTGAGACACAAGCTCACCCAAGCCAATTCACTCAGACAGATCCCTCATCTGTTGGTGCACAGCTTCAGCCCTTAGCACAGGGGGAACCTGTACCCCAACCCTCTCAATTCCTACCTCAAATACAGGAGCAGGACCAGATGCATGTGGATCCAGAAGGGGTCCAGGCAGCCCAATCCCCAACACCAACAAAGATGAAGCATCTCTCAGATTATTCAGACTATAGGCAACCATCTCCAAAGGTCAACTTCACCCTTGCACCCTCCCTCTTTCCTCCTCTCTCCCCAAGAACATCACCCTCTCATTTAGCGAGGATCTCCCCATTCCCCTATCCATACGACTCTCCTGGTGCCTCCCCCTCTCTCTCACCATACCAGTCTCCCTGTCCTTCTCCCAAAGCCCCATTCCCCCTCTCTCCCTTTACCTCTCCCTCAACCTCACCTCTAGTGGAAGACTATCGCACTCCAACCCCTCCTCTGCTGCCAGACCAGAGAAGTAAGGAAGGTGATGTGCAAGAGGTGGTGGATGAGGAAAAAGAGGATGAGGATGAGACAGATGAACAAAGCGATGGGGAGAAGGATGAGGAGAAAGAGGAGATAGGCTTGCTTTTAACCCAGTTCTTTCCCCTCGCGTTAAATGATACAGGTAGCTGCGGTTCCCTCAGCAGTCTAGAGGAGGCAGCAGTGACCCCTCCAACTTCAATCCTTCAAGTGGACGCTGGTATCTCAACTGGACCCCCGTAGTGCCTCCTCTGTACCTACAGGAGAACATTGCTGTCAAAGGGGTGCAAGCACTGACCAAAAAGCAAGTTTTGATACTGCGTGCTATAGTGTTCTAGGAAGCCTAAAGTTTATACTGCCATCTAGTGGCACATGTGCAGCATTGCCAATGTTATCTATGGGGGAGAAAAAAAGAAAACAAAAGGGCCACATCTGTTATGTGGGTCCCTCTTTGTAGCCAAGAGGAACTGAATCTGTCTCACGCCAGTGTACATAGTTTAAAACATATATACGATTAATACACATTTGTATGTATGCCAAGTCCTTGTTTGGGCTAAAAAAAAAATCTTATTCAAATTTATTAATGTGGAAGTACATAATATCTAGTACATATATCCCATTATGTGATTGTATTAGCATTGTAAATCCTCCCATTTTGGTCAGGGTTGAAAGGATCTACTTTCAGCAAAAGTTGCGCAGCCATTATGTTTGAAAGGAAATCTGAACAAAGTCAGCATGCGCACACAAGCACTCAAGCATTCACTTAACGCAACGTCAATCCTATTATTACATACTACCACTTTTAACATTAATGCATCAGTTACTAATGTTCTAGACAACGCAGTCTAGCTTTGTGTAAATAGACAGCTTACTCCCAAAGCTTGAAACAAGTGAGCCACGACTACATTTTGCGATGCCATTATGTCATATATCCTGGAGCAGCTCTATTGAGCATGAGATTGTGAACACCTTCCAATATAAACGGCAGCATACTAGTAAAGCCATTGTATCAAAGAGCCAAGTTTACTGACTTGGATCCCTGGGCTTTTCATTGTGGAGAAATGTGTTTATGTGCGATTGTGTCCACTATAAGAAAAGCTGTGGAATTTTCTGTTAGACTAGGCTTTCCGTTTGATGGTATGGAAAAATATGCTGTAACATTCCAGGCAACTGATGGTCATTTGGAGAAACCCACAGTACTTGTAAAACCAAATGGTTGACATTCTGAGGTAGAAATACATTGTGAGGATTTAACATCCATTGCTACAACATTCTGTTCATATTGCATACAGGTTCTGGACAGTGGTGTAACAGAATATCGAATGCATTTATAGAAATGCCCAACAGCATTTGTGACTTAAGTTTAAGACCACACTTGACTGGACGATCTCTGCTCTCACCACAAATCCTAAAATTGGGAATGGGGGAAAAACATGTCATGTTCACTGAAATACAAGTCTTTTGAGAATGCATGCCAATTAAAAATATTGTTTTTGTTTGACAGACGCCGAGTGGCTGCCACTCCCTACCCCTTACAGCTCTCAGACACCATTCTCACACTATTGTGCATGCTTGTGTTTCTACAAACATCAACAGTGAGCTGGGGCAGACATTTATGGGGTTCTTCAGGGCGCTCGAACACAATAAGGAGTGTGCCTTTAAACACACAGGTTTCAGGTTTCTGAACACTAAGAGCACACTTTTAACTATGAACTGTTTTATTTTACTCAAGAGATTCAACACATCAAGTTTGTTACAGTTAGTTTGTGCCTGAGACGGAATATTATATAGTAATGCCATTCAAGATTTCCTTATTTAATTTAATCAAACATGAGCGTTCAACAGTTAATTTTGCAGAAAACAGTTTCCAGTTTAGTAAACAGTTAAACTGCAATTAGTTCTAACATCATCCTAAAGTAAGGTTGTTGCCTAAAAACTAAGTGAAAAGACAAAAGTGTAATACAAAATGAAAGAAGAACTTGAAAGTTATTTATTTTAAAGTCAACTTGTGAATAGACGTGAATTAGGCAGCCTTTTATTTGGAACTGCGTGGTAATTTAGCATAAAGCAAGTGCCCAAGGTTTCTTCAAAGTAAGAGTGGACTCTGGGTTAATGATCAGCTCCTTCATTTGTGACCTTGATCCCCAATAATTATCAGAGACAAAATCCTCGGCAGATCTGGTGTAGGGCTATGTCTGATTTTATGGCAGTCTGATTGTTTTGCGAGGTTGTGCGTTACACAAAAAAATATCCAGTCAAGTGTGAAGGAAGTCTCTGGAATGGCTCTCTTAACAATCACCAAAAAGAGGCATCTCTTTTACTCAGCTCCAACAGGTCAGTCTCCAACTGCTCCGCGTCGTCTTGGAAACGCTCGATGAAGGACTGGATCAGACCTGCAGGACTACCCTCATACTCGACTAGCTCGACGCTGTCCCCTGGCAGTCACAAAAACAACACATGCAATAATAATAAGTAATTAATAATTAAGTAAATAGGTATTCAGCACTTTGTAGCACTTGCGCTTGTTCTGAAACTAGCTAGTTTTACATCAAAACATACTGTTATCTGTGTATGCTGTACATGATACACTGTTTGATTTTGAAGTGCTTAACAAAGGTGTCACCACAGTGTTCTAAACTGTGAAATTATAGATTGGATATTAAAGACTGGATTGATTACCATAGCTAGGCTGCAGCACTTTCATTCCCACTAACACACACACACACACACACACACACACACACACCGTTGACTCTGGTGTTGGCCTGGATGAACAGCTTACGGGCCTCCTTTCTCAGC
>JAOEHI010000006.1:1023845-1037857 GCA_025447815.1 Percopsis transmontana
ACACACACACACACACACACACACCGTTGACTCTGGTGTTGGCCTGGATGAACAGCTTACGGGCCTCCTTTCTCAGCAGCACTATCTCCCGGAAATGCAGGAAATTGTGCGAGCCATCGTCGCCAACAGTAGAGTAGCCGTCGTAGAGGGCCCTGCCGCCCTCCACATCTGCTGTGGACTTGTGTAGCTACAGGGCAGAGCCGTGGAAACGCGTTAATAGATGCAGTCAAGTGTTACGATTCACTATAGAGTGTCATACCGTACCTGCAGTTTGCAGAGGAACCTGTGGATGGCGTTCTTGCCCACAGTGTGGATCTTGCTACGGTCCAGTGTAATCCTGGCGTCAGGCCTGCCGTCTTGCCCCATCACCTCCTCCAGGCCCACCAGGCCCTCCCCGGCCTCCAGTAGCACGCGCAGGATCACAAAACGAGCCTGCATGTGAGCCTACACACACACACACACATCCCCCGACATTAATATAAACACAGTGAGGCAGAGTTACTGCCAACATTACGATGGAAAAAAGACACAAAAAAAACCACAGAAACATAAAGCTGACACCGAGTGTAAGGAACATGTTTATGTCGTGTGTCGACGTGTGATGTAAACTCTGTTTGCAAAGCACTTTTCCTTTTACAGCATTTATGAAAACTGTTGTAAAGCCTGAAGGTTATTATTTATGATTACGTGCCGAGCACCGGTTCCAGTTGGACGGACAAAGTGAGGACGGAGGAGGGCAAATAAAGAGCAAGACAGAGAGAAATTAAGTGAGAGAGAAGGAGAGCGAGTCGTAGAGACGTTACCTGTCTCCAGCTCTTGCTCTCCGATGTGTAAAACTCCAGACCCAGCAGTCCAGCCCGGACCATGTTGAGCCAGTTCACATAAATCACCTCCTCTGCGTCCTGGCCCTCATGACCAAAGATACTGGAACAGTAAGAGCGACCACTGGTCAACTGACCAGTCACTAAGAAATAGTGTTGCCTCCAATCGCCATGAAATTCCTCAGTTGAGAGAAACGGGCCACCTTTGTGTTTCAATGTGAATCAGAGATATGCAACAAAACAAAAGTATATGCGCACACACATTGACCCAATTCAGTATCTATGTATTGACATGGACCTGCATTAACTCAACCCTGCCCCTTGTAGGCCACACACACACACACACACACACAAAGAAATTGCAATAGTCTCGGGCAGAGACCACATGATAGACGTACCTGAGCACTTGCTTATTCAGACAGAGGTAGAGACCAACACACTCGGCGCGGCATTCTTCATATGATGAGGCGATGGTGGAGAACTTACTGTCCCAAGTTTCACTGCCCCGGTACCAACTGGACACCTACAGGACAGACAAACACACATTTTGATGTGTTTTTTGACAACTGAACACCATTTAAAATTTCTATACACACACACACACACACACACGCACACGCACTTACTGGTTCTCCAGTTTCTGGGTTGATCACTTTGCCCTGTTCAAAGTTAAACTTGCCCTTGTCGTCCTGTGGGACGGCAATAGAGGAAGGATAAGTCTCTGAGAATATGCTCGACCAACCTGCTCTGATTATATTTATTCATACAATCTGATTACATCTTCCAGTCAATTCATCATTACGTTAGCATTACTTAGCCAGCGAGCCATGACAAACAAGGGGAGAGAGGAGAGTTTGAAATAAAAGATACCAAATATATTAAACAATACATTTTGAGATTGGTGATAATAGTGTCTATAACACTGACCTGGACAAACAGCTTGCCACTACCATGTCCCAACAGCTCATGAAGGCCAACCTGCACCTCAAACGATGGGCCTTTCCACTTAATATACACATCCTGCCACACAGGGAGAACATACAAATTTGAGCTTTTAAGCACAAGTCTTCCATGACAACAGGAAAGCTGAGTCTGAGCTATATGGAGTTACCTTGTCTTCCTCCTCCAGGAAAGTGAGTTTGTCCTTTTGTGTAGCATAGGCTACAGCCAGCACATTGCCTAGAGACACATTCTTAAAGCCCTCTGACTGTCTGATGTCATCATCTACATGTACAAACACACACAGAGTTATCAGGGACAGGGCCAACTTCTTGTTCACATGGCTCAGTATGCGTTTATGCGATCCTTTGTACTGTACATACAGTTGGGGATGTTGATGCCAGCTGGTATCCCACTCCCAGCAAAGGTCAGAACATCCAGGGAGGTGAAGTCAGGTTTCAGGAAGGTGTCCTTCTCAAAGTCCTGGGGCCAAGGCAGCTCAGGGAGTAAAACCTCCGCCGAGCTCACCAGCTTGGTGAAACGCTCGCTCATCGCCTTGTTCACCACTGCTACAAATCCTGAGGTCAAACGGTTGGAAAACATACATGACTATCATAAGAAAAGAAATTCTCAAGACAGAGTACTGATTGTGCTGAACCCTCCCTGAAGGACTGTCTCCCTAATCACTATGCCACTTTGCTGTCCACAATGTTTCATCACTACAGCCACTAAGCCTGGAGAACCCTACAATATTACCACTAGATATACACCAATATTACAATTTAATAATTTTGTAGTGACTGCAAAAGTTACCTTCAAACTCTCCTCTGGAGCCAAATGGGTCTCTGTAGCTCTCAATGAAACCAATGTAGCTAAGAGTGAAGATGTGAAAGAGAAGAAAGAAACAAAGAAACAAACATACATTTAGTTAATAATTGGTGCATCATCGGTTTGTGTTGGGTCGTGTACCCAATGAAACATTTACTCGAAGATGTTCGCTCCGTTCTTGAACTCTCAACTACGACCACATACAACACAACTCCTCCCTGTTTTTTTAACTAGACATCCACTGTTGTTTCAGTTAGTTGAATGGCTTTTGTGTAGAATATACACAGTAGCTGTATGGAACACACCCAATAGGTTGTCTTTTGAACGGGCTTACCTCTCTACGATTGGTCCCTTATCTTTGATCCAATAGCGCGAGCCCTCCTTGTGTGCATCCACAGAGCCGAAGGTGAAGCTGCGTCTGTACTCCTCAAGCATCCGTTTCTGGTTGTCATTGGCAGCGTGGGCCTGTCAATCAAGCAGTGTTAGACTCTCTAACACAGTAACAATGTGGTAGAGAAATGTCAGGCGAGTCCAACCTTCGTTTACAACCTTTCCCCTCATCCAACCAGGCCCATACTGTCCCAACTCATTAACAAACGTGCTTCTTAGTTTCATCTCATCTATGCCTTTCGCAGCTTGAATTTCAAGAAAATAATTTTAGCTTGACAAAAAGGGGGAGCTTTTCATAGTAATTACAGGGAAAACATCTCAGACCAATTGCTCTTTGTCTGTACCTGCGCCTGTTCGATGTAATAGCTGACTTTCTCCATGAGGGAGGCGTAGTCTCCCCTTTTCACCGTGAACTGTTTGTCCTCAAAGCTGAAGGTGCCACAACTTGATTTGCCCTCTCCGTCCACCACACCGTCTGTAGAGGGACATTTCTATAGGCTTAATCATGGGCAGAAATGGTATGAACAATGGCATGCTGTAGTGACCTGCTGTGATTTACTTATTTGTGATACATATTCTCAACATGTTCTGGTGAAGTTATTTTAAAATGTTTGTTAATGGTGCACTCCTCGATTGGTTTACACTGGTCCACAGAACCCCATATTTCAGTGTTGGTGACTTTAGGGAGAGGGGACAGAGACAGAGTGAGCATATGGCGACAGCTCTGAAATATCCTCAACCCGTTCCAGTTTCTCATGAATCTGCGCTGTGTCATTCAAGTGTTGTGTAAGTGGAATGTAAACGAGCAAGTAAATCTATTTGCTTAAGCTTACTGGGAAAGACTGACTAACTGAACTCTCTAGAAACAGGAAATACCCATTCTCTGGTAGAGACAATCTACCCAGCACCCCATAGTAAAAACAGTACAACTGCTACAGTACGCGATGTAAAAAGGAATGGGAGCCAATCAGCACTCAGATGGGGGAGGGGCTCTCTCTCTCTCTCTCTCTCTCTCTCTTCAGGAAAACAGTAACTTTTATGTATACACCTCTAACAGTAGGATGAGACCAAAGACAATTAAGCGCTCCTGACCTTTCTGTACAGCTGAAGCCAGCCGCACTTCATAGCAGGCCTTCCCTCCATTCTCTGTCTTAAACAGACGGGTGTTATAGGCCGACAGGTTCTGCAGATGAAACAGGAGAGCAGGTTGAGAACCGAGGGTTAGTGAAGTGAGAATCTATACCATTAACAGACAGTTTCTTGAACTGTAAGACATTTGTATTTTTGCCTTGCCGTCCTGTGCCGTCCACTGGCACAGTGATATGCCACCTCTGTTTGGTTCAGTACAAACAAGCGAACGTGGCATAATTACGGTCTTCTTAACGGCTTTATTGCGGGATATCTGTATATGAAACAATGTCGGGTGATTCAGAGGAGGCAGATCACCTCTGGCCTCACGTTCAAACAATTTTTATGATCATTTAGACCTTGTAAAATAACAACCTTTGAATGTATGCGTGTAATAATATTTATTTATTATAAAAAAAAGGTAACAAAAAATGCAAACGTATGCGTGTAATAATATTTATTTATTATAAAAAGGTAACAAAAAATGCAAACTTGACTTAGCCTCTGATCTTTTCAATAGCTAGAAACGCCCCAGACCAAAAATAATAGGCACATTATGTGCTGTTTTCTTTGTCCGCCTGAGAATGTGGATATTTCAGGAACTCAACTTCAAACTTGAGAGAACCTGTGGCAGTAAGTTGTAGAAGGTAAGTTTTGGCTTTGGACAACGTTACAGGACCCTAGTCTTGGCAGTGAGTCTTTTATATTTTGTAGTTGTCTTTATAAATCTTTTCACTAGATACCTTTTTACTCAAGTAAATATTTGGATGACTTCTACTAGAGTCATTATTATTTTAAAGTAACAATACTTTTACTTGAGTACAGTTTTTGGCTACTCTACCCATCTCTGCTGTATAGTGTATGCTGTTTATATGACACACAATACAGTAAACACCAAGGTTTTACGCCTCATCGACCGAACACTCCTAGCCTGCAAGCAAGTATGAGGTTACCTGCCTCTACTACTCCTGAACTGATTATTTTTTCCTGCTCTTCTTGGGAGTCACCTTAGCACACCCAAACACAGATTTCATATATTTCTCCTTTAGACATCTTAGGCTTAAATAGCAAATACACATCTCTACGGCGCCCCTGTATATACATTAAGAGAAAGAAAGTAAATTACTGTACGAGGTGTCGCTGCTCTCACAACATTGAGAAGAGCAAAACAAGAATAATACATTTAGAGAATATGTGACTGTTTCTGTCACTCTAAAGACGCATTATATACCTGTGAGTCAAGGAACTTCTGGGCCAGCTCAGCATCCTCAAGACAACAGTTTCCTGAGAAGTAGGTGGTAATACCCTGGAGAGCAGAACATGCATTGCCATTACTTCACTGGCTATACAGAGGAGAAGGTCACTGTCAACATTCCCCTGGGATACATATATAGGGATACAATTCCCATGAGCTCGCATTTTGCAGCTACATTACTGGAGCAGTCTATGGTTTAATGGCTTGCTAAATGGCACTTTGTCACTGTTTTTGGACACAGTCTTGCATTTTAACAACAATGACCAAGCTGGGTCAGCTACTAGCTGTATGTGGTCACATGACCTGGACTTGCTTCAGTGTCTCATTTAACATCTCCAGACTCGCACCTTGCCTCCCAGCCCCAGCTGTTTCTGCTTGTCTTCCAGGGAGTAAAGAAGAGGGGAGCAGCTGTCCCAAAGAGCCTCCATCTCACTGGGCTGCTCCTGAAACGCCTGGCTGGCCCACACCACAGTCTTAAGCTTGTCCTGGGTCACACAACACATGGAGTAGTGTTACGAGGTATTGCTAGCCTAGTAAATCTAAAAAGGAGAACTCTAACCTGGAGAGCATAGTGAAACATGGAGAAAAAAAAAAAAAACAAGCGGTTGGCTGGGAATCAAGGCTCAGAGGGGTGGGCTTACCAGTAATTGTATTGTCAACTGTCCTATGGAACTGTACCGGCCAGCTCCCTCCGTCATGCTGTTGAGGGGACTTTCCAAGCCACAGTTGGAAGGGCAGTTTTACGTTAAAAACAAAAATAAATAGGCTGGTGTAAAGGAACGTGCGTTATCTCTGTTCAATGAGGACCTTGCTCTTATAGAAACACCTGGGCTTAACAAGCAATGACGCTCCTTACGTGCACCTGCCTTGCCGAGCACCAAAGTAACCGCAAAGTTGGCAAACCTAGTACCCACACATCCTTTCAAGAAGCCCAGCCAACAAAGAAAAGAAAAGAACAAGGAGGTTTATAGAACTTCTACTACTCATCCGACAATCTAGAACCCACCTCTACAGCAAAAACAAGTTAAAGGACAGTGGTAAGAATTCAGTTGTATCCATTTCAAGCAACAGCTTACCTTGGGTAAATTGGGGATAAACTTTGTGTCCCCAAAAGACTTGTAGTTTCCCATGTTGGCATACAGACCCGCTGCATACACCAACAAGGCCTGTGTATCTCACACACACAATTGTCATATAGTGAATCATTTACACTCCTGTATATTGTGTGTGAGTGAGTGAGTAAATGAGTGAGTGAATGTACCTGGTACTCCTCAGCACTGAGCCCGGCTGTGGTGGCAACCTGCTCCAGCTGAGCAGGTGCCTGTTTCCGGAAGATTCTCTGCAGCAACACAAAGATGTTTGCAGACTCCGGTGATGTCTGCAACAGCACTGCCAGGCCACCATACCTAGTATAATAATTTTAAATATCTATTGACTTTAATTATACAATAACTACAGTTGACATGATTCGCTAAAGCCTATTTGTAATACCATACCATGCTGCACGAGAGAGGTAATGGGCGTAGAGCTTCTCCCTAGGTGAGAGCAAACGGAAGGCCTCGATGCAATCGAGTGCAGAGATACCAATGTCGTTTGGGAGGTAATACTGAGAGTCCACCATCTTTAATCTGAGTTTTAACACGGGTGAAGATGAACTGGAACAGATAGTGGGAAAGGCAAATGGCACAGAAAGTATAAATTATAAGCTTATAAATAAATCTTAATAGATCTGGGCCAAATATCTGTGAGATATTTCACAGAGTTCCCATAGTAAAGACAAACAGGATGAAGAAGATTTTAACTACTATGCTATGCATATCTGAAACGGATTACATGCTTATACAGGTTAAACAATGTTCTCCACTTCCTGCTCCATTTTTATAAATGTTCTTATACAGTATATTGGACCTATAGGTACATTTCTGGTTTTAATTCTTTTATTGCGTCTTTCTATTCTCTGTTATGTTTAATTCGGTGTTTTTTGCAAAGCATTTTTCCATTTCCCTTTGCATGAAAGGTGCTATACAAATAAACGTACCTTGCCTTAAACTTTAAGGCAAGGTACGTTTATTTGTATAGCTCGTCAGCACTTTAAGGCTTAAAGACACAAAAAGCTCAGTAGTTTACCTACTCACACCTCAAACATCACAGTCATAAAGTGCTTACCCATGAGGACACTGATCTATCACAGATAAAGAATTTTTTATAATGTGATCTAAATCAGCAGTGGTACGTGGTTGTGTGACTGAAATTTCTTATTATAAAGACTATTTGGTATTAATATTACCCGTAGGATCCAAGGTGTTGTTGTTAAATATTTTGTTGTTAAATATTTTGTTGTTACAAAGCAGTCCAGCAGCTTCTATTATTACTGCACTATAAATTAAACTAGCTATTCTAACTCGCTAGTAGCCAGCATGCTACCATCTGATATTAAAAACTTATTATACGACCAGCAGCCAATACACAAGCTGGCAAACGCGAATAAATCTATAGCTAGCAGTGTCTCTTTGCGACTTTATACGTTTTGAAACACATAAAAGTTTAGATAAATTCAATAATTTGCTACCTGATTTTGTAGAACCGCTCTGAACGTCAAATTGCAGTCTCACGCTGTACACACTTCCTGTGTTCATTCAACGTAAGTCCCACCACTAAGCCAATCGTGTAAGGTATAGAATATGATGCTGAAAAACTATCCAATCACAATCGGTTTGGGCCGATTCTTTCTTTAGACCCAAAAATCTGTAGTCTCTGTACTACAGGGCCGGCCCGTGGCATAGGAGGAATAGGCAAATGCTGGGGGAGAATGTACTACTACTGTTCTGTTTGCTGCATTTTCTAGTTACTTTGGCAGTACTTTGTTAAACGTACTTTGATTTTATCAGCCGAGCTGATAGACAAAGCTTTTTGTAATACAAATCGTTCAGTTCAGCACCATTTCACCGTTCAAAATAATTGGAGGTTACATTGCGTACGAATGCACTTTTAGTACGTTTAACAATAAAGCTGAATAAACCTAGAATTCCTAGAATTACCATTTTGAAAGCACGGAGGAAGCGCGTGACGAGGTGGCCGAGTGGTTAAGGCGATGGACTGCTAATCCATTGTGCTCTGCACGCGTGGGTTCGAATCCCATCCTCGTCGGCAGCTTTTTGCAAAACCTAACTGATCGCAACATACTGTTAAACTGTTAAAAATCCACGGGAATCGTAGATACCCGGAGCATGCAGAAAGGTCAGCGGAAGGAAGGATGAACTGTAAAATGTCAAATACGTTACTGAGTCTACCTACGATCTCGCGATATCATGAACTGCCACTCCAGTGAGTTTATCTTATTTCAGAAGATAATATCTGGAAAACTCCTATTACTAAAGTAATGGAATTAAAGTAGTGAGTAGCCAGTAGCCAGTAGCAGCCTCTACAAAAGCAACTTTTTATTTATTTATTCATGCTTCTTCTTCCAGTCGGCATCTGACTGATCAGTCTCTGGCGCCCCCTACCATTTGCGCACACACACACACACACACACACACACACACACACACACACACACACACACACACACACACACTCTATTCATCTTGTTTGTTGGATATATTGTCTAGCTGTCTTAGAAATCACACACTATTTCATAATTTTAATGGTTTTATTGAAATCTAAAAACATAGTCGGAGATGGAATTTATTTACAGGTTTGTGCAGCAAAAAGTAAAAAATCAAACGTTTCCCTCAACAAGTGGCTGAGTGAGCCAACAGTAATCCAATGACAAAGGACATCTGAGCATTCAGGGTGTGTGTGTGTGCTAGTGTGTGTGTTTATTTTATAGTTTTTTGTAGTTTATTTTTATTTTGTAGTGTTCATGCTTGGGGCTTGCTGTGCCTTCCCCCAGGTGGCGTTGCAGGTAGAATCCAGCGGTAGCAGTCAGAGAAGCTCTGACTCTTGTCCACAGCGCAGCTGGTACAGTAGACAATACCCAGAGCCAGCATGACTACAAGGAAAACACACAGAGGCACCAACAATGCCACCAGCAGCCAGCTCTTGTCATGCTTCTTCTTGCCCGCCGCAGACCCAGCCCCTACTTCCCCTGTGCCCCCATGCCCTGCACCAGCCTCTCCATCCTCCCTAGCCTCCCCCGCCCCAATCCCAGTCCCTGCCCCAACCTTACCTACAGCTGCCGACCCAGATCCATAAGCGATATCAGTCTCAGTCCTCGCCCTGTCCCCAGCCTCTCTAGTCCCTGTCTTAGCCTCGGCCTCGTTGTCTATTTGGTTGCCGTAGCTGTCGTATTGCGGCGGGGGTGGAACTGTGGGGTAGTGTTTGGGGGAGGGGTCATCCCATTGTTTTAGGTGATCGTCGGCCCCGGGGAGCGGCCCGGGGGCCAGGGTCAGCCACTGAGAGTCAAAGTCAGGGTCATTTCCAAAGTCCGGGTCAAGGGGGTACGAGGTGGACCAGGGGAGGAAGCTGGGGTCGTGAGCGGTGTCGCCCGGGTCCGGCGTCAGCGTGGAGTACTCCTCGTCCTCAAACGAAGGCTGACAGGTGAGTCCGTCGGCCTGCAGCTCATGCCCGTGGTCGCAGTAACACTGGTACCCTCCCACGAAGTTGTGGCACCGGTGCTGGCAGGGCGACCCTCGGTCACACTCGTCCAGGTCCACGCACTCGCCCTCTCCGCCGTCGTCGGGCCGGTACCCGCGCTTGCAGCTGCAGTGGAAGGTCCCGGGGGCGTTGACGCAGAGCTGCGGGCACGGCTGCTGCCGGCACTCGTCCACATCGGTGCAGCCGCGCCCGTCCGGGCCCGCCTGGTACCCGGGGGGGCACGCGCAGCGGACGCCCCGCTGCGTCCGGATGCAGTCGTGCTGGCATCCCGCTTCCCGGCAGGCCGGGCTGACGCTGGGCCGCCCGGCGGGGCTGGGGTCGTCCGACGGATCAGGAGGAGGGGGGGTTTGGCTCGGCGGGTCAGGCTTGCAGCTGTACCGATCCTCGTCTAGTGAGAAGCCTTCGGAGCAGTAACAGTAGTAGCCGCTGTCTGTGTCGTGACAGTGCTGCTCGCATCCGTGGTCCGCGCTGCACCAGTCCCGGTTCCGAGGCTTCGGCGGGCAGGAGGGCCCGTCGCGGTACCAGCCGGCACTGTTATCGTCCCCCAGCGTGCAGGACAAAGCCTCGTGTTCGGAGCTGTCGGCGGGGCAGGGAATGAGCGCCCTAGACCCCGTGGGGACGTGAGTGAGCAGGACGCTCTGGAGGTCAAACGGCGTGGTGTACACCGCCAGGCCTCCGCCCTTGTCCCCGAGAGGGGGACACATATCCTTGTAGGCGTACTGGCACACGTAGCCGTCCAAGGGCAGCGCGCACGAGCCGTCCACCCAGCGGAAGTGGTTGCTGCTTTCGCTCTCTGGGGAGGTTAGCACCGTCATGGCGACGCAGCGAGGGGCCGCACACGTCCCCGGGGAGTCTTCGCGGAGCCAGTTGGTGTACTGGCCATCCTGGTCACCTGTTGGGACCGAGGTCAAAGGTCAATTAGATATTGTTTTATTTGTATTGTTTATTTTCTCTATTTACTGCCTATTTACTTCCTGAATGTCGCTACGTAGCACCGTGTCTATGTCACATTCATGGTTATTTGGTTGTTGCGGTCAGTTTATGGATCACGTCTTGCTACATTTGATACACAACGCAGTGATTTTAAGTAAATGACAAAATGAAACCAAGCATTTTATAACCAGTCACCAGTTAACTCACAATGAAATGCATACTTTATGAAAGACCAAAACAGATGCTCAGAAGATACACGAGTCATGCTATACATCTGTTCTGGGTTAGGTTATATTTGGCTAATGACTAAATCAGATTTAGAGGTAGCAGTGAGGTCAGGCGTAGGGTTAGATTGCTCCAGTCTTGTCTGCACTGTCCCAGTAAAAAGAATGAGGTGTTTAATGCATTATCCATCCAGTCAGTGTCTGACCTGATAGGAGGCCAAGGTCTTGAGGAGAGGTTTGGCGGAGGAGAGGGCCATTTTAACTTAACAGTAGTTTAAAAACACAGTCCTGAAATGAAATGGCGCATCTTGTTGAAAAGATGTTGCTCTGCTCCTTGCTTCGTTTATGTTCCTATATATGCAATGAAGCCACTGTTTTTCAACTGATGTACTATTTATTTGTTGACAGACTAAAATGACTAAAATGTGTATTCCACTCTACAGGAAACACTAATGCAATTACACTTTCTTGTATACTTGTATCCATATACAACATTAAAGAGGGCTTAGATATCACATTTAGGCCTACATACTAAAAGAAATAAAAGAGTGTTTTATTATTTGTTTAATCACATATTTGGGCAGATTTGGGACGAGCCTAGAAAAGTTATGCTGTCCTGATCAAAGAATAGGCTACATTATATTTTTAGTGCAATTGTATTAAATATAGTGTAAAATTATAGTGTTAATTGTAGTAAAATTAGTATAGGGCACAGGTAAAGGGGTAAATTGAAAGACTGTGACCCTGCCTGTGACCCAGACGAATCCTCTTAGCGGCCGGGTGGCGGAACACTGACGCGGAGCTCGGTGCAGCCCGATCCAGAGGCGAAATCGATCTTTGGTGCCCTGCTGCTCGACGGACGACAGTAGCTCATGGACCACACCCGCTGCCGCGTCGTTATGCAGTGTTGCCAGGGTCCCGCCGCCCTCCCTGCAGCTGCGACCAGCCTCCCGGAAAATCTTCTTCTGTAGAAACACGGCGAAACATCCCTCGGGGTGGCAGATCACGTCCTTCTCCGCTGGTCGTGGCTGATCCCCTCGGGTTGCAGGAGCCGTGCAGATGGTCAGCAGGGTTAGGACACACAGGAGACACAGGCTACTGCTGTCAAAGCAGCTACTGCTGCCGATCTGTCTCATCCTCCGCAGAGACATGAGGACTAAACTAGACCCTCATTCAAATCAAGCTCCCGAGCTAATTGGCCTATTAAATAACCCCGGGGCTACTTGTGAACCTAATGCTGGCTAAAGCACACTTCCCGAGCCAAATCCAACTCAGTTAAAAAATTCAACTTGAAAACCTAGCCTTTTGAAACCTTTACTCACTTATTACGTATTTTAAAATACTAAGAAACCGATTATCCCCCACTATCACCCAATAAGGTAGACCAACTTAAAGGTATTGTTTGTTTACCTTTATCTACATCAGATACCCCAAGCCCACAGACTAGTAGCCACACAGTATATATTAGTCAAACTCTATTTATCTAATTCTTTCAAAGAACCAAAAAAACAAAAAACAAATAGATCAAATAGGCTACAAGAAAAAAAAGAACAAAACAGAAACCCAATGTAATCCAACCAAATCCCTTTAAAGGTCCCGTTAGGTTGGTGTAAATTCCAGGGAACTCCAATATAGTACTACTAACAGTGTTCAGATAGTTCTCCAAAAAATGCCACAAAGTTCATTACAGTTTACTTAAGTTAGTGAGTTCAGCTGAAAACAGTAGAACACACTAGAGTCCAGTAAGAGTCTCTAGAATGAAGCCTCCTCCTGTCTGAACCTCAGAGAGAATGAAAGAAAGAAAGAGAGAGAAAGGGGCAAAGAGAGAGAGAGACAGAGGTGGGGAGGGGGGTAGGGGGGTAGTCTACGTAGAGGAAAAAGACTTGTGTGTTTTTTAAAGGGGGGGCTCCCAATGTGTGTGAGTGTTTAAGGGGAGGCTTGGGGCAATGGGATGGGGGAGGTGGGGGCAGATTTAAAAAAAAAAAAACTCAGAGTTATGAAAACCATACGGCACCATGCGTCCCCAATTTGGCCTATGCTTCACACACACACACACTCTGTGACACACACACACAGACTTTTCACTGCACAGCATCCACACGAGTGGAAAGTGTTTGTCAGCCCAGGGAGAAGCATTGATCCTCTCCCCGTTTCTTTCTTTTTTCTATTTATGCTCTCTCAAGACCACCGTCCTCAATTTGCAATGTCTCTCTTTTAACCCCCCTTCTCTCTTGCTCCCTGACTCATGCTGTCTCTCTCTATTCTTCTCTCTCTCTCTCTCTCTCTCTCTCTCTCTCTCTCTCTCTCTCTCTCTCTCTCTCTCTCGTTCCAGCAATCAGGACAGCTGGGTGTTTTTACTGTACATTCGAAAGAAAATGAGCAGAAATACCTACTGGAACATTTCTTGTGTGTGTGTGTGTGTGTGTGTGTGTGTGTGTGTGTGTGTGTGTGTGTGTGTGTGTGTGTGACTGTAACTCAGGGGCATCTGGAAGAGAGGAAACAGGAAATGCCAGATGTGCATCAGCCTGACCTTTCGACCCAGTGATGGAGACATAGCAGAGACTATGCCGCCCATCCACAACACTCAGACCATCCCTGAACGACCAGTATGCTATCTCTGGACCACAGTCACACACTTAGTCCGGATTTTCCACAGAATAATATTAGCTCTATTTCCCTTTGCTTGTAACTATGCAGCGAACAAAGCCAAAGAATATTAAATGTAGCCTCTGGCGGCCATTCTGGGGTTCAAGCCTTTACAGGAATGTTAATTTAAGTTTGCCGGGGCAAAGAACTCCGTAGGAGTATCTAAAGTAATGTATCATAGATTATGTACAGATCTGTTAGGGAATCATTCACAGGTGTGTTTATGAGCTCATGTGACCTGGAACCTGTAAA
>JAOEHI010000006.1:1041548-1054979 GCA_025447815.1 Percopsis transmontana
GTGAGTGACTGGCTGTTTGCAATTCGCAACAATCACCACTAGATGTCACTAAAAACTACACACTGGCCCTTTAAGTCTTCGTGGCATAGATTCAACCAGGTGCTGGAAACATTCCTCAGATATTTTGGTCTATTTTGACATTATAGCATCACGCAGTTGCTGTAAATTTGTCGGCTGCACATCCAACGTGTGAATCTCCTGTTCCACCACATCCCAAAGGTGTTTTATTGGATTGAGATCTGGTCACTGTGGAGGCCATTTGAGTACAGTGAACTCTTGTCATGTTCAAGAAACCAGTTTGAGAGGATGTGAGCTTTGTGACATGGCGCGTTATCCTGCTGGAAGCAGCCATTAGAAGATGGGTACACTGTGGTCACAAAGGGATGGACATGGTCAGCAACAATACTCAGGTAGGTTGTGGCATTTAAACGATGCTCAGTTGCTTATTTAAACGATGTCAGTACCCAAGACAGAAAGTGTCCCAAGAAAATCTCCCCCACACCATAATACCACCACCACCAGCCTGAACTATTGATACTGCCATCAACAAGGCATTTTCTCCCAGAGAACTGCCGCTCACTGGATATTTTCTCTTTTTTGGACCATTCTCTGTAAACCCTAGAGATGGTTGTGCGGGAAAATTCCTGTAGATCAGCACTTTCTAAAATACTCAAACCAGACCGTCTGGCACCAACAACTATGTCATGTTCAAAGTCATTTAAATCACCATTCTTCCCCATTATGATTCTTATTTTGAAATTCAGCAGATCGCTTTGACCACATCTACATGTGGAATGAGTGGACGCATAAAGCGTAATTTAATAAAGGAAAACACAAAGCACAGTTGCTTCACAGCAAAACAATGACCAACAGCAGCTAGTGCTGTTGGTAAAACTTAAATGGAGTCCATAATCAAAACTAAAGAGGCGCACCTGTGTGGGGCTAATCCCCCGCAGGTGCGCAGCCAGGACGGAAGGCACGGAGCGTGCACAGGCCCGTGCACGGCAGCGACGGCGGCGGCTGGGAATCTCAGGAGGCCGGACTGCGGCCGAGGACGGGTGGCAGCGGCAGCTGGGAGCCTCAGAAGACCGGACCAGGGACGGGCGGCGGCTGGTACCCTCTGGTGGCCGGACCAAGGACGGGTGGCAGCAGCAGCTGGGACCCTCTGGTGACCGTTCCGGAGACGGTCGGCAGTGGCTGGAACCCACCGGTGGCCAGACCAGAGACGAGTGGCAGCGGCGGCGCAGACTGCGGCGGCATGGGCTGTGGCTGCTGTGCAGAGGATGGACTGTGGCGTGGATCCTCCAACCGAGGACACGCAGGCAGCCGTGCAGCCGACGGGCTGCGGCAGCGTGAGCTCTCCAGCGGGTGGACGGAACACATAGCTGGCCTGGCTGCCCTGGCGGCTGATGGTTGCGACGTCGGGCCGTCGGCGCTCTGACCAGGGCGAGGCGGAGATGGCAGAAGCCTCCAGGCTGTCTGCGTGGCTGCGCGCCCCCCTCTGGACGGACCGGCAGCGCGCTCTCAGCGCGGGGAAGCGGGATGATGTTACGCAGGCACACCGGTATGTCGCCCAGCGCGCTGGAGGGCTAGGAGGGCTAGCCTTGCTCTTCTCGCAGCACGCCGGATGGTAGGATGTCCAGGACAGGCGGAGCGTTCGGCGTGCCGGCTGTCGGCAGCTCCCGGGCGGCGACCGCGGTGGCCGTCAAAAACGTCAAAAACTCCATGAGAGTTGCCGAACGGACCCAGGGCTACACACTGAGCGGTGGGCCGGCCGGAGGGCTGGTAAGTAGAACTGGGACGGCACATGACGGGGGGTTCGTCGGGAATGGTGGATATGTCCCAAATACGGACAGTAGCTGCTCCACCCACCATTGATAGGAGCGCGAGGGACCCAGCTCGCTCCCAATCGTGACAATATATATATGTACATATACTGTATATACGTACTGTATATAAACCAATCTTAAAGAAGGCGTCAGTTGTCCTGCCCAACATGCAGGACAACTGCAGGATGTGTGTCCACAATGAGCACAGTGTGGACACACCCAGCCAGCAGTCCAAGAGACAATGTGTTTGTTCTTTGCAGGAAATGAGCCAAGGCCAATCAGTCTCAGGTTGAAAAATAATTAATTGTATAATTGTTTTAGGAAACATTGAAAACCCATAATCAGGACAGGAGGATGGAAGGAAAGAAAGAAAGAAAGAATGAAAGAAAAATAAATACAGACAGAAATACAGTCACACATCCATGTAATGGGCATAAACCAATTTTTCCCTGGTCACAGGAAACCACATCATAATGTAAATATATGGGAGAAATAAATCAATACATTTGTCTGCCTGGAGAGATTCATTATTTGTAGATCTAGTGTGGTTAGAACCAATTACAATTTGGTCACTTAGCAGATGCTTTTATCCAAAGCGACTTACAGTGAGTATTAAGGAGCTTAGTACAAGTATTAAGGAGCAGTTGAACCTCTGAACCTTTCTCAGGGTTTTTTTTAATCTAAAAAAAAATCTTTATTTACTGTTTTACAGAGGTATTTACAAAATATCATAATGAAAAATGATCTCATCTCATCTTGTAAACAACCTGCCAGTGAGGTTTCTTTTACTTTTGGGAGATCCGACCTATGCTAGGCTACTGTCTGTATAAACTGCTCTTTAAACAAGCCATTTCCTTGTCAGGATATAACAGCATAATGGGTTAATGGGCTGATAATTGGCAATTATGGGTTGCTGGATACTTTCTGCTTACAACTCTGGACTGGTGGCCCTTCTCGGATTTCTTCAGTGGGCTGTCTGTCTGTTAACAATGTAATGCATTTATTCAGACAGACAGTTGTAGGCTACATCATGCATGTCTGCATGATGGGTGTGTCACATCCATGCACTTCTGTTTATTTCCCCTAATGGTGTTTTTTATTTGGTGTGGGGGTGTTGGCACGTGATGTCCTAACAGTCTGGCTAAATAAAAAGCTATGACAAAGTTGAACTAGATCCTAGATCCTAAACAGAACTCTTGGCTTTCTCAGCAGACTCCTGAATAGGTTTCTGGCTGCCTGCAGTGACCGTGGATTATGCCAGATCAGCGAGGCCTCGGCATGAATCTTTAATGATCAGTTCAAAGCTTAATGGACCCTAATGTTTTGTAATGATCGCCAGTCAAAGCCACACGCACCGTCTTAATGGATCCAATGCCGTGGAGAATTCTCGGTTTGAACTTTGGTAATACGCGCTTTTCACCGAGCACTACAACGGGAAGTGCAAAAACCATGAACAATCGGCTCCGGAGCTCCCTGAGCGCAACATGAGTTTCCCTATCCGCAGATCAGCTTCAGGTAAGTCTAAGAAACGGGGGCTGTCATTTTAAATGTCTTAAAAAAGAGTCTAGCGTAATATGTTTCCAACGGAAATTGATGTAGTAACAAAAATATTTGGTTAATTATCTTCTAATATAACAAAAAAGTAACAGTTTAACAACAGTTTAATAACTTTTAGGAGCTGTTGTTCATGTCGCACGTGTATGTGATCAGCCTCGTGCCATGGCCGTGGTACTGAAATGTGCAATGGGCGCGCCTATTTTCCCATCTGCACTGTTTCATCGTATTTAGGATTTAACTCGCTATTGATGATGATGCCGTAAATGTCTTTCTAAAAATGGTTTCAGTATTTTAGCTTAAGACTTTGATTGAGTTTTGTTAGTGCTAGCACTGCAAAGCTTTAAGAAAAAACGTTCTCTAACTATTACAGAAGAAGAATTAAAATAGTAGGGCTATTGATCCACTCTGTGCTCCCTTGATACTCACAGGCCTATTTGCCAAAAAAACGTGCACAGCGAACACTAGAGCCAAGCGTTTAAAATATTGCACAAGGGATTTCGACAGCCAAATAAATAATCTGTGGTTATTTACCAGCGAAGTTCACACCATTGCCTTTGGAGACTTTCAGACTATCATGATGTTTTAGACTGATTTCTTTCTGTGAAATCCATGTTAATAAATCCAGTAGAGCAGGTACTAGAGCAGTAGAGCAGATATCTTCTCCACTGCCAAATTGCCAAATATGCTTTTGGCACGAGATAGCCTACTATAGGGATGGTTGATGAAAATGTGTCAAAATATTAATTTGGTTAGTGTGCTTCACTGATATCTAGTAGAAGCAATAGATGCTTTAAAATGTCCTTGTATATGGAGTGCAGAGTAAGCCTTACCCTTACTGTCATATCTTAAGTCCATCCTCTCCCCTTACACTAACACCATCTAACAAATAACACTATTTGATCAACCAAACAGATACATAGCCTTACCCGAGGACAAGTTGCAGGGGTCGTCTCTTTAACCAAACAGCTCGCCTGCTGTCTCTTTAGGTTTCCATATGAAAAACAAACTTAAAGAGCTAATTGCCCCCTTCAGTTTAAGTGTTCCTCACATCCTCTCACGCGCTCTAACGCAGTGTCCCGTGCTGCCCTCCCATGCTATGGCATGTCAGGTGCTTCAGAGGTCGAAACTGAATGGTGAACACGAGCCAACAGTGGGTCTGTTGTCCACGGCAACGCTGGCGGCGTGCGTGCCATTTGTCGGCGGGGTTTCATCACCGTCCCCCGCTGCTGTTTCTCCCAGCGCCAGATGTGCTTCTGTTCACCCGCGGGTGGAGAACGCAGCCGAGGACAGCATAACGGCTGCCATATGTGAGCCTGCACACACACCCCGACACGCGCGCGCGCACACACACGCGACAGCGTCTCTCTCCTGTCTCATCCTTCTTCCACGCTGCAGCTCCTCAGCAGTGTTAAACCTCTGCACCAAAATAGTACGACAGCCCCTCCTCTCACTCTCTCTACACCAATCCTCTCTCTAATATCCAATTATCTGTCTTTGGTTCTCTCACCCGTTTTAAATTACGCTTTACAGTGAATTTTCCGGTAATTCCTCCAAGTCGTTATTCACTTCTAGCGGTATTTAACTGTTTCTAATCTTTCTTTCTAGGGTTCTCACACCCGACCTCCCTCTATCACTCTCGCTCTCCCCCTCTTCATCCCAATCTTCACCCCTTTCACCCAAACAAAACATTGTTCGTTATAGAATGTAAATGCAGTCACACGTGGGGTTGGGTGGGCTACAGGTGTCCCATGTAAAGGAACTGTTTTCACCCAACATTCGTCGCCTCCGCTCTCGCCCCCCACCCCCTCATCCCCGCCCCCTTCCTGCTACTCGGGGCGGGCAGGGCTGCAGTAGTTTTATGAACGGCTGCACGGCTGATTCCCTTTCCACGGAAGCTGCCCGGAGCCGCTTTATTGAGAAACATCCCGGTTGCTGCTACATTTCTGTCGCGGACGGACGACGGTGAAACGGCGCAGCCCACGCGCAACAGCAGCAGCTGCAGCGATCAACAACATAAATCCCTCAGCCCCGTTTTGCCTCAACACCAAGCTGTTGATTCGCCGTTCAACTGGACTGGACCGAACCAAACCAAACCACCCCTTCCCTGTTCTCCCGGGACAACCCAGAACCTCCTGAAACGGGAGATGAGTTCGATCTGAGCCTCGGGGACGCCAGGCGTCGTTTCGGCGCGTCATCAGCCTGTAAACGGATTTGTTAAACGACTTTGAGAAACACCTGAACGCCGCGATGGAGGTTTCTGGACGGTTTCTGAAATCGTGGACACCAGCGAGACTGCAGCGGCCGGTGTGTGATGCTAACTGAGCGGTGGGTCTTCTAGACCCCCCGGGACACAGACTCGCTCGCTTCACTCCACCGGGGAAACATGTCTAGGGCAGCGGCGATTGCCAGCTCCCTCATCCGTCAGAAACGGCAGGCGCGTGAGCGCGAGAAGGCGAACGCCTGTCGCGGCACGAGCAGCCCGAGCAATAGCAAAGGCACTAACGAGAAACCGAGCAAACTGAACGTTTTCTCTCGCGTCAAATTGTTCGGCTCGAGAAAGAAACGGAAGAGAAAACGACCACCAGGTCTGAGTGGGGAGACACGTCGACAGTCATCAGCTGCACCACAACCGCCACAAGCAGCTTCACCACCACCATCATCCTCATCATCACAACCACCGACCACCACCATATTTTCTAATCTTTGGCTTTTCGTCGCAGCATGCTTCAGTTTCACTCTTTCTGTATTTCACAAACCTGTGTGTCATCTGACAAGTAAAACATCTATAATATGAATAACTTTATGTAGTCCCATGGGAAGCATAAACACATCTGACTACTACAACGGGAGAGGGGTCAGATTCGTCTGTTATATTTGAATGCATATGGGTGTATAGCTACGATATTGTCAGTTGGTCTGTGACCCACACAGGCCAGAGGGTTTCAAACATAAACAGCTTGGCTAATTTGATCACTTGCTGTTTCCTGCAGGCAACTGGGTTTGACATTAATATTGATGGCTTTGCTGTTAATTCCTCTCCTCTCCTTTCTTCTCTTCCTTGTTTTTTTTACCATTTCCATTCATCTACATCCCCTCTTCGTTCTCCTCTTCCATCATCGGCTAATTTCGTTTCTCCAAATCCCTCTCTGCTCCTTAACCTCAACGTGCCCTGCCTTATTTCCCTCTCCCCTCCCCTCCCCTCCCCTACTCTCCCCTCCTCTCAGAGCCCCAGTTAAAGGGCATTGTGACCAGGCTGTCCAGTCGACAGGGCTTCCAGCTGCAGATGCAGCCAGATGGCACCATCGACGGCACCAAGGACGAGGACAGCACGTATGGTGAGTGGCCCATGGGCTGGCCTGGCTGTCTGACACACTGGGCCACGGAGTACAAATCACACAACAGCCTTTCATGTAGGCCTGCATGGTAGAAAAACTTGATGTTATGTCTATCAACTACAGCTTTATATCAAAAGTTGGATTGGTTCTTAAAGTGTGTGCGTGTGTGTGCGTGTGTGTGCGTGTGTGTGCGTGTGTGTGTGTGTGTGTGTGTGTGTGTTTGTATAGCGGTGTTCAACTTAATTCCAGTTGGGCTGCGTGTGGTGGCTATTCAGGGCGTCCAGACCAAACTCTACCTGGCCATGAACAACGAGGGCTTTCTGTATACTTCTGTAAGTGCACACACACACACACACACACACACACACACACACACACACACACACACACCTCTGGGAGTGGGAGGAGCAGGTCAGGTCTGGCTCTGACCTTTTCATCTCTGATGCAGTGTTGAGCTACCAGCTGTTTCCATCCCCATGTCTTCATATTAATGCTCAATATCTGTGTGTGACATTTCATTTGATTGGCCCAGCGTTCAGTTATTGATCTCCGATTGGCCTCAGGACCAATTATTTCCATCTCCTTATACTCCAGCCGTTAGGGCAGTGTGCAGGTCTCGTATAGTCATTTGTCAGAAGGAGATCAGTTTGGTCCACTTGAAGCTGCAGTCGATGAATTTCCAGTCACAGTTTCTGGTTTCGGTTAGTTTGGCGATACTTAAATGATTAGTTTGAATCTTTTGAATTTTCTGGTGGACCAACCTTGCTGTGGCTGATCACCATCTATCCGAACTGCCAATGGAAAGGCTTTCTTGATATTAGGCTGTATTGCCCTGAATCAGTTATGAATACAAGTGAAATTGACTTACTTATATGAAAAAGGCTTTGATAGGCACTTTAACACAAAACCGGTGAGGTTTCGTCTTTTCACACATAAATATATTTTTATCAGGTGGGGCAGAAGGTCAGCCTCTGTTGTTATGGGAATCTACCGTGTGGGCTTTGAGGAGAACTAGTGGTGAATTACTTGTCATGTTGTGCTGAGCGGCACACTGATATTATTCCTGTCCAATACATTAATATTCCTACAAATTCTGCATGTAAGCACACAGCAGCAGCCTTCCTTTACATCTCTATGATCACACAATCCCGCGTGTATAAAATTCACACTTCTATCTCGCTTCCATCTTTCCATTTCCCCCCGGCGATTTGGGTACCATATTTCTCTTGGTGGGCTGGTTGGTATTCTGGGGAGTTGCCAGTTACCATGGAGACTCACGAATAAGGAAATGCAAATGTCAGTATGGCGCATTTTGTTCTCACACTACAGCCCGGTGGAGAGGATTATTAGAAGAAGTGGGCAGACGGGCGGCGGGGGGGGGATATATGGGTGAATGAATGGACAGATGGATAGTTAAATGGACTGGTGGTGCGTTGGACAATGCATTTTGTAATGGCTGTGTCTTAAAGAATTACTATATAACAGTTAGATTCACTGCCATACCTCCTTACTTCTTCTATCGCACCCTCCATCCCATAATCCCTTGCAGGAACACTTCACCCCCGAGTGTAAGTTTAAAGAGTCGGTGTTTGAGAACTACTACGTGACCTACTCGTCCATGCTGTACCGCCAGCAGGCCTCGGGCCGGGCCTGGTACCTAGGACTGAACAAGGAGGGCGGCGTCATGAAGGGGAACCACGTGAAGAAGAACAAAGCCGCGGCACACTTTATCCCCAAGCCGCTCAAAGGTAAAATGGATGCCAAATGTACTGTGGGAGATTTGGTACAACTGAAGTCACGTCGTAGGGAAAACCGGGTGGGAGCTGGTGTGTTTAAAGTCTCACACAGACAGATTAAAGAATCTTTCTTTGTTGTGTTCTGCGTTTATATCAATGTACCCCTATGTAAGCACTTTGGGGAATTCCTCCATTGCATTGGGAATTGCTCAGTGAGAGGTGCTAGTTGGTGTGTTGGTGCGTTAATAATGACTGATTTGCTCCCGTTGGACTTTGGTCAGAAGTCATCATTAGATTAGTTTGTTATCAATTCCTTTACTCCTTGTTTAATGTTTGGAGTTATGGAATACAGAGATAGAGCTTGCTGTAGAGTCACATACTGTTGTCTTTACACGTTTGTCTTCTGTCTGTGCGTGTGTGTGTGTGTGTGTGTGTGTGTGTGTGTGTAGTGGCCATGTATAGGGAACCATCCCTCCATGATCTGACGGAGTTTTCACGGTCGGGCAGCGGGACGCCCACCAAGAGTCGCAGTGCCTCCGCCTTGCTGAACGGGGGAGGGAAGACCCCTAGCAATGTTGACTCCTCCTAGCCCCCTCACAAACACACACACACACACAGACATCACACACATATTTACACGCATGTCCATTTGTATAGATATGCACAAACACACACACACACGCACACACACACAGCTCTCAGGCAGACATGCCCACACATCAGGCTATCGAGGGGTAGGAGGAGAGAGGAATACCAGGGCGAGGAAGACAGAAGATGAAAGGAGGGGCAGGAGCGTGTTCTTCCCCTTACGGAGCCCACTGTGACGGACTGTGATGTAAATATATCAAAGACAATCAATCCAACTGGCTCTGCTGCGCTGGTCAGCAGACGAACAGGAGCGGTGGCTCTGAGATCCACTGCTCTTCCCTTGACTACCGTTCCAGATACTGTATTATACTCTACCATCTGACAGAGAGACACAGAAAGATACAGAAAAAGTCAGATAGACAGAAACGGTCATACAGACAGACAGACAGCCTGTAGAAGCAGACAGACAGCCGGTGAAAGACTGTTACAGACAGAGAACCAAAGAGTCTATTACCTGAGTTTACTGTAAAAAGACTGAGACAAAGCATACTGACGGAAAGAAGGATTGAAAGAGAGAAAGAAAAAGAAGGAAATACCTTTATTCTATTGAATGCTATGTTTACACAGAGCTCATGGGGTTAAGTCATATTTTTCAAAACAATGTATTCCTTGTACACTTCTATTCATGCCGATCGATCATTTGTTTGCATGCAAGTGCGCCTGTTGCGTGTGTGGTGAAGCACACACTGTACACAGGTGAGGCGTGCGCTCACGCACGAGAGAGCAAGCGCGGATGCGTGTGTGCGCACGCACGTGCCGAGGACAGTTGGATATATGTGTTAAAGTCTCTAGCAGGTTGAGATGACGTGTACTGTATATGCTTCCCTGTTTACTCCTTAAAACCGACGCCGTTGATTAACTTTCTGTTCGTCGTTGTCATTGTTGTCGTCTGTTTGTTTGTTGTTGCATGGAAGCTTGTGGACCTCTGCTCAGTAGCAGCATGCCAAACGTCCATTTTCCTGGTCTTGCGAGTTCCTGACCTGACAGAGCACTAGTGAGCCAATAGTGTTACACCAGAATACTAGTGACCCAACGGGAGGCGTAAGAACATTACTGGACCAATAGCATTGCACCAGGACCTAAGTGGACCAATGGCATAAGACCAGAACTCTGGTAAAACCAATGGGAGCACAGATTCACTTACTATTTTGGTTCCTGCTATGGACAAACTAGAAATGCACTAAATAAAAACTTTTTAAGTAAAACTTTTTATGTATGTCTCCGTTTTTATGTGGGTATTTTTGTGTTGGTTCAACCTGTACGTTTTGTCTAAAAAAAAAAAAAAAACTAAACAAAAAACAAGTATACAGGAGATGCGCTATCTTGTACATTATTAACAAATGGTTTGCTCCTATTGGCCTACAGTTAGAATATTTGAATAGTAGCTATAATTAGATAATTCCACTAGGTGGTGATAGAGGCTCTAGAGAGTCCTGTATTCTAGAATTCACTGTCAAAGTTTGAAACAAATAATGTGGCGGACCAATATAAGGGAAAGACGTGAAGCGTATATAATTAATGAAAACCTATGTGTAACTCAATGAAAATTATAATAGAATTCCAATGGAGTTCTCTTGAAATCACTTGGGCATTTACTGTCTAGGGTAGATTTGGAGTGGGGGTTAACTTACCAAAACCTGAGATATATTTGTCCTCAAACAAACAGATTAGATTACAAATTGGCTGACCGTTGTTTCAAATGTTTATGCAAATGCAAAACATACAACAAACAAGATAAAGTGCAAAGGTCCGAAAACACCACATAGTAGTGGATATAGTGAAATAGTGGATTGCATCAACAAATGCTGGTCATGAAGTTAATTACTTTCAGATTGTACTAATAAACATCTTGGTTTCATAAAGTGTCTTTCTCTTTAAGCATTCCTATACGTTCAAAACACACAATTACATGTGACAATACGTCTATACACTTGCATGACTATGTACCAATAGTCTGCATTTAAGGTAGTAACAATAATTTCTTGATTTCTATTTAGTTCACATTGAGAGAAAAAAAAACTAAAACAAAAACACATTGGTCTTAGCTTTTTTCCTTTGCCCATCCGTCGGTCAACTGAATTTCAAGGAAGCATTTTCGCTGTACACAGTAAAGTTACTAGCAGTCTGTAGTTGCAAGCATGACCTTGGGAATCTGGATGGCTACGCAAGATTTACAAGACAGACCTTCCTTCCCTTTGTCGACCTGTAAAACCCTCTGCTAAACCACACCCTGGCACAAACACAAACTCATACACACTCAAATACTTAACACACAGATAAAAAGAACACAGCAAAAATAAAGTACAAATAGATATTAAGATACATGTGAAATAATACTGCACTAGTAGACCTAGTGCATCCGTCAGTGATATTTACAGTAGTTTATGGAGCATCATGCCGACTGACAGCAATAAGCCCACAAGAGGGGGGGGGCACGTCACAGTTTGTACTCCCTGCGTCTATTTTAATCACTCTCCTTCTCTGCTTCTTATTTAGACTTCCTCTTGTCCCTCCTTAATGTCTCAGCCTGACTCTGTGTCATCATCATTCTGTCTGTCCATTTGTCCACTTGCCTAGGTCCCCTTCTTTGACTCCCACTCCTGAAAACCAGGACACAGCACAGTGTCAGAACACACACAAACAGCTTCTGAACTAAATCTAAAGATGTCACTACCCCATGAGGAATTTGACTATTTTGGCCATCTGACCCAATGACACGCTACAAAAAGGTGACCCTGGTTTTTCTCACTCTCACTCACACACACACACACACACACACACACACACACACACACACACACACACACACACACTCACTCTCACACACACACACACACACACACTTTACCTTTGCTTTCTGCATGACATTGCCCCTCGACGAGGTACAGAGAGATGGTGGGCGTTTACGAAGCTCAGACACCGAGTTGACTGGTACAGTATCACTGTAAACCTTCTCCACTTTGCTTCCTTGGGCCTGGGAATGGTTATAAACACACACATGCAAGTCAATCATTCAAAGAAGATGTACATTCACACAATCCATGCCATCACAGTCTACCTTGATGCTGATTTTGGTATCAGTAGGCGGGCCCAGTGCTCCACCAGCCAATGACTTCTTCAGGTTTTCCTTGACCTCTGTCAGCCTGAGTTCTAGCTCCACCCTCTCCTCCTCTTTCTGTTTACACACCGTCTCCAGCTGGGCTAACCGCTGCTCCATCCCCTGACCTACACACACCACACACACACAGACATAAGTCTAAACATGCCTAATGTGTAGGATCAGAGCACAAAGCCATGTGTGTGTGTGTGTGTGTGTGTGTGTGTGGTGTCTAACCTGTGTTCTTCATCTGTTCCTTGACCTCCTTCTTCTCCCTGCGGAGGGAGAACAATGTGTTTTTAAGTTGCTCCTTCTCTTTTTCCAGCTCCTCCTTCTGTCTCAGGTAGCGCCTGGCGTCCTCCTCGGCACGCGTCTTCCCGTAGCGACCATACTGGTTCACATCTGACGACAAACCAGGCAAAACACATCGGCTTGAAGATCGAGTCCAAACTTGTCCCTCAAAGGTTAACCTTCGGTACAGCATAGCACTCCAGAATCCTGAATTTCCTGATTTAAAACTGTGCACCAAGATTGTTGAGCTTGCTTGCTCTAAATTAATGTTGGTACATTTAATGATAAGTGGAGAAAACAGTTTGTTAGTTAGCCCAACAGACACTGGCAGTGTCAGATTTCTCCATTCTACATACGACAGTATGCAATTGTAATAAGCAAATTTAGTAGCTAAATAAAATCAGCACTACATAATCAAGTTTCAAGCATTCAAAGCACACTACAGGGAACCACCATTCTAGTCCCCTTGAAAAATGTAAATGAAAATGTAATATTTATTCAGAAGACTCACTGGAGGCGTGTCTTTTAATGGCGGCCTGCTGTTCAGTTTTCTCAGAGTCTCGGCTGGAGAAGGAGGCGTGACGTCTCACCTGGCCAGGTCTGCTCTCCACACACGTTTCCTGCATTCATAGAAATCACATAAGTTACTTTCCATTACCCTCGTAATGAAAAGACTAAGACACAAACTGTCAACTTGGAAAAAAAAACATTGTACTATCCAACTCCAATATCTACCCCCAGCTCAATGTTTATAATTTGAAACACATCTGTGAAGGAACGGTTGGGGGATTATAAGGGGAGGACTATTGGTAATGAGGAGTGCCAGCCATATGCTCTCAGAGTCTACATGAATGAATCTTAATCAACGGGGGGGGGGGGGGGGGGGGGGGGGGGGGGGGGGGGGGGGGGGGGGGGGGGGGGGGGGGGGGGGGGGGGGG
>JAOEHI010000006.1:1065638-1098075 GCA_025447815.1 Percopsis transmontana
GGGTATTGTGAAGAGGAAGATGCGATACACCAGACCCAACAATGCAGAAGAGCTGAAGGCCACTATCAGAGCAACCTGGGCTCTTATAACACCTGAGCAGTGCCACAGACTGATCGACTCCATGCCACGCCGCATTGCTGAAGTAATTCAGGCAAAAGGAGCCCCAACGAAGTATTTAGTGCTGTACATGCTCATACTTTTAATGTTCATACTTTTCAGTTGGCCAACATTTCTAAAAATATTTTTTTTGTATTGGTCTTAAGTAATATTCTAATTTTCGGAGATACTGAATTTGGGATTTTCATTAGTTATCAGTTTTAATCATCACAATTAAATAAATATATCAGTCTGTGTGTAATGAATAAATATAATATCCAAGTTTCACTTTTTGAATGTAATACTGAAATAAATCAACTTTTGATGATATTCTAATTATATGACCAGCACCTGTACTCAACATACACACGTACGTACAGTATAGCATTCCTAGCTAGGTCTCTTACCCAATGTGCCAATGGTGTCTTCGCTCTGTTTGACCTGCTCAGACATCATCCTGCTGACGGACATCAGACTCTCTGTGATGTCACTGCTGGTCTGCACTAGGGTTTCCTTGGTTGCCTTCCTGACATACACACATACATACATGTGGATCTCAACAAATTATAATATCGTGGAAAAGTAATTTTTTTTTCTCCATAATTTAATTCAAAAAGGTGAAACTTCATACACACATGAACTCTCTCTCTATACTTACTGTCTACAGTATACTGTGTATAGTACATACAGCTGCAATACTTACAGTTCAATTATACTAATATAGTTCTTAATGAACACTTACACTTACAGTATTAAAGTGCGGTAACACTTATACTTACGGTGCGTGCAATTACTATTATTATTGTAGTACTTAGAGGGATACACTGATTGCTATAATACAGCAACACTTATCACTGTTATCCTATTGTTACAGCAAGTACTTACGGTGAAATTGTAATACGGTGCGATACGAATTCTCATCACCATCAGTCTTTTATATTGTTATGTATATGGAGCCAACTGCTAAACTAGCATATGCACTTTATGTAGTTATGTTTACTGTGTTATTTCATGTTGCACCTTGGTCTGTGAGAAACGACATTTCGTTCAGTTGTATAAATGAATGACAATAAAGTTGATCTAATATAATATAATCTACATATTCACTATTCTGATGGTAGAATACAGGTATGAAGGGATTGTTTCTGCTCACCGTTGTCTAGTGGTCGGGCTCTCTGCTCTCTGCAACAGCTCGTTTTTCTCCATGTTGTCTATGGCCATCTTACAGGCCAGGTTAGCTTTACGCCACACAGTCTGGTTACTGACAGACACACAGCATACAGTACGGACATGTTAGGAAAATGGTAAATACTAGTAGGAAAATACTATATTATTTCCATTTTATGTAAAGTTATTTTCTAAAATTAGGTTTATATGACTAAAATATTGGACTAGGACCCGTCCCGTCCTGGTTAAATACGTTAGCTGCTTTAAAAACATAATACATAATGTTTGATTGAACTGGGCCTGCAGCCACAATGCACAATGCAATTTCAGAATCAGTGCAGATGGCTCATATAGCCAGCATGCAAATTACTGTTACCGAGGACTGACAATAGGCTATGCCTTCATTTCAACTCTCTATATTAACTCTCAATTTCTTGTATAATATATACTACTTGTATAATACACATATAAGCATACTACTTGTATAATACACATATAGCACTAACTCAGCAGATTATTGTTATTATTATGCACAAAAAAATGTAGAAAGTGCGTGCAAACATACCTCAACATCTGCTTCCGCTGGCTCTCCGTCTGTTTCTCAATCGCCAATCTGTCTGTTTCTCTGTCCTGTTCTCTGGACATCTGTTCCAGGTCCTGCCAACAACCAAATAAATGAAAAGATAAAATGATTACTATTAAATTGTACGGTATAAAAGGTACAACACACCTTCCGTTAAGTCCTGACCTGTATTCTGAGTCTGAGCTGGATGAACTTCTCTTTGACCTGAGCATTGAGCTCCACGAGAGCAGACTGTGGACCACTGCATTCCCTGATGTCCTGAGACACAGACAGGCACACACGACGAACGTACACGCACACAAAGACATACACACATACATACATGGAGCTTACAGTTGCTTAAACCCAGTGGGTTACGTCAGGGTTAATAGCCGGTATTTATTTGATGTTGTTTATTCTCCCTGGCAAAATATTATAGTATATAAATATACATGATAAAATAATTAAAAACCCTATATGACGCACTCAAATTCTTACCTGAATGAGTGCTTTGATCTCGAGATCGTATTTGATTATTTCTTGCTCACAAATTCGT
Organism: Percopsis transmontana; assembly: GCA_025447815.1. Lineage (NCBI taxonomy): Eukaryota > Metazoa > Chordata > Actinopteri > Percopsiformes > Percopsidae > Percopsis > Percopsis transmontana. The sequence continues at coordinate 1,068,020 of JAOEHI010000006.1, forward strand.
ACATGAACGTCTGGAGACGACGCCATTTTTGTTATTGTACGGCAAGCGCGAGGACAAAAATAGTCTACTCAATCAGAGGGATGTAATTAAAATGACTTGATTAGAAATTTCATTCCATAAGTATATAATGATCACATCTATATTCTGTTAGGTTTAAAAAAAAATCAAGACAAGGTGTGGTGCTAATGTTTTTATTACTTTGATAATAAACATAATCAGACCATTGTGGTTACAAGCAGAACTGTGTTATCAACTCCTGGCTGACACAACAGTGAAAGGATGATTAAAAAAAAGTAAAGAAATTAAAGAGAGGCACAATAAACAAGAGTTTTGGAGCAGGTACTTGCAGGATGTCAAAAATCGGCAACGTAAAACTGTGTCAAAAGCTCTGAAACAGAACAAGTTGTTACATTACTGCTATGGACACATTTATATTTCCATGCCTGTGCTATCACACCACTGTGCCTCAAAATAAAAAGTTTACAACATTAAATGAAAACATTTGAACATAAGTACAAACCCAGCACAACATTTATTACACAACATAAATATAACGACTGTCAAGATATTGTATTCGAACAGGCATATATGTGAACTACAAATATAGACGTCATTGCTAGAGAGGATCAAGTTAGTTTCAGCAGGATACACTTTCTGCAGGTTTTGCTTCTTTATGAAATAATAATAATAATAATAATAATAATAATCACAGAGAGATCTATTAACAGAGCACATAGCAATGAAATACAGCCTTCCTAAAGAGACCGGGGTGTGTGAGGGGGGTTACACAGGACTATCTAACTAAAGACCCATGCTGTTGTTCTAGTCACGTAATTAACCATACAAGATCATAAATGTCATCAGGGTGGCATGTAGCTGTGGAGCTCAGGTTGGCCCATATCCCCCACATTCTCTACACCTGGGACTATAAAACTGTGCCACTGTTATTCGATCTTATTAAATAACACAGAAGGAACGCTTACATATAATCATTTTCTTTTTTCAATCTTTTTCACAGCATGAAATTTGTCTGGACATCTGGAAGGAGATTTATGTCATTGCAGTGAGTAATGTGGTGGTTTAGAGTATATAGATATAGATTTTATTGTTGAGCGTGGATAGTTTGCTTTGTTTATTTAGAAGATCAGTCTGCAGGAGAGGAATGAAGATCCCCTGTGATTTGTTGCAGGGGATGGGGTCTCTGCCCACCAGCCCAAGTGACCCCTGGCTGGTTTCAGGACCTCTTTAATAAGAACATTTGCAAACCACTGCACAAAGGCCTTCAAAAACTCTCAAGGGCCAAAGTGTATGGAGTAGCCATGTTGTTCTAGAACACTAAGCTGGGTCACATTTAAATATTCCCCATGGGATCAGATAGGCCAACCCCTATCTGAGATCACCTTTGGGCTTAATAGTACTTCCCAAACTGGAGTCATGAATTTCTGTCAAGGTGTAAAAACACTGACTCGCATCCAATTTACAGAACAGAACAGAAGGAATTCTATTATTTTTGGTTGGTTTACCAGTTTCATTGGTTTCATCAACTGATGCTGAGTCTGACTCATGGTTTAGCAAGCTCCAGTGAAATAGCTATATGATCAAGATTCAAGAATATATCTCCTTAAATATAAGGAGAAAGGACTAAATAAATAAAAAAAATACAGAAAAGGGAGGACCAGGAAAAAAAGGCAACAAAATGTAATTTAGAAATGGCTTCAGAAGTGCAATATCTTACAGACTCAGAGCATAAATTACAAAATAAAATATTAATTTTAACAAAGTCTTACAGATGACATCTGGACGTTAAAGTATACAACATTCATAATTTCTCTGTATTTTGCCAACAAAAATAGACTGATTCTTTCTCAGCTCGCTAATGAATTTGTGACTGGTTAACAATAGAAAAGCTCAAATGGGGACATTTTCTCTATACTGTACGTGTCCCATTCCTAGAATCCCTATGAGGAAGACTATTCTACATTCATCAGCGAAAGAAGCAGCGACAGAAGAGTTACAACTCTCTGTGTGAGCACGCAAAGTCCTCTATATAAAACGAATATGGCTAATGCCACGTTAGCACCCAACCACCGTGTTAGCACCACTGTTTACCTCCCTGCTTCGGCTGTCGCTTAGCAACTTGCGACTCAGTGCCAACATGGGCTTCAAGGAGGATCTGGCACTTCACAACAGTGTTGTACTGGACAGCAAAGTTATATGTATCATTTTTTTTTAAAGTTTTCTAAAGGCTGCAACATGAAGTTGCATGCTCAAGCCATAGAAAAAAAAGTATTGTACTTCGATAGGTATTTCTGCGAGATAGCAGAATCTCTCTTCTCTACACTGACACATCAGCAGCAATAGCAGCACAGAAAACGATAGCGCGGCGTAGTGGGCAGAGAGAGTTAAAACAGAACCGGGTTTCCCAAAACTATTTAGGAATTTAAGCTTAGTCATCTATTCATTTATAATTTTGAGTAAACATTCAATGGGGGATCTCTATTAAGAGTTCATTTTTGACCTTTTAAGTAGCAAGATAAAAATATATATATATTGTACAAAAAAAAAAAAAATCTCAGAATAAGTAGGTTTTTATTGTACAACATTTATGTCTTGGGAAACCCAGCTTGTGGCTCCTGTAGGGAAAACTCCCCTCCAGACTGATAAAAGGTAAAGATCAAGTTTGTGTTCTCATCCATTTGAGTAAGGCACCTGGTCCAACAGGCATCATATTCAAAATAACATTTTTTTCTTTTCATAAAAACCAAGTGCAAGGTAGGTAACAGTATTGGTCTATTGACCAGCAATCGTTTGGTAGGAAATTGAGAGTGAAAACAGGGGCGAATAATATAGTGTGTTTGGGTCTAGAACAAATCCTAAACCAAGCTCCCTGTCTTTTTGACCTCATTCATCAGCTGTGTCCAGAATTAGACTAAGAGTGACACAGAAAAAAATGGGTTCCTGAACTGTTGCAAGGGACTGTATAATTTTTTTTCTTACACAATTCTCTCAGTTCTAAATATGGAATCTGCATGCACAAGGTTAACATTCCAACTGCATTCTCCTCAGAGGGTACAGTTCTCCACCCATCTATTTTACACAGGGGAAAATAGGTGGAGTATAAGCATACAGCCTCGAAAGAAGAGACGTTTTACAGGCAACAAGGGCGGCTCAAACCAGAACAAGACAGAAGACAGAAAGCTTTGAAAGCTGTTTAAATCCAGACTGTGAAATTTGACATCAAACCCTGCAGGCCACTTATGTTGAAGGATTGGGGTGGGGTTTTAAATGTAGCCAATTTTTAACAGATTTTAAGCTCTTCCTTAATTTAAATTTCATGAAACACCAATTTTTTTTTTCCTGGTGGAGGCTATTATTAAATATCTCTGCTTAATATGAGCAGAGTGGGATGTAGTCATAGCCCAAATTTAATATGAAAAAGGACAGTAATTTTGCATCTTCCAAAAAGTAATAGAATTAGCAACATGGCAAAAAAGTGATATTTTGGTTTTTATCATATGCCTAGAAGATACATTTCATTTTGGGTTTCTCCGTGGGTATTGGCATCAAATCTAAGAGTCTGTCTTTTAAAAAGTGGTATGTATAGCAATTACAATTATACAGGTTAATAATACACAAATCACCATTCTACCTTTGCTGAAGCATTTGATTGGTCCAACTGGACATTGTCCTGCCATCAAACATTAACAACCAACCAAGATAACTGACATATGCTCTAAGGATGGTATTCACTTATACAGTGGTAATTATGCATTGACCTAAACTTAATGGCTATGTCTTCATCAAACGCCTGTTAATTTCCTGGATAATAATATTAACAAGTAATCAGCACCATGAGACAAAAACCTAGTTGGAACAGAACTGGGAAAGCAGTCTAATCCCTCTTGAAAGGAAAAAAAAATGGACGTTTGTTTGTATTGGAATAAAGGAAAACTGGGAAACCTATTGAATTCATGTCCATTGGCCATTTTTGTTTGTTAGAGAGCATTGCACCATATTGATTTACATTTGATAATCAATAACATACACACACAACATTGTTGAACAGAGGAAAGAATGGCGACATTAATCAGAATACATAAATATATTTTCTTTAGATTTTCAATGTCATCACATATTTCAGATAGAAGAACAATATTACCCTGATTTGTTGAAGAAGAGTTTAATGGATTCAATTATCTTTTATTGGACAAGAGTAGCACAAATGTACACAATCTATTAGCTTAATACACTATTTGACTGTATAGGCTTTATGTCAGAGAAAAAAAAAGAAATAAGGAATAGTTTTACTGGCGTGGAATTTCACTCACTTCCTTGACTGTTAAAATGCCACAGAGTCTTCTGGTTTGAATGTAAAGTTGCACAGCTTGCGCCTATCATGTTAAATGTAAAAACCTGTGAGGACCCTCTCTTGAACCAGCCTCAAGACTGACAACCAATAATAGGCTTATGTCAGCCAGACTGCTGGGCGCTGCGGTGGTCTATTGACAGTCAAACAGAACTTTTTGGGCCCTTCTAGCCAGACAAGGGTAAATTGTGTCTGAAAAGGTGCCTGGATAAAAAAAATAAAAAATAAAAAGCACACAAAATATTTGAATCCATTTTCAAAAGGTACTCTTCCCATGTCTGCTACCTCAGTTATGGTTCTTTTGAGCCTAACAGGCTAAACAGATTAGTTGGTGTTGACAGTACATTGCGGGCAATGTCATACACTAGGGCACGCTCCCTGGCAACTGACATGCCTGCAATTCCATTGTTATTGTCATTTTATTGTTTGTGTGTATGCGAAGGTTATTTAAGAAGGCAATAAGTGTCCGGATTGAGTCTCCATTTGTAATTGGCTTGCCATACAGTACAGTGATATAGTAACTCGCCAAGGCGGCCAGGAAAAACCTCATTACATCAGGTTGTTACTTTCCGCCCCAGACTAAACCCCTCCTCATTATGTCACAAGTAGAAATCAGTTTAAAAATGATAACAATATAGCTCTTTCTGGAGAAATGTGTCTACACTGTACATCACCCTGAAGAGGAGGCCAAAGCAGAATCATTTTTTCCACAGGAAACCTCTACTGAAGGCAAATGAATCATGACACCAAGAGGTCGTCATCATCAGAATCATTGTAGGGGCCCTGGAAACAAAACCCTCTTTTAAGACCACAAACACAATACCACACTGTCCCAGGCTAGGTCAAAACCCTAATCTGTCAATACATAGGTATAGCCAGGAGACGCTGGACTTCTCAAAGATGTGCCAACTGGCTCTGGATAGTCCCAACGACAAACCTAAAGACCTAGCCAGGCTATAGATCCATCCTTGCCAGGCAATAAACCACGACAGGTAATAGACCCTATCCCAGCGAGTAATAGTCAAGTACACTGCAGCATTCACACCAGGCCTTGTAGCAGCAAATGGAAGAAAAAAATGCTTTTCTTTCTTTTTTTTTTCTCCTTTTTTTGGAACAAAGTGCTTTTGTCTTCAAACATATAAGATAGAATATTCTATACATATATATCTATATTGAACATTAGAAGATACATTTTAACTTAAATTCTATTTACAAAAAAATGAATCACTACTAAGAAAATAGCTATGGACGGTAGGAGAGAGAAAGTCTTCAGGCTACAGCTGGACTACTAACAAGTCAAACAAGAATACTCATCATTCTAGTTTAAGAAAAAGCACCGTTTCTCCCTTCTTGGACTGAACAAAAAACCCAGCTGGAGTAAAAAATATGTATGTAGCACTAGCTGTTAGTCTATCACACACACCGAGCACAGGAAAACCCCAGGCCAGGGCATCTCTCCAACATTCTTACCGGGGCATCAAAGACAGCAAAAGGACTTCATTCTTTGAAGGAGTAACTCCTCACATGTAAGCTGTATTAAACATGCCTGGATTCAGCCTAGAAAATGTTAATTTTTTCTAGTGGCAATTGAGTTTCTGAGAAGTAACGAGACTGGAAGCAGTTTTCCTTGAGAAAGCAGCTCAAGTGTAAGTGCATCAAGTACTGGAATCGCCTATTTACTTCCTGGGCGTTGCTATCCAGTGTTTTTGTGGGTTGCTATTGTGATTGGTCAGGAAAGATCTAGGCTGGAGGATATGAAATACCTTAAGGCCAGGCCAAGCTGAGTTTAGGAGAGCAGCCTCAAACACAACTCTACAAATCCTGTCAAACTGAAAATCCTGGCCAAAGGATAATGTGAATACAAGATACACTTGATTGTGTTATATTGTGTGCTCACCCAGAACCGAAAATGTTCTCCCCAGCTCACTGTATACAAAGGAGTGTACCTTTAGAAAAATAAAAAAATAAAGCTATATGCTGTGCTGAATCTGGTCTAATATGAAACAGACTCGTGCCTCAAGAGTTTCTGTCATATTCATAGTTCAGACACAAGCATCTCACTGGACTTCACTGGACCCGTCACCAACCCTCTACACCTAGAAACAGCGTGTCCTGATAGTCTTTGGCCCATTGTGCACGGTGTGTTTATAACAATCCCACTCCTGACTGCGTACTACATAATGCCAGCTGAAGACACAGAAGTTGTCAAAGGCTGGTTTGAGTGTCTAACTGCTCAGACCACCTCTCTCTTTCCCCACCTCTCACAACAAATCCTTAGGAGAGACTTGGATCCCTGGAGGTCTATCCATGGAATACTTCCTCCAAACCAACAGGAAAGCTAATAGGCAGTTAAAATACAAAAATATAACAAGATTTTTTTTTCTTTTAGTTTTTTTTCCCTCTAACTTTCACAATGCAAGGATAGACTTTAGAAATGTGTCATGCTTAATAAATGTATCAATTGTCATGAAAAAAGTGGCAAATCACCATAGATGGATATACCATGAATGTAGCTATATACAGTACTTTTGAAACACTCAGTTAATATTTTTATGAACAGAAATCTACATACAGAAATCATAAGTGATACATAACATTTTGGTTATTGTTTGTGACATATAGTAACAAAATCAAGCAAATATGTAATATAGCTTATCTACCAGCGCTCTCTTTCCTACCCAGCGCCATAACACGGACAGCACGTGGAGGGAGGAATCAGTTAAGGAATGAAGTGCTTACAATGCAACAAATCTACTGGAGAAGTTTTTAGTACAAAAAACAATAAGTGAATGAATGTTCCTTTTCTGTACAGAATTGGACCCAACCTAATTTCACAGTTCTATCAAGTTCCCTTCCCACATTTCTTACATTCAATACGGCGTCAGGTAAGCTGTGCAAAACCTTACTTTAACTGGCTAGTCACCATTTCATTGCATGTGTCTTTGGTACAAAAAACAATCAAAATATAGTGTGCAAAAATCTTCTCTTAACTCTAAACAAAAATATCCTTTACCCCCTCCCCCATCCCCAAAGACAGAGTACCAAAAACCATAGGTGGTCTTTTCCAGAGACCTGCTATGTATACAGACTCTGTGGCATCAAGCATCGATAGCTTCCATTTGCTTATGTACATTCAGAATAACTTTAACAACACTACAAACCACACCGGTGTGTCCCTCCCTGCACGCATCACAATATCTCTCGATTTTAAGCGGGCCTCTGCTCGACCAGAGCTTTGGCCAATCACCTCTCACTCACACACACACACACACACACACAAGGCACAATGAATAGAACTCTGATCAAACACTAGTATGAACACACCAAACTGATCATCGGGTCATCCTTACTATACAAGGGGGGGGAGCAGATTTTTTTTTGTTTTTGTTTTTTTGTTTAAAATCAGATGAGTCCAGTTCCAACAAGAGATGGAACATCTTTATATTCACCATCATTACTACAGCCACCACTGCTGCCACCATCTAACCAGTTCAAGAGCTTTAGATCCGACTAGTGCACCAAATTCCATGTTTCCTCCATTTGACAGGTGTACCAAAATGTGCTGTTTCTACCCATTTCTATCACCTGTCGCAATCCCTTTTAATTGAAAGGATGTCATTGTCTCAATTTTGTTTGTGATGGAGGCATGCTGGGTTGTACACTATTACGTCACTTTCTGTCGAGTGGTAGCCAGGGTGCCAGAGAGAAACAGGCAACAAGTGACAGGTCCTAATAATTAATAACACAGCAGATTATTTACTCGCTAATTTAAGACTTGTGAATTCCCACCAGAACAGACACCTTGGGCCATATTGGTGCTTTGGCCAGTTAGTTGAGTAATTTATTGTGAACATTTTACTTTTTTGACAACAATGATGATGATCATCATCTTTATCATCACGGGGAGCATATTAAGATTTTTCGATACATAATATGTTCTGCCAATAGTCTTGAGTTTTCTGGCACCTTGACCACCAAAGCCATAATAATAAAATAGTTCTTTTTAGTAGGGAAATTTTGTTTACGATCTTAGACTAGGTATTCGTTGACATGCAAGCATGCAGTTTTTGGATCTTTTCAGCCTTCTGTGGTTTCTAAAATGTAACAGTTATTTATCTTGTCGCTATTATGTCAAAAAACTGTGAAACTATTCCAGTGGTTGCCCCTGTATGATTTTTGTCACTATGGTCTTGGTTGGGGCTCTTTAGGAGCAGACTACTTACACACACACCTGACCATAGCTATCTAGTGTGATGTTAGGTTATATACACACACACACACACACACACCTATTATTTGTCACTGGATTTAGGACATGCTATTAGCTATATGTTTAGGTGTCACTTGCTTTAGAGATGCTTTTCACAACAGATACTAACTGTTTGGGAGACAATGAAATATTGAATCTGCAACACTGCTGTGTGCAGAGTGCAGAGCTAGTAGATAGCGTCTGCTCCATACGGGTGCATGTCTGTACAAACACACATACATACACAATTAAAGGTATGTGTGTTTGTGTGACTAAAAAGGTATATGTGTTCTAGGTGGGAGGGGCATGCAGAAAGAGGGCATAGTTACAACGGGACAGCAGGATGGTAATATTTAACCCACTCTCCTCAGCAGACAGGCTTTGTCTAGATTTTGGAGGTGGGAACTCTGAGGCCGACCAATCCGCCGGTGGGATCGCCGCGGCCTGTGTTCTCCAAGATCTGGTTGACGAAGTCGGAAGTCTGCCCAGCAACAGGTGCTGACACTGCACAGATTGGGTAAAGTGGTTTTAATAGGGACTTGGAATTCATTTTGCGTGACTTAAGAAAAATACAAGAGCATGGAATTCGTCCAAATAATTCTCTTGAGACCTAGTTCCTACAGCTTCCACTCAATATTAAACACATTATTTTTGTACTGTATTCAACTTAAGCAAAGTACGTAAAACAGTGGTATAAAAAGACCTATCATTATGATTTCCTGCGCTGCGTCCTAAGTACTTCCGCTTTCTGAAGCTGGTTTATCCATAATAGGCACTTTTCCTCTGTAGGAACTGGGGGCACTTCCCAGGTGGCGCAAATGTTCAGGAACGGACCCCTAATTGCCAACAAAATAATGATATATTTCTCCAGCGGCAGCACGCCGGCACCAACATTAGATAACGTAAGGATTACCTTGACGGTTGAATGTTGCTCTAAAGTTGCTAAAGATTAAATGGGTCCATGGCAGCTGTAATTACTTGATAAGTGAATATAATGGCGCTTGTTGTTGTCTTCCATTCACGTCGTGTTTAACAAATAAGCGCAGAGCCCAGCAGTTTTTCAGGGCCACTCAGAAGTACTTACCCTAGTAGGCATTTCTTTCGGCCCCGAAAAACAGCCCCGAAAGAGTTCCTAAAGGGTTGGTTCCTGGAGTGGAAAACCGCCTAATTACTTCCAAAATAGTTTCTGAGGTGAACAATTCTCACCTAGCGTTTCTTTAATGAGCCTGTCCAGAGTGTCCGCCATTTTGCTCGGTTGAGGAGACTCCTTGACCCGTGTCACTATCTCTTCCTTAATGGCATTTATCACAAACAGCAGCCGATCTGCAATTGACACACACACACACACAATTAGAAAAGCATACAGTAATGATGCTAAGTCTGTTGACTCTCAGGTTAAGGAGTTCAAGAGAAAAAAAACAAACAGGAATTCATTCTTTGTATAAAAAAAATGTCTTGGCAATCTTTGCCCTTTTTTTCCTGTGCTGAAAGGAGCACACTCCCTTTCACATTTCTAATCTTTAAAAAGGCATCCTTACCTCAAGTGTATGACGGTAAAACACAGGATTGGCGTGAATTAAATAGCAAGGCAGAATAAGAAGATAATTGGTGCGGGAGGCCATACATTTCACTGAATACATTCAGAGACAGATATACTAACATGTTAGCGCCTGTATTAGGTGTAATTCCGTTTGCAACGTGCGCCTAAAAACATGGCGTGGTATAGTACATCCACTCCATTATTGCGGTTACCATTTACCATATAACTACCATTGCAACGTACCATACTCTGTACTGAGTCCCCACAGCTTGACCTTGTTTGCCTCATATTGAGCCTTCTTTTTTAAGCGACAAGCTCTGGAAAACAACAGGAGAGTACGGGTTAGTACAGCAAAAGAGCACACCGTGTGTGTGTGTGTGTGTGTGTGTGTGTGTGTGTGTGTATGTAAATGTATGCTTTACCTGGAGGCTAGCTTGTTCTTCTCCTTGCGGGAGCGGGGCCGTGCGGTCAGGGGCAGTTCGCTGACCGGGGTCAGGTCGCTGATCACCTTGTTCAGCTTCCGGAGCTCGGTGCCGATTTGCAACAGTTTACGTGGGTTGGGAGTCAGGTCCTCCACATCTGTACGACGGGACTTCTTCAACTTGTACTTCCCTGCTCACAGGAAGAGGAACTATTAAACTGCAGCCGTAAAATGAGACACAGCGGCTTCATATGTACGCTGTGCCCGGTACGTTTTCCTGGGTGGGGTTTGATTCCCTCCGCCGATGCACACCCTTTAAACTCTCAAACTGTCTTTTTAACCCCACGTGGATTTGTCCAACAATAAGAGCTTTGTTTTGTTCTAAGGAGCATTGTGTCATTTTGGTTGAGAATTTAGTTTCGTGGTTAAATACGTTCCTTCTCAACATCCTAATCCTCATCCCTGATCAGTATTGATCAGTATCAGTAATTCGCCTGGCATGAGTCGGCACCTGCGTGTGTGTGTTACCGTGCAGAGGGCCGTTCTTCTGGTAGAGGTTGCTAGGCAACGTGTGTCTGTCCCACTCAGAGGGCTTGAGCATGCGCTCCTGCTTGGACGGGGTGAGCTGCTCGCTGTACTCCCAGAAGTAGCGGCGCTTCCCCCTCTTCCGACTGGACACGCCCGCCACTGTCACGCCTTTGACGTCGTCCGACGGCTCCACGTCGAAACCTGGACAGCAGGGGGCCGAGAAAGGTGGAGAGAAAGTGAGAGAGGAAGACAGGAAGAGTTCAAGAGAGGGGAGGTTAAGAGAGAAATGAGAGAGTTAAAGGCTGATAGAATAACTGCGGGGAGAAAATAGAGAACGCAGGACAAAAGCTGGTCACCATGGCGATTCTGCGGCACAGAGGTGCATGCTGGGTACCTGGTTCAGAGAAGGCATCACTCATGTCATCATCCTTGTCGGCTTCGTAGTCGTCGTCGTCCTCCTCCTCCTCCTCCTCCTCTTCCTCCTCCTCTTCCTCCTCCTCCTCGTTCTCTGACAATTCGTGCTCGCTGCCGAAGCCTTCGTCGTGGTCTTCATCGTCCAGCTCCATGCCCTCCGCTTCGACATCCTCCGGCTCTTCGTCTTCGTCCTCCTCCTCCTCCTCCTCCTCCTCCTCCTCCTCCTCCCCCTCTTCCTCGTCGTCCTCTGGGAGGCGGCGGGCCCGGGCGAGGAACAGGGAGTAGTTGTGCTCCTCCTCCTTGCCCTTCTCGATGCCCTCCACCACCAGGACGCCGCCGCTCGCCGCCAGCGCGCTCACGCTGCCGCTCGGCAGCTCGGAGCTACTGCCCTCTAGTGGCTGGCTGGCCCCCACCAGCTGAGGCATGGCGGCGGCCATCGCCTTCCTGGCTGGCCCCTCTGCCCTGCTCTCACAGACTCCCACCGCAGAGCCAGGGGCAGCCACTAGGGGGGTGCTGCCTGAGGTGGAGGCCCTCTCCTCCTGCGGCTGGGAGAGAGAGAGAGGGAGAGAGGGTCCCTTGATCTCTGGCCCTGTGAGCATGTCGGTCGGAGCTTTAAGGGGCGTGCTAACGCGGACTTTGGCCTTGCGCACAAAGACAGAACCATGGGTGGACGGGGCGGCCATCTTGGCTCCCAGGCCCTTGGTCTTGGGTTGAATCAAGACATGGTCTTGGGTGAGTGTGAGACGGCTCTGGGTCTTGGACATAGTCTCGGTGCTGGAGGGGACGGGCCAGGTGGCTTTCTGGGAGCCCTCGGGGAAGTCAGGGAGGAGTCTGCAGGCGGGGCGAGAGGAAGAGGGGGTGGCTGGAGAAATGCGTTTAGCGTTGGCGCCGAGGCCGAGGGCAAAGCCTGGGGGTCTCTTGGTGTGGAAGGAGGGGGGGTGCAGCTGAGACTGAGGGGCAGACAGGGGTGGGTCAGTGGGGTGGTACAGAGCCTCACACACAGGCTGCGAGTCTTCGCTGTTCAGCTGGGCCAGTGTCGGGGTTTGACCAATCACCTCCTCATCCTGGTAGGGACTGGAGAAGTCATCCAATCCAAGGAAGTCCACCTCTTTGGTGCCCCAGATGTCACAGCTGGCCAGCCGTGTGTATCTGTCAAGCACAGACTGACATCAATCAAGCTTTACTGTCCTGGGTAGGACATTTGTTTTGCACCAAGGAAACCGATCCAATCAAACATGAATAGAAACATGAAAACCTGCCTCAGCACAACAGACGCTACGTTCTATGGTATAGTTCTGCCTGTGAGGCCTACACAAACACTTCCTGCTGTGGCTATTTCTGTAAGAAAGCTCACCAAGGCGATGAAGAGAGACTGTTGTCGTGTCTGACTCCAGAATGTACTAGACTACAAATTGAACTGGCAGGGAGCTGCGTTCAGTACACGTTTTCGTTGTGTTCACTGAACTGAAATGGCACTGAAGTGAACTAAACTGGGAGGAGTTGGGCTGTGGATTGGACAATGCAGTCTGTGGCATGCACACTCATATTTCACCACCATTTACAATACTGATATATTCCCATATAAAATTGTTTGGCTCTATTTGGAATAATAGTGGAATATCAGTACATGTCAGTGAGCAACAACAATAAAGCGATGGTTAGTAGTGTTACGCCCACAGAACAGAGCAAACGGAAATAAAACCGAGTTCTAAAGAGCAGCGTTTGAGGAAACGCACCACCAAGTGAACACCCACAAGAGTTCAGACTGTCAGCTATTATCACAATGCTCAAACGGAACCAGAACATGTGTTGTTTAATTATTTAAGCCCCCAATTAGGTCATTAGCTTACGTTTTTTTTTTTTTTATCCAAATTGACTTACAGTTAAAAGTATTAAGAAGCAGGTAGGGGTTAGGAATCTTGCTCAAGGATGCTTACAAGCAGGCCGGGCATGTTGGGGATTGAACCCAAGACTTTTCAGTTAGGAGTGAAACACGCTAACTAGCCTATCCTACTCCCTTGTTCATGTGAATGTCCACGTGACTTCTTACAGTATGATAAGGAGCTCATAAAAATTACAATTACGTCATTTGGCAGACGCTTTTATCCAAAGCGACTTACAATTACATGCTGCTCTTACATGGAGCAGATAGGGATTAGGCATCTTTCTTACAAGTAGGCCAACTCTGGGGCTCGAACCCACAACCTTCCGGCTGGGAGTCCAACACCTAGACCACTAGACTATCCTGCCCCTTTACATTCACAAAGCTTTTTTTTTCTTCTTTTTTTAAAGTGGTACAGTACCTTGTGAGGTCCTCCCAATAGGTGTCCCACTGTTCGAAGACGGAGCTGCTGTTTACCGCCTCACACTCTCCCAGACCCATCAGCTGGTCCATGCAACCCTCCCCCTCCTTCCCTCCATCCCCCATGCCCATCGAACTGTCCCCGCACGGGCTCTGCCTGTGGGACATGTCTCTGTCCTGCAGAGGAGGTGGACAGATGTTATTACGTTACGTAGGTGCGCATGTGTGTTCATGTGTTTTTTTATGTGCGTAAGCGTGCAGTTGCGCGTGTTTGTGTGTGTGTGAGTTCTCCGGCCGCTTACCAGTTCGTACATGAAGTCTGGGTCAGAGCTGTTGGTGAGCAGGTCAGTGCTAGTCAGAGCCTGGTCAGCCAATGAGTAGTTTTGAAAGGCGTCCCCAAAGGGAGGCTCCATCCCACTGATGCTGGGCTGACACAGGAACACAGTAACGTCAAGGCAGAGAACGTTACCTCTAACACGGATACTCTCAAGGCTTTAAACATCAAAAGAGAAAAAAATAAAAGTTAATATTTACAATGTAAGAGAGAGAGCACTAGAGAGATACCTACGTAGGTATGGGTATTCTAACTTTCTGTTTTACTTTATTGTCCCATTTTAACTGCCATTCAATATTATACATACTCTTAGTAATAAATAATGATTATAAACATTATAATTCTATTGTTTTCCTAGGACCGAGTTCCTGTTTAAGACCAGTCTAGTATTTGGCAAAGCTGTGCATGAGCACTGTGACAGTACGTTCCTCTGAGACGTCCTTCCTCTTACCTGAGGCATCGCCAGGCACAGCTGTGGGTTCCAGCGAGCGGAACCTCTGGCGTCCGCTCCAGTCCCAGGGACCTGAAGCTGCGTCTGCCCACCACAGGAGTGCAGTGCTGAAGGACACAATCGAAGAGCACTGCGTGTGCCCTGCCTGCACGGCTGGAGGGGGCTGGAAACTAGGTTAGACCGGTTTTGGTCTACTCTGCTCTGGTCTGGTTATCTGTTTGCTGTGGTAAAGGGAAATATAAATAAATAAAAACTGTTAGAATCAGCTTTAAGCCCCACAACTGCTTACTTTACTTGTATCAAATGTGCAAATAACATATCAAGCTCTAGTGACTGCTGTTGTCACATGTTCTAAAATAATGCTTTGCTAAGGATTACTGTAATTCATGGCTACTTCAAATACAAGTACTTTTGTCTATAGTAAGTCACTTTAGATAAAAGCGACTGTTGTAAATGTAAATATATTGGCAACCAGCAGCATGCATGTATGTTTTGTCTCTCTGAACTCACATCGGAACAGACGTGACACCTCTGTACTTGCCAAGGAAGTACAGTACACTCCAAAATACTAATTTTGTCAGTTGATATCAATACTGTTACAATTAGAATTACATACAATTTCAATTAGGCCATTTAGCAGACACTTTTATCCAAAGTGACTTACAATTACATGATGCTATTACATGGGGCAGATAGGGGTTAGGCATCTCGCTTACAGTAGTGGCTGGGAGTCCAAAACCTAGACCACTAGACTATCCTGCCCCCTGTTAATATAACAGGTCACCTTGTCAAAAAATAGGCTTAGTAAAGCAAGTTCCAAATAATTTACTTTTATTATTTGCTGAGAGTGTAGGGCTGAACGATTTATCGTTTTCTGATTGAAATTGCGATTTCAGACAACGCGATCACATGATCGCCAAAGTCGCGATTTTTTGCAGTGCTCTTGACTGACCCGGGATCTGTTGTGTCAACTATTTTACACATAGCCTGCATGCCGTCTCCCTACCATCCTGCCAACCAATCAGAAGCGGCATGCTGCTCGTGGACAGGTCATGCTAACCAATTAATCAGTATAACCTGCTCCACCTGCTCCTTAATTTCTGAAATGGCTTCAGCTGGACCAGAAGCAGAGGTAGGGGATTTAATCCCGAAGAAAAATTGCACGTCGGTCATTTGGGAGTATTTTGGGTTTGAGGCTGCAGACGTGCACCAGAAACAGGTACTGTGCAAAACCTGTCGCGCTGAAGTTGCAACATCCAGCGGAAACGCAACGAATTTATACCGACACTTGAAAAATCACCACAGGCATTTGCATGACGAGTGCATGACGAAAAAGTCAGTGAAAAGTCTAGCGGAAAGGATACTCAGGCCCACAGTAGCCAACAGACTACAATTACTGCATCTTTTGCCAGTGTAATGCCGTATGATAAGAGCAGCCGAAGACACCGGGAGATAACGACAGCCATAACGCACCAAAGATGGATTTAAAAATCTCCGCACGCTGGACAGAAGATATGTGATCCCCTCCCGCACCTGCTTCAGTCAGGTTGCCATCCCACAGCTGTACGCGGAGTGTAAAGAAAAAGTGGTAACAGAGCTGAACAATGTGGAGTATTATGCGACAACTACTGATATGTGGTCAAGCAGAACGACCGAGCCGTATCTAAGACGGTCAAAGATGGCTTTTTTTTGTTCAGTTGTAACAACTGCCGTTGGTCAAGGACTTTATAGAATGTACATGCATGTTTCTTAATAAATGCATTTGAAAACAATTCTTAACTTTAGTTTTCATTCTTGCATTAGAGTAATGGTATTTAATGTTTTAATGGTATGATGTAATTTGTCATGTTTGTAAATGTTACTGTACATTGTGAATATTGCACTGAAGCTTGATTTGAAGAAAACCGTGAATCAAATCGAAATCGCAATATCTGCCAGAGAAATCGCAATTAGATCTTTTCCTGAAATAGTTCAGCCCTATGAGAGTGTATATTATTATAGGCCACATTGCCTGATTGGAAGTATCTAACAACTTATTGTGTAGAATACATTTAGTTCAACTGTGACGGTTTGTATGTCTCTTAGCTCCCTTATACATAAAGTTCAACATATGGAATAACCTAAACAAGATTTAGATAGTCAAATAAAGCTGCCCTGTGTATCATTACATAGAGACCGCTCTCTGTTTATGACGGGCTAAATACCAGCCTGCCAGTAAATAGGATGACCAACCCTGCCTGCCCTACAATACACACACACACACACTCTAGTAATGGGCCTATCCCAATAGAACGTAAGGCTACCCTACACAAGGATATGAATCACTTATCTGTGTCGCTTTTATCACAACATAGCCTGCACTGGGCTATGTTAGGCAGTCAACCTTTCGCCTTTTTCTTCCTTCTATTTCATACGGTTCTTGCTTTTTATTCTCTTTCCTACACTGCGTATCGACAGCCACAAAGCAACCAAGCTTTGGGCCCTGATCTGTCTTTGCATAACAAATTATAAAAGTTCTGCAGGGAAGCACAACCCCAGAGCGCAATGACACGCACATGCACACACACAAAGCGATCCCACTCCTCTAGACGCAGGGGATGACATAATTTCCTGTCACTGGGTGACTACTGTCTCTAATACACTTCTCATCACCTCTGAGCTTGGTCACACACACACACACACACACACACACAAAAACATACACAAAAACAACACATGCATAACCTGGGCAGCATCTCTGCAAAACACACCTGCATAGGCATACAGTCCATGTGCTTAGACGAATAAACACACACCCGAGCACACACACATCGAGAAACAACACCTCTTGATCGAGCAAGATATTTGGCAGTACGCTCGTATGAATACAGATCCTAATCAGGACAGCGCTCCCGCACTTCCTTCAAACATGCCTGTGTCTGGTTCTAGTAACAGAGACTGAAAGAGGCCTGACCAGTACACCATCGACAACAGCGATGCTGAGTCGCCAGGTTACCACAGAATGCATTACAAGTTAGGAAATAGGTATATATTAAAAACGTATACACAGTATTGTAAAAGCTATACTATAGCTGCTCCGTCCAGTTTGCTCCCATTGTCGTCTCGCCTAGGCATAAACAGACTAAATGGCTGGATTTGTCACTTAATTGCCCAGGTTCTGTGTCAAGGACGGTAAAAACCAAGCGGGACAATTACCAATATGATTGGATCTCTATTGGATCTCTGATTTCTAGGACCAAGTGGAGCATCCCCAACCCCCAAGAAACCCTGCATTTCCTCTCAAAAAACTAAAGTAAGAAGCATTAATCAACACAGGTCTTACATGAGTGCGTCTCTGCAAGTGCATGTTTGTGCAGTAACATGAAATGACAATAGAGTGTTCAATAGAGTGGAGGGATGTATGCAGTTCCTGGCCAGAATTTATCTGTTGCTATGCTACAGTTGGGGATACATTTGCAAACCATCAAATCTAAAGTCTTCTAAATCACAGCCAGGGCTGAAAACCACACTTTTAAATTGAATTCTGTTTTAGGTAATTTATCATTATAGACATAATTTATAAAATTTCACTGTTTGCTTGGTGTCCTGAGCATCCATTTGTCATGGCTTGCAAACAACACATGTGAAGATTACATGATTGTACATAGGTATCTGTGTGTCACTTAATTCAAAAGTGTTGTTTGATAACTTCCAGGTAAAAGGTATGATGACCAAAACCTTTGCCCATGATCATTGTCAACAAAACAAGGGAAAAACCACACATGAAAGTAATAAAAGCAATTAGACAAATGTCACAACAAAAAATATTAGCACACACATATTAGCAGCATATTAGCATTAGTGTGTCGTCGTGTTTGTTACTGTTGCAGACATTTATGTCACCATGACTATTGCAAAGCAGAGAAACAGATTACTAGCTCCAGTACAGCTTACAACGTGACAATGTAAATGCTGATGAAAGCACTATCTAGATTACTTACTTTACAGCACCAGGTTTCCACAAAACCCTAAATAGAGAGTAGAGTCTCCAATGCCTGTGACATTTACTAAGCTAACTAAAATAAACTGTCAACTGTATCACTAGTGTTGTTTTTTTCCAGAGAAACAACACAATTACAAAAATTATGCAATGATGTCAATTAAAAGATAGGTAGAAAATACAATCAAAACATAAAAAATATTACTGAAAAATAAAAAATTAAATGTTTGCTTCATTGAAAGGATGAAATACTAAAACCACAGCCCAGTAGCATGAATTTACAGGAGGATTATAAATTACATTAAAAGAATATAAACCACTTCAATGTAGAATGCAATCTATGTAGATTGGCGCCCTATAACGTCTAAAAATCTCTCCATCCTGAGCAAAACAAAACAAACCCTCAATCTAACTTGTTAGTGCCAACACCCACGTAATCCCCTTTCCCTATTGGCTCAACGAAGTTGAAGCACCGCCTTCAGAATAGCCTGGTTGATTCGCAAGGCTGTCAATTTAGGAGTTGCTTCTTGATAAACACGACCCATTTCAATATAGGTTGAGAAAGAAGAAAAACAATTTCAGGGCCTTTGCCCGTGGCCTAGATAGCTATTTATCTTACATGAAATACCACAAAACAAAAAACTATAGGGATTAATGAATATGTGGTATTGCACAGTCTTTATTAATATTTATCTAAAAAGAACTGACAAAATCCAGTATTATTTGACAAACAGGTTATTTAACTACCCAGCGCTTCGATGGTTGAAAATCTAAACTAAAAACACAATACATATATATGATAAAAAATATAAAATACATAAACAGGTTAACAAATATATCGCAATCACCTTCATTGTCTACTTGATCACATGGAAATTTCTCGCACGCTCGAGGCCAGCAGCAGTGAATGTGCAGTTGGGGGGCGTGTACCACGAGCTCAGTCTTGCTTCGCGTGTTCACAATTTTACTGACCTGGTTGCTGCACCCAAAACAGATCTCTTTTAATACCAATCTCTTAACGCGACAAAACGTATTAACAAAACAATTGTGTGTTTTATGTCAAAATTTAAAGGAAATTTGGCGATTTGTAAAACCTGCAACGCGGCTTGTACGTGGCTTTCTGATTACATAAGTGTAAGTTTATAAAACATCCGCGCCAGAGATAGACCTGTCTATCACCTGAATCGAACCAAAACAAATAAAGGCTGGGACACAATCCACAAAAGTGTTTTTACTGACTACTGTCTGATTGTCTTCTAGACAAAATAATTATTATTAATTTATGTTTTAAAACATACTCAATGTGCCACAAAGGCATATTATTATCATACTATTAACCGCAATACCATATATAAAATGCGTGTCTTTGCCCTACAGGAGGTTTTATTGCGGAACTGTCTTGCTTCCTTTACGCCAATAGATCACAGTATGGCCTCCGTCCCTTCATCCCAGCCAACCCGATACAACAAGCAGCCTAGCTGGCGAGCTAACCCACAGAGCTGTGACGATCTCCGCGGTGAAACACAAAACGAAGACACGGTAAAGTTTTCCAAACGGATCAATAAAGCTCCTACTCACGTTAAGATCGCCAATGGCGACGCTTTGCCTCGTGTTAAGCCTTGTATGGGTTTCTATGTTGACGATAATAAGACCATTTGCAATGGAGTCCACACGCTGAGCTCTCGGGTTTGTTTTGTTTTTCTTCTTCCTGACGGGTTCCTGGAAAGCGCGTGACTGTCCAGACACGTGGTCTCCTGTAGGCCAATAAAAACGAAGTATTTTTTTCAAAACATCTGAACATTTCAATAGTGTACATATATAATGATTTTACATACTATATTAAATTGCATACTCTTATAGTAGATCTACAGTTATAACCAGAGAAGTGATGCAAGAAACATGCAAGATTGATCAAATAAAAATGTGAAATATTACTAAACTGTTACACCGAAAAAGAGAATACCAGTTCAGACGGTGTATTCTTTATTTATTAATTTACTGGAAATGCTTCCTTTAACATCTATTTGATACCTTTAGAGTCTACACCTGCACAAACGGAAGCTGTGTAAAACAACCTGCAGGTATAGTTGCCTACACAGCGATCACATGGATAGGCACTAAAACCTTATTTGGAGCCTAAAAGGAAACTTACCAGTGAAATGTATCCAGAATAAATTATTTTAAGGGTCGTGCCAGCTTCCCCTCATACAGTATTCA
This sequence comes from Percopsis transmontana, assembly GCA_025447815.1. Taxonomy (NCBI): domain Eukaryota; kingdom Metazoa; phylum Chordata; class Actinopteri; order Percopsiformes; family Percopsidae; genus Percopsis; species Percopsis transmontana. The sequence goes on from JAOEHI010000006.1 coordinate 1,088,821, forward strand.
GTATGAAATAATGATACTTCTAGAACAACAAACCTATTGGAGAGTTCCACTGAGTGTTCGGTAGATTATTATGTTTGCTTCATCATGGAGTTTTGACCTTAAACAGTGAGAGATAGAACACACACACAACACACGCACACACACACATCACAGACGCATCTTGCCTTAACATACTACCACCATTGTTGTTGTTCTCTCCAGCTGTCACTCTTCTCCCCTTTCCCATTTCTCCAGCAAAGCTTCCCTTTCTCTTTCAGTATAACTCAGGAAAAACAAATGAAGTCATCACATACTTGTTCTAAAAAGAGGCTTTTGTTTCATTTTGATCCTTCATAGCAAGAATTTAAGAGCGATTGGTGCCCGGTGAACAAACATCACAAGACACAGAGCAACTTTGAGATTGAGAGACATCCATTTTGAAAAAAAGTAAAAATCCCATAAGTTACAGAAAACATCATGTTCGGATTTTGTTTAATGTGTTTAAACAAAATGTGTTCTGCTTACATAATTTTTCTGGGTATGCAACACTAGGCCTGGCCGCTGTCTGCAGACAGTCCCTGTGGTGGCCTAACACTGTAGCAGTGGAGCTATATTGGCTGACCACACCGCGGCAGTAGCAACGCATCAGGCCTGCAGGTTTTCTTTTTGTTGATCTAAATAGATCTTGGCAACATTAAACTGCCTACTGTCAGGCTGGCAAGGATGTTAAAGGATGATATGGAATAGAATTGAATATAATTAAATGTTTTTGTGGTAGTGCTTGTATTGTGTGTGCAAGGAGGACCTGACAACCATGGAAATACATAGAGCAGACTGGACATAAAGCTGGACATAAAGCACAATCCACAACACAATACAACAAATTACTGATTTATAATAGTCATTATCAACCTGCATATGATTATAGAGTGACTATAAACCATGGTTATGGCACTATTATAATTTATACTTTAGCAGACGCTTTTATCCAAAGCGACTTACAATTACATGGTGTTATTACATGGAGCAGATAGAGGGAAGGCCAACTCTGGGGCTTGAACCCATGACCTTCCAGCTGGGAGTATATCACCTAGACCACTAGACTATCCTGCCCCCTAATATTAGATTGACACAAAGAAATAGATGATGGCAGATGATTCATTCCTACTTTTATTTTACCCTTTATCAAGCAAGCAGCACATCTTGGGTACGAAATAATGTCAATACAGGCATATCAGGAAACAGGAGAAAAATGTGAACAGTTATGGAACAAAATCTGGATAATCGATGCTATTACCATCAAACATGTTCGATAGTACATGTAGATGTATTTATAAGCCATTTGAGCACAACATTTTGATTTCATAAAGGTACAGCAGGTTTATTGCAAGTAGTTCACAATACAAATAAATGCTTGAGACGCTCAACTCAACACTCCATAAATTCTGACGGTACCGTTTTAATCTGCTGAACCTTTGTTGTGACTGGCCAATAAAATTACAGGTAGCTCCTTTTTGACAACATTAACACATTTAGGGCATCTTGCTAATTAAAATTGTTCTTCAAGCATCAATAACATCAACCATTGAATTATAAGATAAGCTTGTGGCCATGTCTATTTATTTTACAGCATAGCTGTACAGCCTTTACACTGTAAATAGGATACCAAAGAAGATACAGTATATACTGCATACTCTGCTCCTTCTAACAATGGTGCCACTGACTAAATGTGCTATGGTAGAATAATTAAAGGCCTATTACGAGGCCTATTACCAATATTTACTTACTACATTTATGTAATATTAGCTGTGAGGACACATTCTATGATTTAAGAAATAATGTCATGTGGCCCTCACTGTAGCCCTAAAATATTTACTCTCTTTTTCCATTTAGGAGGTTCTCTGGCTTAATTTCCCTAAAAAAAAATCTTTCCGCTAGATTATGGAACAAAAGCAGCAGGAAAAGGAAATAATAAAACACGGTTATCCCAGGCCACAGCTGCTTAAGAATGCAGCATAATTCAGTCAATAGCAAATGTTTTACATAAAAAAAAGCTCTTTCATGATTTCACCTTTGTGCAGTTTATGATATCAGCAAACAGCAGGCCGTTCAAAATCTTCGCATGTATACTCTACCTTTCAGTAGATCAAGTATAGATGTGATATTATTGCTGTGCCACCCACCCACCCAAAAAATTTCCCAAAAAAGTTTCCTGAACCAGGTCATCAAATGATCTCAACCCATGAAGAACTATAAACCATAATTTCAAAATAAAATCCAAGAATTGCTGAAAATGGAACTACAAGGTACAGAGCAAAATGTCAGTCTCAAAGGCATAATGTGACGCAACATACAGTGTCTCTCTAGCCTTCTGGTGCTCAGTCAAGAAATGGCTTATGGGTCAGATGGTCACAGGTTACTCAGCATGGGCACGGAAGTGTCTTCACTTTGGCCCGTGTTTGAGAATCTCTCGATAAGCCATTACCACAATAAGTACCGCCTTAGTTAAGCGGCGGGAAGCTGCAACTCTGTTAACATGGTCATAGTTCAGTCTTGATCCTGTGCATCAGGTCTTTCTGGTCCACCATGTCTGTCTGCCTGTTCCAGCGGTGGTAGGCAAGCAGGGCGATGTTCTTGGCGGCCACTGAGCTCATCTCCATAGCGCTACCTGCCCACTCGATACCGTTGAGGTAGTAGAGATTAGAGTGGAGCTCTACTGGCGGAAGACCCTGGCTGCTACCATATTGAGGATAGGCCTCCCACTCAGTCACTTGCACGGAGTAGTAGGACCTGGGATGAAAAACGAGGAAGTATAATACTATGTTGTAATGTTCAGATTATTCTTGTGGTGTTCTCCGTATGTTTGTGTAGAGCATTTAGTTTGAAGGTGACAAGACACTTTCAAGGGCAGGATAGGTTTGTGCCTAAAAGATGATCCTCAGCATGCCTGTCCTACCTGTAAGTATCCTTGAGCAAGATGTCTAAAGGCCCTTTCAGACACAACACAACAACGGCACCACGGCACTCTGAAACCCATTATTTCCAAAGGCTTGCGCCACGCAACGGTTCAACTAGATTGAACTTTGAGCGCTGCGTGCTGTGATGAATACCCTCACGGCCAATTCAAAAGAGGCAGCCAACCAGGCTGGGGGAAAAGCTAATATTGTGCGTGTCTGAATTCCCTGAATTATTTAATACAAGTTTACGCTTGTATCAAGAGATGGGGAGGAAAGCCCTAGCTTGGAAATACGTTTTCCAACCAAGTAGGCATTTCAGGTGTGTTTTAACATTCAGATAGCTTGTAGGTAGGCAATATGTGTAGTCTATATGATAAAGATAGCTTAGACAAACAGATGCATCTTTGTTGCTGGTAATAACAAAATGACGTAGTCCTGCTAGAAGTTTTGAAAACCCTGCCTATTTTGCACTGTTCTCTGCCACTTCCCCCAACACCTGAGAAATCTGCGCTCAACCTAGGGGCGAGTGCAGCACATGCCGCATCCTATCTGAAAGGGCCTTAACCCCTACATGCTCCTTAATTCTTGTAATTTTACTCACTGTAAGTTGCTTTGGATAAAATGGTCTGCTAAATAAACTAATTATATCTGAAGTCCTAATTATAAGTCCAATTGAAGCTACTCTCAAAGCTACCCTTAATCATTTTCACCAATGACATTGACACCGTCTAAATACAGTAGACTGAAATGTTCAGGATTGCAACTTTAAGTGAAGTTCATCTGTATCACAATTAAAAGTCTCAAAAGGACTAATAAGCACATGTTTCACACAGAAATCACCCACTAAAACCTAACCTCAGATGGAAAGGAAAAACTCCCAAAAACATTTAGGGAAAATGGAAGAAACCTCATGAAAGTACCCACAAAGGACAGTCAAGCTTGCAGGGCAATATATCAATGACATTTGAACATTACATTGTAGAGCATTACAGTGTAGAAAAGAAAGAAAGTGCAGTGCTTTTGTATTGTGAGGGTAGCGTGGTGCTGCAGTGAGTATTCAGACTACAGCATGGGGAGCAGGGTGGGGTAGAGATGTAGGTTGTAAAGAGGACAGAGAGAAAGCAAAAGGAATCCAGTGATGGCAGTGCTGGCTGTAGCATGAGGCGTCCCTTACCTGAACAACGTTTTGAGCTGGGCCTTGTCCAGTGGCTGCGGGGAGAACACCTTGTACACCCCTGCTTCCTGTGGCTGTTTGCGTCTGAACCCTGCCGAGATGTTGACGGGACACACGCTGGCCGCGCTGTTAAAGAACAGATCGGGTGTGTCAGTTGTCAGGACGCTGGCAAAGGGAAACAAGCGTGGGTCTGGGAAACCGAAGAAAGAGGTGTTGAGGTATCCGTGGACGATGGTTGCTACGGTGCGGTGGTAGCTGCCTGGGAGCGCGTCCAGGGGAGGGGAGAAACCCTGGAGCTGGACTCCAGAGCCCATAGTAGACTGGAGCGGGCTTGCTAACACCACTATGTCGTAGACATCTGAGCTGGTGCCTGTTGTCAAGTTGTAGCTCAACTGGTACTGTACTACGTCTCCTGTGGGACAAAGACCAAGATACAGGGGGGGGGGGTTAAATAATCTATTATCATTAATATTTTGAATAGTTTTTTGTTTTACTACATTCATAATTTTGCTATGTATATGGTTTTCTACGTTGTTTTATGACATTATTATTATTATCTTGGACAGCATGTGTGTATGTGACAATATTTAGGTATTTTTAGTAAAAATAAGTGAAAACATATCTATATATACACACTGTGTATAGTCCTACATCAAAGTTGGTATGTGTGTAAAGAGCGGGACTGGTACCAGTGTTAACGGGGGAGATGGTGGTGACTCTGGCTTGCAGCAGGTTAGCGTTAGCCAACTTCAGCAGACCGGAACAAACCAGCTTGTTGCCACCTTCAACTGCCCACAGGTTGGTTTGGGCGCCAGCTAAAGACACAGCACCTGAACACACAAAGAGCCATGCAATAAAGCAATTCTCAACTGCCAACATTTTATCTTCACTTTCTATCTGATTGCACCTCCTCCTTTCACCTTGCTAGCCTCTCACCTATACTTGACTCCCAGCTCTTCTTCTCTCCACCTATTTTCCTAAGTTCTTTCTTGACTTCTCACCTAACTTATTATTGTCCTACTTTGTTTCATCCTCCTGTTGTCACCCTTCAGGCTTCTCCGTCTCCCCTGTGCTACACATGGTCTCATCCCTATTACAATTACGTCATTTAGCAGACGCTTTTATCCCCAAAGCGACTTACATGGTGCTATTACATGGAGCAGATAGGGGTTAGGCATCTTGCTCAAGGATGCTTACAGGTTACCCAACTCTGGGGTTTGAACACACGACCTTCTATTTGGGAGTCCAACACCCAGACCACTAGACTATCCCTATCCCCTTCTCCACCAACCCTGCCCCTTCTGACCTACGAAGGCGGGAATGCTGATGTTTTGTCCGTAGTTGGCCCTCATGATGGGTGCGATGACCTCTTCAATGAAGCGCTGGGACACGCCCAACTCCAACAGCGAATCAGAGAGCGGCCGGCGGGTCATGTTGATGAATCCACTCCCACCCAGAGAGCCGAGCAGCTCCTCTATTGAGCTGAAGGCATAGCCATGGGCCTGGTACTTATAGATCCTAGAGAGCACACACACACACACAAAATCACATCCATTATTAGAGCTCCTACATGCTTTCAGATAGAGCCGAGGCCCTAAACTGGTGTAGGCCCTAAACCTGCAAGCCATCATCCATGGTTTCTTTGTGTTTGAACACTATTGACCAATGAGACCAGGATATGTAGGAAGCGGTACTCATGTTTGTAGTTATATTTTAACGCTTTCTCTATAATTATTATTTCTATTTTACATGTTACGTTTTTGTTATTATTATTTCTATTATATTACATTATTAGTCAAATTTATATTTCCCTGGTCCTACCGCATGAATTTTTCCATGATCTCCTCCCCCCACATCTGCAGGCGTATGAAGCTGATGCCATAGCGCCACCACAGCCGGAACAGGTCCAGCAGGTACCAGTCTGTCTCCTCCAAAATCACCTCTTCACCGTTAAAAACCGCTGTTTTGCCTGCCACGTTGCGGCGGTACTTCAGGCCTGAGGGGGACATACACACAGAAGAATCAAGATACTTTATTGGTCACACACGCACACACACACACACACAGACAGACATACAGAGCAGCAATGAATGGTAGTGAAATACTTTGTCGTAGTGCACACTTGATTCTGAAGAATAGAATAAAATAACTGGTAACGAACTAAGGTGACTTAATTGACATAAATACACACAGGGGGCAGAACAGAACATGCTTCTGGCTACAGTATTTATTGGCCAGTGTGAAAAGATGGGTCACCGTAACACATAGACACTGCATAGGGTCTGTGCAAGTGTGCTTCGTCTAACTAACACCGTCTCTGAACAGAGGGATTTCATGGGTATTCAAGGTGGTATTATGTATGTATACACTACATATGGAAACACCCTCCCTAAACTGGTTAAAAAATACTTGTACAGTAGGTTATAAAATGTGTCATCGCAGCTAGTAGGTAGACGTTTATGGTACACAACTAATGTCAGATCTACACACAGTATGTGTGTTACAGTACCTAGTTGTTTGACGAACTCCTGCATATGGAGGTTTAGGGAGTGAATGATGGAACCCCCAGACTCGTAGTCTTGGTGATTGACTGTTACAGTGGCAAGGCGACCTCCAACCTCGCCTTTCTCAAACACATCTATCTGGACCTCCGGGCCAAAGTGCTGGCGCAGGTAATGGGCGGTGGCAGTGCCACCTATCCCAGCACCAACCACCGCTGTGTCACAGAGGGACAGAAAATAAAATGCACGGCTTTAGTGAAGTCGTAGATATCTATAATCTGAAGAGCTTCAATACTTTTAAAAAGGCAGGTCAGAATTTCCAAATGTAATCCCACAATACATAGTCTATCGGTCATAGATTTTCCAATTTCTGATGGAAGAAATGAGAGCAGTCCACTTCGATTATCAAGTATAACGTGCATTGACATGTTTTTTTTCTATTCGTATTCCTGCACAAATCTGTTACAGGCCTACACGAAGGAAGCCCCGTTTTCTACTAACATTTCCTATTACAGCTAGATTGCTAAATAGTTTCCGGTCCGTTGCTGCTAGCTTGCGACCCGTGGACACCGCGGCCAGTGCTATCTAGACCACTGGCGAGAATTAAAATAGCTCGTCTTGCCTATTTTAGACGGCGGAGCTCCATCCAGTTCAGGAGATCCCAAGTCTCCGTGTGTCGAGCACCAAGATGCTAACAGCAGAAGCAGCAGACAGCGGGACATTGCGAGAGAAACAGCCATGTGTGTGGGACATATGCTGCGGCTAGACCAGTCACTGCATTGTCACAGTCTCTCTCTTTCTGTTTCGTAAAAAAAAAAACGAAGTTACACAAATGAATATAGATTTGTATATTGTATGTTACATTTTCAATACGTTGCAATATTATTATGTTTCCGACGATGCGGATAATTTGACGGCTGTGGACGTCCGGCAACATTAACACGTGATCAGAAGTGAGGCCCGATTCAGCCAATCATATCATTTATAGAAGAAAAATTTAGTTATCAAACGTTTTATCTCCTGACATTACAATGGTGGCATTTCTGCATTAGTGTGTTTTTTCTTCTATCTATTTATGTATCTCCACACACACCAATGTCATTTTTAATGACAGTACACCAAGATGAAATTATATTTCTCACCTCATGTAAGAGTGGTCTTTTATTCCCATCAGTAAAAACGTTTACTAAAACAAAATATTCTAAATGTAACTACTACTATCTACACAAAAAGAGCCCAATTTTAATTTAAACGGGGGGAGTGGTATGATCATATGTTGGAGACAACACTATATAGTGAGTTAGTGACAATACAATGCGTTATACATTCTAATGCGGAACCGAACCATCATTAATATCATATCATTAATACGATTGAATATACCTTCGATTACACACTCAAACACAAAACCCACAGGACAAGTAGTTGGAAAAAGAAAACAGTGGAAGTTGCCTTTATTTAATTCAACAGAGAAATTTCTCAACATTTGAGTTGACCACTGAGCAGAAACAAACATTCTCACTGAGCCGCTGAAACAATGACATGGCACAGTGGAGCGATAAGGCCTAAGGACGCCTCACTCACACAAGCACACACACACACACACACACACACACACACACACACACACACACACACACACACAGTCTCTCATATGTCAACGATCTTGCACCTCACTGGCTGCTTGAGCAGCAGCCGTATTACAAGGCCTCTCCCTCCGACGTGGTCAGACGGAGGAGAGGGGTCAAATGTTACCTCAGGCCTAGGTAACTTTAGTCCCCCGCTGTTGTCTTGGATACAGGGGCTATTTCCGAGCTATGAGGCGCATAACACAGAGACTTCAACAGTACTTCTCTATGGTACATCTCTAAGCAATTACAACCCCCAGCATTAACACTGCTCTCTGGCAGGCTAGTCTTGGGCCTGGAGGGGTAGGGTGGTTATGAAGTGGGGGGGGTCATGCTCTGGCTCAAGGGGTTGGGGAGGATTAGGGCACCGGCTGTGAGATGAGTAGCTTGTCACTTGGTCGAGCGACGGGTGGGTTCAGAGGCCGTGGGGGGAGGTGGCGGCCCACGGCGGTCCAAATCTTCGATGTAGAACATGATGAGTTTCCTGCGCTCCTCTGGGACGCACTCCAGGACCAGGTAGCGCTTGTCGTTCTGAAGAACCTTCTCTACATCCTTGAGGTGCTGCTCGGACTCCTGGATCAGCTTCCTCGACCTGGAAGGAAAGCCGGTGTTTATTTTGAGGCCTGTTAAGTTGTTACGCCGGATGCATTGTTATCTTGATGGCAGTGTGCGTGTGCGACAGACCTGTAGGTTATGAACTTGGTCTCCTTGAGCAGGGTTCTGAAGTCAGCTTTGGCTGTGATGTACTTGTCTTTGATGTAGTCTTCAAACTCTCGCTGCCTCTTCTGCAAAGACAAACCAACAACTCAATCATCAATAATCTAATTTAGGCCAGGAGCATTTTACAAAAACATGCTTTTTGTTAAAAAAAAACATAAAAAACAAAGAGAGACGACCATAGGATAACTAAGTTATGAGAGGCTAAAGCAATAACAGACGTAACTAGAAAAGGTGCAGTTCCTGAAGAAACTGCGTGGGGTAGCCAATCTGAAAGTTTTTTTTTAAATGTTGAAAGT
>JAOEHI010000006.1:1108730-1131496 GCA_025447815.1 Percopsis transmontana
CCCCAACACCCAGTAAAGATTTGGGCCATGTCCTGCTCTGGGCTGCTTGGCCCCTACATTGCTGCTTGCAGCTATATATTTTTTTTTTTTTGATTAAACATGCCGTTTTACAAATCAAACAATGAGGCCTTTGAAAGACACATTTGAGTCGTGACTCACACATTGAGACTATGGGTTAATCAGCTAGCACGGGATTGGTCCAGAGGCGGGCCGGTCAAGATTGCTTCTAAATGGTTGCTCAGAGAGCATCGTATTGGTATAATTCAGAGGCAAAGAGCAGCATGTCTGAACAGGATTGTTTAATTATAGATGCTGTTGACGTACACACGTGACACACACACACACACACACACACACACACACACACACACACACACACACACACACAAGCATGCCAGCTAATGTCACATGTACTATCATGTTTCCCTTGTTTATGAAGGATATCCGGTTGGGGTAAGAACATGGTACTGTAAGTGTGGGAGGCCAATATTTATGTAACCTTGAGTAGAAGCAGATTCCCTTATGTCAGCTAGCATTTTCTACATTAGCAATGTCATCTCATCATCCCATCTCATCATTTCCCCTTTTTTTGGGTATGGGGGATGATTTCAAGATATTAGAAAATCTTTTTGTTGATATTTTTAATTATAATAATAAATAATTAAGCAGTTTATTAGCATTAGCACACTATGCATTTGACAAATAAACCAAAATATAATTTGAGTCAACTAAGCCTGTGTCTTACTGCGCACGTGGGTGTGTGTATACGTGTGTGTGTCTGTGTACTATGCATACACAAAAAGTTGACAAACACTGAGGGCACGTAAACCTATACACTTTACATACACATATACAATCCAATAGGCTAATTAAACAATACAGAGGTCAGGCATGTTCAATGGACTCCATATATTACTAATAACGTGTCTTTGTGGACACGTTATTAGACACATTTTGGCCATTTTTATGTCTTTATGTCTTTTTATGTCTTTATGTCTTATGGCAAGGAGCTTGGTTAATGTGACCATATTATCCAGGGCTCCTTTTTTGTCTAAACTGCCTTTATCATATACCTTTGAAATACTCACTTCATATGTCCCTTTAAAGTGAAATTAATTACAGCTTGGGGGGTCCAGAGAAGCTTCCAAGTGAGAAAATGTTGTAATTTTAGCATTTAAAACCATTAGAGGGAGAAAAAGGAGCTGGAAGGAATGGTTGAAAGATAAAAAAAAAAATTTAACCATCCTGTTCCTTAGGGCCATGAGGCGTCAATGATCAAAATATGTGGGTGCATGGTTTTCTGCTAAATTTAGGAATTTAATAGCTGTGTATTTGCAGCATCAGCAACCTAATGTCTGAGATATGTTCTAATTAAAAATAGCAGTGAAAATACTATTTTAACGTATATAAATGTACAATCTGACTTTCAGATTAAATACAGGCCTGTTGCCAAAAATACAAACAGAAGAAAGTTATCCAAAGAAAAGTTATCAAAAACTCCAAAACCTTAAATATTTTACGTGTAAAAACTTGACTTTTGTAGAAAGGGTCTCTGTTTGAACTATTTATATAATTGGAAGTATTAGAAGTGTCCTTTTACACGTTGATACACCGAAAGTCTGTCCGAATAAATTTGGTTTTCACTGTGTAGTTGCAAAATTCCACTAGATGTCACTCTGAGACCAGTGATTGTATGTAGTGTGTCCCAGGTAGCTTGGATCGGCTACTGTCCAGAACATCACCATCCAGTATTCAACAGCAATAGAACAGCCACTAGGCAGTGCAGCTGTTAAAGGGCTGTTTTTGCCATTTAGTTACTTTACTATCTACCAAAATCATCATCACCATGACCCAAATGGCATTGTTCTTGGCCATTAATTAACTAAGGCAAATATAATCACGGTAATTTTTCGTCTATCTTTGTGAACATTTGTTCCTGCAAACTTATTTGACAATAGAATGGTTCACATACTTAGCTTTCATCCCTATGTTTACAAGAAACATTGGTTATAATGACCCACCGCAGAAGACACTGCATTAATAAAATCCCATGGTAAAGGAGGTTTTTTTTTTTCAATAAACCTTGCAATAAGAGACATTCACCTTATTTATCTCATTTATCAAAATTTAGTAAGCACTGGGATAATCATTTGTTTAGGGATTCATAGGCACAGCAAGTGTTATAATGTAGCTTTGGTGTGTCTAGGCTTCCATCATAAGAGTGTAGAGGTCAGCTGTTGCCTTGCCATCTCCCTATATTCTGGCCTATTTGATAGCAAGATGCAGTCACTAGTCCAAGGCTAAACGGTGCTATAACAGACACGAGATATACAGCACTAGATAATAGGTAGACATGTTATTCAAAAGATTTCTATAAATACAACAAAAATGCTTTGTGTTCCTGCATGACTTCTTACCATATGGAGACTGAAAGGTGGTGACGAACCCTTGCTTAAAAAGAAGCTATCCCTCTGTATTGTATTTACAGTAGCACATTTTTGATTCCCTTGACCTGCTGTGATCTGTAGCATTGCGCATACAGCTTTTGTACACCACATTAGTTAGGTCACCTGCCCCAAGCACATAATCCTTCGGTGGTCTTTTTCATCCTAGATAGGACAGAGATGCAGCGGTATCTAAAAAAACTCAGTGAAGTATCAGGCCAACACTAAAGTGTAACTCAACCACAGCTCAACCAGCACTTATTGCACTTTTGACTGACATTTCAGTTAATTGTAAAACAGACTGAGCGATATATTAAAAAAAATGTTTATTGACATCAGAAGCAATTTAAATTCCAACAATAAACAAAGCATTTTTTCTTATTTTTGCGATTACAGTGGTACTTGAAGAACAGTGAAACATCTCTGATGAGTAAATTTTGATAACATTGTCATTCAAAAAAATAAAATTAAAGAAAACACTACACAGTTTCAACTTGAGAATGTTTTTTTGTGCCATGCACCTCTAATTAGGGTGAATATATTAACCCCCCTCCCTCCCGTTTACACTGTACCAGGCGGGATAGTGGTCTAGGACCTACCACTGAAAAATAAGACCGACAGAAAGATACACACACACACGATACTTCTGTAGTGTTAACTATACAAAAAAGGGGAGGAAAAAAAAAACTGTACATCATAAAAACAACTGATATACACAGCCTTATTTTACTTTTTTTTTTTTTTACTTTTTTCCAGAGATTAACTTCTGATCTTTCAGTAAGTGAAGTGTGTACAAGGGGGTTAAATGCTTTATAAACAAGAAAATGAGCACTGCATGTAACTCGTCCTTTATTCATCATCATCGTCATCATCATCGTCCTCGTCGTCATCTTCATCATCATCGTCGTCATCATCATCAACCTTCCTCTCTGCCTTGGCAGGGACTTTTGCAGGGGCTCCACTGCCTGATTTGCCCTTGGCGCGGTATGCTGCGATGTCCTGTGATGAAGGGGTTTATAGAACAAAATTTAATACTTTGGTTTAGTTTGGGGAAAGGTTAAAAGGTGAAGAAAAAAAAAAGAGGAAAAAACTTTTACTTATCTTTTAGTTATTGGTATTTAATATTATGGCTGGTATAAAAATCGGAAGAACGTTAAGATATCAGTACCTTGTCATATTTCTTCTTCAGTTTAGCGGCCTTTTCCTCAAAGGGGTGCTTGTCCTCTGACGGGGTGTTGTTCCACATCTCCCCAAGCTTCTTGGCCACATCTCCAATAGAGAGGCCAGGGCTCTCGCCTTTAATCTTGGGGCGGTACTCCGCACAAAAGACGAAAAAGGCAGATCTAGCGGATAGAGCGGAAAAGGAAAATAAAGTAATTGGTGTAATGTTACATGTTAAAAAAATTAAATTAAATAAAAATCCCCCAGATCAGATTGTTCCTCGCATTAAGCTGAGTGAACTCAAAAGTTAATAAGCAGGACTCACGGGGGTCTCTTGGGGGCATTGGGGTCCTTGGACCTCTTCTTCTTCTCTCCCTTGGGTGGAACATAGTTCTTCATCTCCCGCTCATATCGCACCTTGTCCTGCTTAGCAAGGTCCTCAAATTTGCCCTTCTCCTTGGCAGACATGGTCTGAAAAGACAGAAATCAGTATAGGCACTGTTTTTATACATGGGCAGAAAATGTAGCAAATATCAATGCTGAAATCCAAATCTCAAGTTGTTTCTGGTGCATAAGAGACAAAAACCGTCACTAATTTCTATAAGAATCTTTTTTTTTTTTTTTTTTACCTTCCACCTCTCGGAGCACTTCTTGGAGAACTCTGCGAAGTTGACAGAAGCCTCTGGGTGCTTTTTCTTGTGTTCCTCACGACAGGTCTGGACAAAATAGGCATAGGAAGACATCTTCCCCCTTGGCTTTGTTGGATCTTTCCCCATTTTGATGGCAGTATCTAAAATAAACATTGATGTTCCAGTCTGATGAGTACAACTGATCGTAGACTATAAAATCAGTATTTGGTCTACTTTAGTAATAATAAATGATTGGTTAACTCACTTAAGTTAAGAGTTTGGACAATTCATATAGTTAGTAGTAGGTTAATGTAAACATGTAATCATTAAGTTTATGCATTTTGGAGGAATTAAATAGTATAAACACAGAAAGAAAAATAGAAAAACAACACTACAGAAAAATGGTTATCATGGTATACATAAAATGCGTTTACACTTAATAGTCCCAAACCTTTTTAGTGTAGGTATACAGTGGTCTTAAAAAAGGTGTTTGACCCCAGTTAAACATGAAGTCTTGAATGACAACTTAAGACTCCCGTGTGCTTAAAATAAGCAAAATATGTAAATTATATTTTGTTCATATATTCTTAGGGGTGCCAAGAAATTACGTTTGATTTTTTTCCTTTCAATAATTTTTAGTGCAAGATCAAGCTGGTAAACATGTTCTATAGCCATCTCATCGGATGCCAATTCTGTATAACGCTAATATTCTACTGCCAACACATAATACTTGGTGGCGATTCACCATCAGCGCACAGCTGCCTATTTATATGAACCTCCCTCTCCGCTGTCAGACCACAGTCCAGGCGGATAATCGCAGCCCGCTAGAATAAACATGCTCAGTTATGGAGGATATGGTGGAAAATAAGTTGATTACATAAAAGCTTGTGGGTTTGTCTTGGGACACCAGTCGACATTTTATGGCAATTCCCTTTTCCTAAATATCAGTTGTTCAAGAAGAATATTCATTTTAATTATAGATAACGCTATAGTTAATGAACGTCCGTTATCTATAAAACGTACTTTAAGTACAAACTCGGTCTAATCAAATGGTCTGAGTCACTCACTAAACACAAAAAAATCTTTAAAAAAAATCTATTAAAAGTTGCTCAAGCTCAGCTTCATACCACAATGCTTAGCCCTGTGACTTAAATCTAAATTAAATATTACTTAATCGCTTGCAAAATCCAAAACATAAACTATAACGATACAGAACAACGTTGATAATGTTTGGTCAAAGGCAAACTACACACATAAATGACAAATTAAAGTCACCTTTTTTTCTTTATTCGGAAATAAATACACGTAAAACTGCTATTTAAGGTCATGAAACCTTTGTCACGTCAAAGTTAACATTTGCTTTTCACTCCTAAACAAATTCGACGTGATCTGCGAAGATGGGTAGATTTTATTAAAAACTCAAAAAAAATTCCCCTATTAACACTCAATACTACTGTAACTCCAGTAATGTGTCGACCATAGTAGTAATGGCGCATAGGCTCTCGTTGAGGAAAAGGAGGTCAACAACGACGGCAATATTTCTTCTTCCATTTTGTGAGAAAGCCGTCTTCATGAAAGAAAGTCCCCCTCAAATGTCTCCTCCCGACTTACAGTTCGCTTCGTTGCCCGATAAACTCGTTTAGAAAACCGGCGATCTTGACAAAAAAATTCCCCGATAGATTCCCATTGCATTGGCCGCCTTGTATAGTAATACATTGGGTCTGTACTATGTCTATGTGCGGGCTGTACTGAGTTGGTTCCTATGAGCTCGGAATGGCCGCTTGTCTTCATCCACTAACATGGAGAATATGGCTCCTTCTCTTTGTGTCAATGCACGGCCATTGCACTGCATGCAATAGAGGGCAGAGCGACCGCGGTAACCACCTATTTTCAATACACGATTTAAACACTTTGGAATTACCGGAAAAATACCACAATTGTCTTATTGCTACGAAGAAAGATGGAATTTTATTTTACCGTCATTACATCTCATAGTTATATGTAGGTTTCTCGAGAAAACACACGTAGAAAAAGTTAAAGTTAACTGCGCCTCTACGTCTAGCTCCCCATTTGCCTCGCTGCCTTGTTTCCTATGCGAATACAGTCAGCCATTACAGTAAAGCGCAGATTCTTTATGCATTTTTTTTACCACCGTTTATTGGCGTTAGATATTAAAACTAGCCACGAACCTATATATATTTAAGAAGCCAATTCTTTTTCTGACGTTTCTGTAATTTCATATTTGTTTAAATTCCCATGCTTTCTACCAATCTACACATGACAGGCGTTCAGCCTGGCAATGCACTGCAATGCCAATGACTAGTCCTCTACCATTGTCGCTACCCAGTTGTCCGCTCGACATTGCTTAATTTTTTCGCAATTAATACCGCAAAATTCACCTCAATATTGTAGAAATAACACGATAGTATTATACAAAATTATTTCTATTTAACAAAATCGTCGTTCTTCGTCGAGTTTAGTCACAATCAACATTTTCTTCCTTTATAAAGCGTCTGCTTCACATTCCCAGTCACAGTAATGTAACGTTAACAGGCTAGCGTTAGCTAATTTTTGTTTTTTTGCCGTTTCTCCATGATGAATTTTTTGGAAACTGGGTAGTGTTTTACATTTGCATATAGATAACATGTAACTATGATATGTATGAATGTTATCGTCATTTTCATCCGCACCGATACTTTCCTTTTTCATGTGTGTGATACTTACCTAGGTCTATCGTTGAATCTCAATGGTCTGCAATGGCTGTATGAGGAACACTAGCAATACGCAGTGTCTTCAGTCTTCGACTCTCTAACATTACTCTCGGTGTGGCTCGCATCCTATTGGCTGGCGCCTACTCCAACGTTTATTTGATTGGACAGAGGCTTTTCATTGTCCCAATATAAGACGACGCGCCATTGGCTGCGTTTTGTGAAACGTCACCAGACTTTCAAGAGGCGCGTGGATACAAAAATATTTTTATCCGAGCACGCTGGAGCTAGTAGTGTAGTGTGTTTGCCATAGTATTGAATTCACTACGTTCAGCTCCGTGTACACTGTACAGTAGTAAATGAATGGGACGGCGCCTGTACTGTGTAGGAGAGTTGTTAAATGTGATGTGATTGTCATGGTGGGCGGGTCATCACTTCTGTCATTAGTACTATTGTCTATCGTCCTAATCAACGCAGATTTTATTTGTAAATTATGACTTTATAATATACGCCAAGAAGGGCGTAATTTCAAATATATAAACGAATACGCCTTTCCCGAGTCATATTTTTTAGCAAGAACACCCATAATATACCAATTTTCAAAGAAAAAACACTTTCAATCAAGAACACACACTAAACTACATAGCTACTAAGGAAGATTGTGCGTTTTTAATATAAATGGTCTTACCACATAATTTATTAAACAACATATTAGACAATCAACAATTGTTAGACTAATTTGTAAGTAAATGCCAATTAGAACACTCATAATCAAAATAATAGACTATCCATGCCCTCATTAGCCTACAGGGTATGGGCACAGGTGTATTGCTTAAGCAGAGAAGACTGCTGCCATGGTCATCATAGGTGGCTAAATTAATGTAAAATGAATTTGCATGCCTACATTTAGAGTATTATTCCAACGTTTATATGACCATTTGTGTAGACATATGGGAATGTGGGTATTCTGACTATATGGTAGATGTTCATCCCTAATTATAAAACAGAAGGGACCTTGTGACGAACTTATATTGCCTGTTATATATATTTTTGGGGGATCACTAAGGCTCATGATTAGCCTTCATCTTAGGTTACACTGTGAAACACTTGCCTAGCTATTGCCTTAGGCTGAGGTCAGTTGTTATATTTACATAAAATACAGATTTTTTCTCTCTCACTGATTTCATAGAGCGTATGAAATTACTATTAAGAACGAAACAAACAGAACTACATAATACACCCTAAACTAATTTCAGTCTTGTACTTCCATGGAGAAAATGTATGAAAGAAATACATGTTAATAAAGTAATATGTTATGTTGGTATCTGATCTTATCTTATCTTGTCTTATCTTATCTTATCTTATCTTCTGAACAATATGCTATATATCTACTTTAGAGTTATATTCAGCCCACTTGCTTTCCTTAATTCTATTGAATAATCAAAATATAACAGAAAAAATATGTGTGTCACCTGGCAGCCTTAATGGAGCCAATCTACTATCTCCATACTATCTCCATACTATCTCCATACAGCCAGACCCAGTTCTGTGGATAGTTGTGTTTCAAACATAAACAATAAGCTGTTTGAGGAGGAAATCTAGTGCTAACATAATTGAGGAATGTACCTTTAATGGAACAAAAACGTGGAAAATGTTACTACAATGACACAAAGTGTGTGTCTGTGTGATTTGTGAAAAGAAAAAAGTTAAAGTTTCCAGTTTATTTGCATTGTATAAGTAGTCCCAGTTACATAGTGGTGACGTGTACCCTGCTGTTTACCAGCAGATATAGAAACAAAGAAAGATGGCTGACAGAGACTTTATTGCTATCTGTGAATTAAACAATGGGAAGGGTAGATTGGATCCCAAATGCCAATCACAACACAGTGTGAAGCCACATGGCTGTGGCTGTGATGCTGCAGGCAGGTGAAGGCAGAAAGCTAGCCTGCTTGTGAGGCTTCAAAGGCAACCAGTTTATGCATTCTAATGAGTGGTGCTCTCTGGGAAAAATATGCTAATTCATTTTGTCATCAGGAGGAAAACAGAGGACAGGAGATCAGCGTACAGGAGGGGCTTAAGGCAGGGGAGTGGGGGAGGGGGAAGGGGGGGTTGGGCGGTGTAAGTGGAAAACATATAAGAGGGGGACTGATGTACATTGGCAACAGTAGTAGCCTGATAATAATTGTATCTTACTTTCCCTTTCAATTGTAACAGTAACAGTGTGTTTAATTTAACACATTTCAACCACATCACATAGTTATATTGTTTTTATAATAATTAATTATATAATACACACTGCTAAAACAAAATAAAAATAAAAATATTTTTTTCCTATTAGCCATAATCGTGTAAAAATCTAGCAACACTACACGGCTCTTGATCCCAATAGGAATGGATGGCTCTGGTGTTTCCTACCATACCAACAAAAACAATAGGTTGGAAAGGCCATTGCAGTTTTGTTGAGTTACCAAAAGGTGGCAGACACCCAACAGAACCTTTTGAAGAAAGAGAAAGAGGAAGACACAGTTTGCTGCACACCCGGCGGGAAGCGGAACAAGAACGTATTTGACACGAACTGGAAGACCGGTGCACATGGATACACGTTTGTCGGCTGGAATTTATGCTTTTGGTTAATTTAAATCTAATTGTATGGTTTCCAAGATCCAGTTTACAAAAGCAAACATAATATGAACTCAAATTTGGTACGTATTTATTTTATGGAGTATACTGAAAACCAGAGCGTGGACTGTATTACTGCATTTGTTGGCTCGGTCGTATGTTAGCATAGCAGAAGCTATATCGGTAGTATTTCAAGCTATGATTTCAAGGATTGGTATGCTACTTGGTACTGTATGTTCCTCATTTAGCTCAAGAAATTAGTCATTCATGAACTCTTTAACTAATATTAATGCAATAAAACTGTTTTACCATTCATCGGGGTAAGGACTATGAATGAATGGTAAACTTACGCGTTTTCTCTAATACCTCGCCAAGTAGGCCTACACACTGAAACTTTTGAATAATATTTTCCTGTGTTTTCCCCTCAGCTATAACGAAGGCCAAATTGCTGTGACATGGTAATGTTTTGTAAAAGCCATCGGACGTCTTTGGATGAGAAGAGAAATTGTGGTTTGCCAATGACTGAAGACAATGTTTTGGGGTCTTTGACCCCATCTGTGGTGGGGTATTTGGATAAAGTTAGTTGAAACTCAGTGCTTTCCTCTCAATCTGTCACTTGTGCAAAGCTGTTACTGTTCAATGAACAGTACCAGCCAAATTGAACAATGAAACGGAAATCATTGGTATCATAAGGCGAAAGTTTTTTTTTTTGTGTGTCTGCTAAAATATATTGACTTTGTATGAGTTTGAATGGGCCTTCTATACTACAAAGCGCACAACTTTTTGTGCACTTTTATTATAAAAAATAATAATTAGCTAGTGCACTTCTCACACACAGACCTACATTTGTTTATGCAGACCTACATTTGTTTATGCAGTTAAGCAAATCTAATTGTGCACTTTTATTATATATATATATATATATATATATATAAAAAAAAAGATAATAATTAGCTAGTGTACTTCTCACACACAGACCTACATTTGTTTATGCAGTTAAGCAAATCTATTTGTTTGCTAGTTGTGGTCACAGTGCTCATCCACTCAAAACTGGTCAATATGTTCACATTCAGTAAAGAAATCAAGGTATGGAGATTCAAATTATTATTTCCAATACGGAAATGTAAAAGTGTTGATACTTCAAAAAGTGTGTGCTACAACTTCGAGTGTACTGACATTCTCTTATCCTATGGGTTTTATCTGGAACTCCATGTATTTAAAATTTTTTATAGATACATCATAACTAGAATGGATAAGTAAAAAATAATAAAAGCGCTGTTGTGACTCAGTTTAATCAATTAATTTCCAACGCTCCTCCATTTTCAGCATTTTCCCTACATTTGCCTGCCTTATTCACCTTCCAAGATTACCCAAGGTTATTTTACTCAAAATATTATCCCACTCTGTTCTCGTTATTGGTGTTTTGTTAAAATTCACTTATATTTCTATTGTAGGGGGTGGGTCTGGTGAAGAAAGGTACCAGGGATGTTGGGAGAGGAAGAGCTTGGTCTTTTCAGTTAGTGTTTCTTTATTAATAGCTTGTTTTCATTATTCCTTCAAGGTCCAAGAACGATGCACCTCATTGGACAATTGCCCATGGTGTGCTTCCAAGGGTTTGACCTATGCCCTGCGTTCCTACCGCATCAACTTCCAGGACTCTATCACTCTCTGCACTAACCCACAGGTACACTCTCTTTCCTAGAAGCAACCACCTACACACACACGCCTCTTTTATCTGATTAATGGACCACTAATGTTATCTACTCTGCTCTATTTTTACACAGTGCCTCTTTCCTCTGGTTAGCCGACCGTTGGAGGATATATTAGCAAATCTGGTCACCGTGGAGCCGAAGATTGGGGGAAAAAGGAAAAACACCTCGTCGTTGGAACGGGAAGTGGTTGCTCCATCACTCAAGCGGCTGCGGTCAAGACGAGATGACTGCACCGACGCCCCTATCAGCCCGACAGAGCCCGCTGACATTGATGTCTGTAATGGCGTCCACACTGCACCCAAGGCGGACAGTAAAAAGTTGCACGTATGTAACGTGGATGCGAAAGGTTTACTTGATTCTCCAGTCAATCTATTTTCTGTGGACGGCCGATTAAGTAGCGATGGCTTGATTGAGAAGAGTGAGGATAACAATGTCATTCTTCCAGTGTGCTTGGACACTAGACCAACCACACTTGCCTCAGCGAGTGACCAGCCCTGCTCATCAGAGGAGGATGTTGACCAGTCAGAGGTGGACAATGTACAAGGAGGTGACATTAATCATATCGGGCAAGTAAACAGCCCACGTGAACCTTTATGTGGAACCCACAATCAACATTCCAAGAATTGCACGTATCCGGATAGTTCGACTAATGGAGATACATTTTCACCTCAAATCAACAAGCAGTCCTTACAGGTGGATCAGGAGCTATGCACTATGGATAAGAGCACAATCTCCTCTTTAGAGGTAGGAATTAAGTCAGAGCCAGAGGATCTCTCCCTAGCCAGAATGAATGGTTTCTCAAAGGGTCACTCAGACAGCGCCCCATCCCAACCTGAGATAATGTTCTCAGAGGACCCAGAAGAGCTTGTGCCTGTGCCACCTCAACTGTTCTGGAAGAATGCTGCCAACTTGTGCTGGCTGGACGTATTGCTCACTGTTTTGGTGAACTGTAAGACCCTCAGAATGTCCAAGCCTAAAGACCAGACCCAGCAGTCGCCTGTCTGGGGGCTGATAACGCAATATGATGACATCTGCTCTGCCATTCGTGGCCAACAACTGACCGGCACAGGTGTGTCTCATATAACTAAATGCCATTTTATTAGTGTCTTGCAATATTTAGTATGACATGTAACATGCAAGTAGTTAATTCTGTAATTTATATTTAGCAATTTGTAATTTTGTTTTTATAATTGTCTATCAAATGACACACAATGCTAGCTAGTGTGTTTGAAAGTCTGGGACTGAGAAATAATTTTGGTCATTATTTTAGAACCCTTTTTAGATCCTGGAACCTGGAGCTTGCTGTGTTTTTGTGACATGGTTTATCTCTGTCTAGATGGTGTTGTAAGGGTACCAATCCAGGTTTTGGAAAAGGCTAACTCAGACCTAGAAGGGCTTAGGATGTCCATCTTTCAACTTCTGCATCCAAAACTACAATGTCAACTGGGTAAGAACATAAAATGTATGACACGCTATCCGTGTTCATTTCTAACTCTTGATTGTATAACAGAGAAAGCTGTGAATGTCTAAGCATGGGGGCTATAAGGAAGTAAGGCTGTGGTAAAAAATCGATACAGCAATATATCGCAATATTTACTTTTGCGATATACTGTACAACATCGATTTCCAGCTCAAAAATCGATAAAATATTTTTTTTTTTTTAAATGTTTTTACCGTTTAAGTTTTAAACAGTGTGTGAACTACAACATCCGTTCCTATAGATGTCGCAGTATGGCTAGTTGCCTAGAATTGATGGCCCCCATTTCTGGTAGAGTGAAATTTGAATGCAACATGACGGACGCAGCTGACAAAATTACAGCGGCTCCTTTAAAAATATAAAGCCGATGTGTGGTATTTCAGCTCTGTTTTTACATTTTCAGTGAACTATGTGAAATATCGTAAAATATTGTATCGTGATGTAATCCTATCATTAAGCCATGTATCGTGATGCGTATCGTATTGTGAAGTCCTTGCCAATATCCACCCCAATAAGGAAGGCACATCAGGACCTTATTATAATAGGAAAGTTTGTAGTTTACATTTACATTTACAGCATTTAGCAGACGCTTTTATCCAAAGCGAATTACAATTAGTACATTTGTCAACAGTTGAACCGGTTAACCACCAGTTTTACAAGTATATAACATTCTCTAAAATAAGGACAGCATCATGTAACAAGGTTACTTTGTAGTGTAGGTAAGGCCTGTGAGTTTTTAGTATGTTGTGGCACAGGCAATAAAAATGTATCCTGCAGTGTTTATACTGCATCTTATGATAGACTTTGTTCAGGACTTAACATAATTGGTAATCAATTTTGATTTACTGGCAACTTGCCAACTACCTTGTCCTTTTTAAAGGGGGCAGGATAGTCTTAATGGTCTAGGTGTTGGACTCTCAGCTGGAAGGTTGTGGAGCCCCAAGTTTGGTCTACCTGTAAGCATCCTTGAGCAAGATGCCTAACCCCTATCTGCTCCATGTAATAGCAGCATGTAATTTTTGCTATAAAAGTAAAAGCTTTGGATAAAAGTGACTGCTAAATGACATAATTCTAAAGGGAAAATGTATTCCCAGGTCAAGGCAGTAAGTGGTGGATTTGAAATGCAGAGAAATCTATGTATGTCCTGATGGTGTTGTGTACAGTTCTAACCAACCAAGAACAATTATCTCTGCAATTTACCATTATAGGATATAAAGAAAATGTTTGTCTCTAAACAATTCTTGATGTTTGGATTTCACATACCTCTTGTTTTATGTTTTAGTAGCCTGTACTACAAAACTATTAACCTCTGTAGCACCAGTGCTAGGTGCAAAGAAAGTTAATGTACAGCCCTGGAGTGCCTTGAAACCGCCTCACACTCCGCCAATATCTCTCGTCGATATACATCTGCACAAGTAATACAATTATATTGAGAGGAAGACGTAATACTTGCACATCACATCAAAAGGGCATTCAACCCACCTTATAGACCCGGGTGTTTAGAATGCACAAATGTCCCTAAATGTCACATTGGGCCTTTCTTTCTGTATGTGATCCTCAGGTCAAAGGGAAACTCCGGTGTTTGCCATGCCCCTCCTACTGGCTTCTGACATGTGGGCAGAGCCTCTCTTCCAGCTGACCTTTCATTGGGAGCATCAGTGCAGTAATTGTAAGAGTGCCACCAATCACAGGTAGGCATCTCGTTTTTGCCTTACAGAAAATTCTTGCAATTTTTAACATTATAATAGTTATTTTATAGTATAGAAAGTACATTAAGAGCCCACATGTGTGCTTTAAGAGGTATTGAAAACTTATGAATTTTTGTTAAATTATTAATCTCCATTTTGGTTGACAAACCCCCAGGTCATAAAATGTTTATGTATTGAATAATCGGTCTGTATGTAACTACTGAGGGGAGCTGGCTGCTTTGTTTGGTCCTAATAAAATAATTTCATGTGACACGGTGCCATGACATTAAATGACACATTCAATTACAAATTTATTATTTTTTTAATAGATTTATTCATTTGTAGTTTTGTATATGGGTTGCTCAATTTCTCAATGTGGTGCCGTGCCCCATTTGTCACAGCGTGGAGTGCAGGAAGTTTACATTTGCTCTGAAATGAAATTTTAGTGGTTGTTTTTTTTAGAAAGTAACACTTTTTAAATTGTTAGCATCTTCATTATGTTATTCAAATTGATTATAACGAGCCCTCTCAGATTTCTATCTATTTTGTTTGTTTCAACCTGCAAAAACCTGTGCACTCTGAATTGGCTTATATTGGTTGGTATTTTGAGCCATTGTGTTTAAGTGACATCTGTGTTTTAAGTTGTGTTTGACTTCTGACACCCGTGGTTACCCTTATTCATCACAAGTGCATCCCATTGCAAAATGTGTTTTAGTGAGTGAGAATGTGTTTAGAGTTTTGCAAAAAGGCTCATGTAGATCTGCAAATGGTTTCTAACTAGGTGACAACTGTTTATAGATTTGCCAAAAGTGATCGGTTCAAAAAATGGATTCCGGCCACTAAGCATTTGGTTCAGAGAATGGGGTTTAGTGTGTTAGCAATTATGAAAAACTGTAATCAGTTTATTACCTTCTTGTTTAAGGAATTTCAATCAGGTCATTTAGCATGACTTTATCCAAAGTGACTTACAATTACATGCTGATATTACATGGAGTAGATATGGGTTAGGCATCTTGCTAATGGTGCCTAGACCACTAGACTATCCTGCCCCCTAATTGTACACAGAGCTCCAGACTGCGACCATTTCTTGAGTGTGTGAGTTTAAATTTCCCGTGGTTTGATACGTCTGAGTGCATGATGTCATTAGGCTGTTTTGGTGCCCCTCCGGCACGGGTACTGTTGGCCATTGTAGTTGAAAGTGGTACTTTTTCTTCACTGGCTCAGTCGGTCTCTCCCTGTCGGTACTTTCATCACACTGCCGGTGTGCAAAGCATGGCAGAGAAAAAGCTCTAAAAACGCTCCCCGTGCAGTGTGGTCTATAGCTGATTATTTAAAAAAAAAAAAAAAAAATTTCAAATGAAGCGACAGGGGGTTCGTGGAGAGGGAGAGCCAACGAGAGGTCCGAACTCAGGCACAACTGATGATGAGACCGACTAAGCCAGTGAAGAAGGAAAAAGTACTACTTTCAACCATAATGGTTAACGCAGTACCCGTGGTTGTGGAACGAGGGGAATGCTATGCTGTGTATTGTAGGCAATGTGCCCTGTTCATTGCCTGTTCAAACTATTCATCAGCATGCAAGGTCATTGATTAATACAATGCTGTAACAAACAAAAAAGGGTTCGACCAAATCAAGTGCTGCTACGACTGAGAATGTTGGTAGCACCAGTGTTACTAGTGGAATAGTTAGTGCACAATAATCAAATATTGATCTCGATCACAATTAAATGATTGACTGCAATATTGACATTTAAAATGCGTGCTCTGTTAGAAAACCCGACTCCATATTAAATCAAGGGCTTTCTAAACTTAAGCTGCGATTTGGCTGCGCGCGCATCTTCCAGCGACAGCATGTGCAAAAATATCCTGGATGTTGCAGCTGCAGAGTAGAAGAGTAATATACAGCAGAGAGCACAGGCAAAACAAAAATCAGAAGGAGCAGAAGGAGAAGAGCTAGTACTTCGAAACGGATCATCAGCCATTGTTTGGAAGTATTGTTTGGAAAGCAAGAACAAATCGTATGTAGAGTGCTTTAGACTTGTGTGCACCGAACAGCAACACTTAACTTGTTAAAAAAACACCACAAACTGCAGTACGATGAATGCATGAAGGCCAAGAAGAATAACAACTCTAACATTACCTCACTGAATCCCCGTCCTTGGAAAGCGGCACGTCAGGCGTCCATAACAGCAACACTATTTATTTTTAGTTGTATATTTATTTATATTTTGGGGACAATTTTATTTATATTTTGCTTCTAGGTGATGATGCAAGGACCAGTCATATTTATATGCAAAAATGTGTACATTAGTAGGAATGTAGCACAACATGGAATTGAAAGTAGTAGTTTGTTTTTATTTAAATGTGAAAGTCCAATACAAATATTTTGTCCATAAAATAATTAATAATCGTGATCTCAATATTGATCAAAATAATCGTGATGATCCTTTTGGCCATAATTGTGCAGCCCCACTGGAGCCCTGTGTACACTAATTGTATACAAAAGCTTTTAAATTGTTTTATTTCTTAATGTGTCAATATGGGAAAACAAGGTATGCAAGAAATTAGTCATTTTTATATTACAAATTTTTATATTAGAAAGTGTATTGACATGGTTTACAACTGCCAATTCTTTCTCCCACTTCCATTTCAGGGTTACAAAATCTCTTTCCACTTTTACAAACATTGTACCCAATTGGCATCCTCTTCATGCAGCTCACCTGGCACCTTGTAACACATGCTGCCAGACGAACACCACCAGGACTATGGTACTGGAGAGGTGAGGCTCTTTCTGTTTCTTGTTTTTATGTCTTTCTAATCAACGTGTGCCAATGAAAGTACAAATGGTGCGTCACTGAGCATGCTCTTTAGGCCCATGTGTAGGCCTGGCGGGGTATCACAATACAGTGGTAGTAGTGCTAGACAATAATTCAATATCAATATATATTGCTGTGTATAAAAAATCACTAACTGTGATATGATTTTTCAACACATTTCCGATATTTCGATGTACATTACAGTGGTCGCATTAACCAAATTTTTTTTTGTAATTGACAGAATTTTTTTTGCAATAACGGAAAAAAGTCTGCCATTTTGACAGATTACAACACTGAGGGCGATCGCGGGATCTACAGTAACTTTAAGTAATTCACGCCAGTGTTTCCAACACAGACTAATTTGTGGCGGTGCGCCACAAAATCAACCCCGCCACACATAGCGTTTCGTTCTTTATACAGTCTATGGTTTCGTTGTGTGTGTGTGTGTGTGTATGTATGTGTACACACACCCACCCACAATTTTTTGCGGATAGGAGCCACCGCAGCCCATTGATTCGCTCAGCACCTCCTTGCTAACACGTTAGCAATGACATTGCTTGCCCCCTCTAGTTCTAAATTGATCATGTGCGCGAGGAATTATTGTGCCAGCCGCCAAGTAATAGAAGAGAAAGACAATTATGGAGGTAGATTTCTATCAAATATTCCGCTGTTCTGTGTCGATTCACACGCAAAGCTTCTTCTTCATTGACACTACCCAATACTGCCCGGTGTGTGTTCGGCTCACTAGCCCCTTTTTCAGAACATGAGCCCAAGAGGCTCCTAGGCTAAATACAAATATAAAGGTGAACATTAATTTATTTGTACCTTTTTTTTTTTTGTTTTTTTCTTTTTTTTTTTCTAAAATATATAGTTTTATAGGAGGAGGTTTCATAGACTTCATGGGCAAATACATTTTTCAGGAGTTTGTAGGTACAGACATCCATTGCGGCATTCTTGGCAGTTTTTACGAGGCTTTTATACTGTTCATATCTATCGGAATTATATCGCATCGACCGAAATTAAGAAATATATTGTGAGAAAAATTTTGGCCATATCGTCCAGCCCTAAGTGGTAGTGCACATGCGTACAGCTTGTGCACTGACACGCGTCCGCAGGAGGAGAAAGTGAAGTATACTTTGAAGAGCCAGAGTGCACGTCTATACTTTGGCCTTTAGGGCTAATCGGGTCCGATATGTTATGTTGTTGGATGTATGTTATTAAATTAACTAGATTTTTGGTTTTACCGTGTGTTTTTAGAGTGGCTCCAGTGTTGGCACTGCACTTTGTGGAAGGGCTTCCCGACAATGATGTCAGAATGTACTCCTTCAGCTTCCAGGGAAAATGCTACTCTGTCACATCTGTCATACAGTACGATCAACATCTAATGCACTTTGCCAGCTGGATCCGTACTTCTGATGGTGGGTATACGAAACAGATTAGTAATAAATAAATAATTACTAATTAGCATTAAGTCTCAAAAAGCTAAATGCATTAACTTTTTAACTCAACAAAATGTCCATAAGCAATTGTAGTCCTTTTATTAGTGTGGTGGTGAACAGCTATAGCCATGGTCAGATAACTTCAACAGAGGACAGGAGAGTGGACTCTACTTAAACCACCAGTAGTGGCATTGATTCAAAGGGTCTGCTGTATTCAGAAATCAATTAAATTCAATAATTTAAATTCAATATCCAATTAAATAATTATAGGCTAATGTAGGCTATTTTATGTCATTATAAAAATTATTAATCTAAATTAAAGATAAGAACAACAAATCAAAATGCATTGTGACAATGCATTATGTTTTCAAACACAAACGGAAAGCACATGGCAAATTTTCATATTTTTCTGCTGGTAATTAAAACTATTAAACTGAACAGGCTGCTACAGCCCTTTATAACTAGTTTGTTTTGGTATTGACCACTATAAATTTCCTATCTGGGCAAGGTTAGGAAGGACACGTCTACATAATCCAAGGATTAATCTAGATTATAGGTCACTCAGTTGTTTCATAACTTGTTTCATAGATGTTACCAAGCGGCAGAGATACATTTTGTGTTTCGTTGTTTTTTTAATAACATATTGCTCTGGGGTTTTTCCTGTTTGTAAACTGTAACAGCAAGTCGTTCAATAATCGTATATAATAATCATCGTGCGATCATAATAGCATCTTGACAACTATAAATATGTATTTCATGATCTGCTAAAGGATCATGTTAAATAGGCTAATGACTAACCTTTGTGCATCGCTCTATTAAACTCACACTCTCAAAAGATGTCACTGTCAATTAACTGCCATAAAATTATTATATATTAATATTGTTTTCAACTTTTAATGAGTTAATTATTGTAACAGACATCAGTCCTAAATATTCATACATTTGCTGGGTTTTAACCCTGAAAATGCCAGTTTGTTTACATGATGCCACTTTTTATAGGAAAAAAATACAAATGAAATATTTTCCATATACTAAATGCAAACTTGATTATATATTTTTTTTTTTGGTAGGGGAATTATCGCAACATGGGATATGTCAATGATTAACAACAACATAGATTTTTATGCATTTTATGTATGCGGTGTCAATTAAAAAAAAAACAAAAAACACTCAAGGTGTTAAAAGGACAAAAAAAATTCCTGCCATACATTTTTCGCACTTTCAATGAGTTAAATATTTTAACCCACATCATTCCTGATCACTAACTATTAAATATTTATTCATTTTTAGGATTTTAACTCTTTAATTGCCAGTTTGTTTACATGATGCCTTTTTTTTTTTAAAATAAAAAATAAGGTGCTCTCTCTGCAATGTGTGGGGTCAAGGGGATTTCCCCCCGCTCCTCAATGAAGAGCCTCCTCTTGGCATGCAGCCACCAGTGTGATTCCAGAACCCACAAAAAAAGACCAAAGAAAAAATTAATAAAAATATTCTTATCATAAGCAATCATTAAATATTTTACCTATAAATATCTAAAAACCACTGAATAATTTAACATTTAATATATCTCAGCCAAGCACATAAATTCACTAAGAAAAAAAGTAAAATAAGTAACTGATGCCTAATGACACATACATTTTCCAGGTTGTCGACACCTCCCTTGCACCGGTTGTAGTCCGCTATGATGTTAGGCTTCTTTTTTCTCATCGGTCACAGCCGGCTCACGGTTCTTCATGCTAAGGAGCAGCACATTCTTCCCCTGTTTAGGGATGTATGATACTGCTGTGTGGGTCTTCGTGAAAGCGAAGAGTGCTCTCTACCTCTCTGCTCTCTACGCTCTCTACCAGGGGAAGCTCAGTCGTTTTTTTCGGATCGTGCCACTTTCCTCCTCAGCAGCTGCTCCACCAGTAAGTAGGAGGTTTTGTCACAGGTAACATGGACTTTATGGTTCTGATCCTGGCGGTGGCGTACCACGTGGGTCCCGGGATCACACTGGTGGCTGTTAGAAGGTAGTGCAGCTTCTCTGTGTGAGACCAAGTTTGGCCACTCTTTGATTTCCATCCTGCCGCTGTCTCCTCTATCTTCCCCGCTCTCAGAGGTAGAGGAATTAGATTCCAGTTGGTAAGCCACTCCGTCTGTGTCCTCCTCGGTTTCCATATGCTCCTCGCTTTCAGATTGCCTGACTGCATCTACAACTTCTTGCACTGTGAAAGATCTTTTCTTCATCTTGCCAGGTATAAAAGGACTGTCACCTCAAGCTGCATCTACTTATAGATTTGGCTGCAACAGCAGCTGCATTACACAAACACACACATTTCTACATACACACACCACTCCCAGACATCCATTTCAACTTATCACATATCATTTTAAATGCATAAATCTGCTACAGTGCTCCATAATAGAGGAAACTGCCCCCCTAGTGGAAACCAGTAAAATGGCATGCATTTGTCCGGTATAAAACATTTTGCTAAATGG
Source organism: Percopsis transmontana (assembly GCA_025447815.1). Taxonomy (NCBI): domain Eukaryota; kingdom Metazoa; phylum Chordata; class Actinopteri; order Percopsiformes; family Percopsidae; genus Percopsis; species Percopsis transmontana. The sequence goes on from JAOEHI010000006.1 coordinate 1,129,902, forward strand.
TAAAAGATAGTAAAAACTACAATTTTGAAGTCTATTCATGGGATGTTTAATTTCATATAATGAATGATTTTATACTGTAACCACTGTGGGATTAAAAATTGCAGTTATGGGTTTCAATGGGACATTTTTGTCCTTAAATTGCTGAATATTCTTTTTAGTGTATATTAGACTTACTATGGGACCAACTGCATAAGGGTTAAACTAGGATATTTTTTTCTTAATAATGGGATGCTTATCCTACTGTATCTCTGTACTGCACGTGGGCCTGTCACAATAACTACTTTTGTTGGACGATATATTGTCCAGAAATAATTGCGATAAACGGTATTATAGTCATTTTAAGGCCATTTTATGCCACCGATATAATAGCATAATGCATGTACACCCTTTCAAAGAGCAATGAAAGTCTAATTCTTAAGAATATTCAGATATTGTAATTGGAATGTCATAACATTCCTTTAAATATCCTAAATAAAGCATGAATAAAATAAAACCACACAATCAAAACATTAAATAAATGTGGACTCTTGGGCTCCGTTTTGCACAAATTGCACTAATTATTAAACATTTGGCACAGGGGTATAGAGAATCATTCAATATACTGCCAATCCAGTTTCTCAATGTTTAGGACCTTTTATTAACAAAAAGTGCAAGTAACATATTAGCTATAAGTTGGATATAAGTAATGAGTACCTGTCAAAAGTTTGCAGCATATTTTTAAATGCTAGTTTTTCAACCATGTTGAATGACTGCATCTCCTTGACTATAGCGAGTTACCCTATTTGTGAGCGTTCGCTATTTCGTGCTGTCACGTTTATATTTGCGCTGTCAAGCAAAGGCATCCGTAATGGCCAACTGTCAGCAATATTGATGTCCCGATCAACTTTCTTGGTATCCAGTCCATTCTGATTTTATTTATTCATAAATATGTTGGGTGTATTATTTAATGATCTGAATAAAAACTAGATATGCTACTTCCTGTTTAGAGTGTAAGTAGCAGTAATGTGTCCAGATAGTCAAGAGGGATATGCGTGATGGTTTATTATCATGTTTTCATCTTGTTCTTTTGCTGCGAGTTTCATGAATGAGTTTTTGTAACGTTCAATGCTTCCGCTACAAACTCATGGTGATCACAAACCTTATTATAAAATTCTGGTATAGCCATGTTTGAAATGTAGTGTCTGGACTCGGGAGGGTTGGACATTTAATACCACAGAAATTGGCAGGTTATCCAAAGAGATAATTAAATTATTTAAAGTTATATTCCTCGCCTTATCGCCGTCTCGACTAAATTTCTCTAGTCTTTTCAAGGCACTTGCCAGTGAAAGCTGTCAGTGCTTTGCGGGTAGCTGTTTAGCTGCTTTGAGTATCCAATTTATGTTAATTTTCACTGTTCAGTTATATTTCTGAGGTCTACTAGAATAGATTTACATGCTTCAATGTTAAAAAAAACGTTATTTTTCTATTCTCATACTGTACATGCCTTTTCACCTTCTCTCTGAATCGCTCTGTTTGAGCACCTGTGTCTCTAAGCGCGCGGGGGGGGGGGGGGGGGGGGGGGGGGGGGGGGCGCCGGCCGCGCGGGCGGCGGGGCC
>JAOEHI010000006.1:1131596-1142269 GCA_025447815.1 Percopsis transmontana
TATATATATATATATGTGTGTGTGTGTCTGTATATATATATATATGTGTGTGTGTGTATATATATATGTGTGTGTATATATATATATGTGTATGTATATATATATGTGTGTGTGTGTATATATATATGTGTGTGTGTGTGTGTGTGTGTGTGTGTGAATAAATAAATAAATTTAAAAAAGCATATACCAGTAAACATGATTAACAGAATAGTATGAATAATTGAATGTCAGTTGATGATTTAGAAATAGAGACGAGACCTTTTGTGTAATGAGTTTACTGATGTGGTGTTTCTCTGACCCACAGCCCCTGCACAAAGGCCTGGACCCTGCTAACCTGGAACAGCTCATCACCCCCCTGACCACTCTGGGGCACCTGGCGCTGCTGGCCCCAGAACAGTTTGCAGCACCACTCAAGTCTCTGGTGGCCAACTTCATAGTGAAAGACCTGCTGATGAATGACAGGGTACACACACACACGCTCGCATAGAAATGCTTTGTTCATGTTGAGAATCAATGAGGGAAAACTATAAAAGTTAGAATTGTTGTTTATTAGAACTGTTCAGGTAAGCGGGGAAAATCTGTTTATTTTTAATGACTTTAAGGGCTGGGGTTTCCAGCTCTGTCTAAATGTACCAATTGCCCTATCATCAACAGCAGGTTAAAGAACCTGCAGAATTCTTTTTTTACATGCAATGTAGCAGCCTCTTTTGTTGAAACTTGATTCAATGACAAAACTACAAGTGAACGCAAGTATCAATCCCCACTTCCAGAAATTTTAGCATAGCCTTTTAGACATCCATATTTGATAGTTTTGGCAGTGTTCTGGCTCAGATAAGCAGAACCATGCATGGGGGAAAAGCGGAAGTCCCAGGGATTCAATCTAAACGGCAATAGCATCGTCCATCACTATATTGCTACACTGTAGAAGCAAAGTCTGCTCATAGTCATCATTTAATGCAACAATACCGTCTATAGGGGCTTTAAAAACAAATTTAATGAAAGCAGTCTCCTCTGGACTCATTTGCTGGCCATCTGTTGGCATACATGTGCTGTGAATGCTAAATCTAACACCAGGATTATAAAAGGGCTTTTTAATCCTGTAGATTCAAGGCAAGAAGACGACTAAACTGTGGGTCCCAGATGAAGAGGTGTCCCCAGAAACTCTGGCCAAGGTCAGTGGTAAACCTTTTGTAAATGGTCTCTCTAATCTCCGACTTTGTGGTCTATTACACAGCAGATATCTCCCCCTTCCCACCCCAATATGATCCTGTGTTTTTGTTCTGCTGCTGGGGTCCCCTTTTTAACTGTAAGGATTTAAAGCGCTACGTGGAGTCTATCTTCCTTACCTCAATATTAGGTCCTTCTGCAGATGTTCGGCATGAATTTAACCTATTGTTCGATGTAGCCACTTGACCGACAATCAGAGAACATATCCTATCAGCACAGATGGTGGCCGGTTCTGTAGACATGGTAAAAGTATGTTGTTTCTTCGACAAACAATGGAAGTACTGGACTTACTTTTTCCTAAATGTTTGTGTGTGGACTTGAAGTTAGGAAGCTATAGACTCGAGGGTTTAACAAAAGTTAAAAAACTAAAAAAATGACACTTTAAATATACCTTCCTGCCTTTTTTCTCTGTTTGCAAAAGGCAAAGGAAACGGTAGGAAACTATTATGTGTGGGGGAAATCCTGTTCAGAGAGTAAATGCGTCATGCTTTTTTTTTTTTCACTCTATGTAGTTATGCAAGTCAGTGGTTCTCGTCGATCTTTGACCCTGAAAGGTTCACCCTGTGTTTTATTTAAGCTATAAAATTAGAAATTAGAAACTCTCATGACACCACCCTCCACAAAATGCATCTGATGGTACAATTCACTGTACAAGACAAGGCTTATTCATTAAGTTTTTTTTTTAAATGTATTTTTTATTATTAAATATCAACTGTGAAATAACACATCGAAAAGTGTTTTTAAATAGATTTTTGATTATTTCATAGTCGTCACTACTTTTCTACAATGTAGAAAATAGTGAGTAGGTTTGTCCAACCTTATGACTGATACTGTACATGTGTGAAACAGTTGATGAAGGTGTCCAACAAATACATGGTTAGTACTTCTACTTTCTCCCAAAATATGTGACCGTTACTATGCCGCTGACAACGCTGAACTGTACTGGCTAAGTTGAGAAAGGCCTCGGGTGTATGTTGACATGCCTCTGTGTGATCAGATCCAGGGCATTAAGCTGGTGGTGAGGTGGCTGCTGGGAGTCAAAAACAACCAGAGTAAATCCGGGAATTCCACCCTAAGGATGCTGACCGCCATCCTGCACAGTGACGGAGACCTGACTGAGCAGAGCAAGATGGGGTAACACACACACACACACACAGTCTGTTTGTTACCATCACAAGAACCAATTCAAAGAAGAAAGAAAAAAAGGTTTATATATGACTTTTTTAAATTTCCAACACACCCACCTGCTGGTCACAAGAACATATTGGGCTCTAACTTCTGGACGACCCAAGACTCGCGGTAGCGCTAAAGTAATAACAAATTCATTGGGCGCAAGGTTTTCTCTCGCCTGGGTGCATTTGCTAATTTCACGGCACGCCATGACATCGCTTGTGCCGAAATGGGCGTGGGAGCGCAGTAGAAGGTGTGTTTGTCAAAATCAGGTGGTAGTTTGGTGTCAAATATAACCAAAAAAAAACATGACTAATTAAACGAATGACCTTAACCTTTTTAATCTCAAAACAAAATATATGCATGTGTATCATGGTGCTTTATTAGATGTGCCAAATTTGCACACATCTCGAACAAGGACATCAGTTTTGACAGTTTCCTCCTGGGAGAAACTTTTCTTCCGGTCTGGTCATTCGACGTCGATTGCAAAATTATCAGTTTGCCGACAACGAGAGTGCGCTGCTGTTAAAGGGAATGAGAGGAGCTGATTTGATTGGCCCTACTTCTAATGATAATTTATTCACTTCAATCCAACCCTCATGGTAAACCTCAGTTGCGCCTGCTTACCGCCATTCCAAAATTAGCATTTTGGCCGTGCGCCTCTGCTTGCACTTTGATCGGGAAACTAGGGCCTATTGTGTCAAATACAGGTTTGAAACTCATTTTATTAATCTATAAAGTTGAATGAATTGAAACTGGAGTGATGTATTTGCTTTCACATTGATAACAAGTTTACTGTTACTTTGCCTCAGGAAGAGGCTAATGCACAACGGCTTTGGGAAACCAAAGGCAGGATAGTTACTGTAACACAGACGTACAAGAGTGCTCAGAAATGCCAGCAGTAAAAAAAAGTGCTTGTTTAAGCCCCGCCCCCTCTCCCTCCCTCCAGTAAGCCAGACATGTCGAGGCTGCGACTGGCAGCGGCCTGTGCCCTGCTGAAGCTGGCTCAGGAGCCCTGCTACCATGAGATCATCACCCTGGAGCAGTACCAGCTATGTGCCCTCGTCATCAACGTGAGCGCATGCACACACACACACACATGCAAATAGTCCCCCCCTATTTGCCTTCAGAACTGCCTTCATTCTTCGTGGCATAGATTCAACAAGGTGCTGGAAAACCCTTTCCACCACATCCCAAAGGTGCTCTCTTGAATTGAGATCTTGCAATTTGTGGTGACCACAAAAATCACCTTTCTTCCCCATTCCGATGCTTGGTTTGAACTTCAGCAGATCGTCTTGACCATGTCTACATGCCTAAATGCATTGAGTTGCTGCCACGTGATTGGCTGATTAGATATTTGCATTAATGAGCATTTGAAGTTGTGCCTAATGAAGTGGCCGGTGAGTGTATATCTAATGCTTTAAGTTGAGGGCCGGATCAGGTTTAACCAATTTAACCAATAAAAAGTTTCTTTTTACACTTTTTAGTAATGAATTATAGTTTAATGAGAATCCATCCATAAGGTTTTTGACAGCTCCTGCTAGTAGACCTAATAAGGGTGAATACATAACCTCTATGTCAGAGGTGAAAACTCTAATGAAACCCCATGAGAGAAGATAGCGCGCTGTATGTTTTTAGTTAATTACATCCACTTACAGTTGTGTTATTTAGCAGACGTACTAAGGAGCAGGTAGGTTTTAGGCTTGTTGGGGGGGCAGGATAGTCTAGTGGTCTAGGTGTTGAACCCCCAGCCGCAAGGTCGTGGGTTCGAGCCCCAGGGTTGGCCTACCTCACCCCCATCTGCTCTATGTCATTTGGATAAAAGCGTCTGCTAATTGACCTCATTGTAATTGTAATCAATCACCCTAACCACTAGACTATCCTTCTACGCCCCTCCAGGACGAGTGCTACCAGGTGAGACAGTGTTTCTCCCAGAAGCTCCACAGAGGGCTCTGCCGCCTACGTCTGCCTCTGGAGTACCTGGCAGTGTTCGCACTGTGTGCAAAGGACCCCGTCAAGGAGCGGCGGGCCCACGCCCGCCAGTGCCTGGTCAAGAACGTCAACATACGCCGGGAGTATCTCAAGCAGCATGCCGCCGTCAGCGGTAAGGACATATACACTACACCTACAATATACGATTTTATTTATTTTTTTAATTTGGTGTACTGCCTATATGTCTTTCCATTTACAGTTATGATGGTTTATTAATCTGTTGCAGCATTTAGAAAAATCCATTAGATGCATTAGAACTCTTCAGGCACTGGGCTGAGGCAACATGCAGAAAACACACTATATAACGGAACAATGTGCAATGTTTCAGCGATTTACTTTGCTTTCCATATGAGTCCGGGAAGTCTCAGTCAATTTGTCATCTGGGTAGGAAACCACTGGCTTGTGTCCGGGTGGGGTAGTTAAGTCTGTGTCAACCCCAGTTACTATAGGTGCCTGGCTTCTGAGAATCCTCCCCACGTGGGTCTTGTTCTGATTGGTTGAAGGTTCAACCATGTGCTAATGATTTGACTACTATTTTCACTAATCAAGACACTCTTACAAGGCTGGCGTTTTGGAGCATTGGGAAGGCCTTTTCTCTCTTTCTGTCTAGGCGCCAATAATTCCCAGGAAAAAAACATATTGGTGTCAAACAGCAGTAGGTTGGTTCCCCCAGAGAGGCTAGGCAGACGGTCATCTAACCTCCATATAAGCACCCCCATTGGCCAATGCTCTCCATAGCTGTGGTTTTGAATCAGTCACTTACTGTAGGTGTCCCTAAACTGGAAAGGGACAGATGGTAGCGGTAAATGTTGATGAGATGACTGAAACTGGCGTGGTGCATTTGATGTTGTATTAATAGGTGCATTTGTAGGAAACGATTCTTTCTCCGTTCTCCATCAGCTGTGCTGATTGAAGTATTGATGCTATAGACGTGCAACATGAAATAACACGAAGAGAGTAAACATAACTACATAAAGTACACATACTAGCTTAGTAGCTGGCTCCATAAACATAACAATATAAAAGGAGACTCATGTAGTGGCCTGTCATGGTGATGATATGAGTATTGCACTGTATTGCAATTTTTACAAAGTCACTTCTGTGAAAATAGGATACAGCAATTGTAGTAAAGTAATAAGTGTATCCTGTATGTATTACAATAATAATAGTAACTGCACTGCACACAGTATACAGTGGTTTTGGCTAATGTGTGTGTGTGTGTGTGTGTGTGCGCTCTAACAGAGAAGCTTTTCTCCCTGCTGCCGGAGTACGTAGTCCCGTACACCATCCACCTGTTGGTCCATGACCCGGACTACGTCAAGGTCCAGGACCTGGAGCAGCTCAAGGAAATTAAAGAGTAAGTACTGGTGTATAGTGGAGGTTGATGGTGATTGCCATGGCAACAGGGCTGCTGTGAGACAGCAGTTCCGTTAACATGTTGGCAGCTGATTTTAGTGTCTCCGTTTAGTGTGTGTGTGTGTGTGTGTAGGATAGATGTTGCGGTGTGTGCATGCTAAAGGTGATCTGTGTCTCTGTCCAGGTCTCTGTGGTTTGTCCTGGAGATCATTATGGCCAAGAATGAGAACAACAGCCACGCCTTCATCCGCAAGATGGTGGAGAACATCAAACAGACGAAGGACGCCCAGGCACCAGACGACCCCAAGACCAACGAGGTACGCAGAATTGTACGCATGCATTGTACCTGCTTGTGTAGGCAACCCTGTTTTACCAACACATCACGGGCTGGATAAGTCGCACACTCTTCCACGTGTCTGACTTTAGCCAATGGAGTGTGCTAGTCACTTTGCTAATCTAAACAGACGCATGCTTTTTTGCATTCCTTACTTGTTTTATACCAGGTTACAAGGACGCAGTGCCCTTCAACTTGTAGGGTTATTTTTCTGCAGATAAATGACACGAATCTATTTTATAAAACACTGCAGTATCCCCAGAAATATCACCAGAAGTCATTCAAAGTAATCTTAAAAACACATGTAATGCTATCAGACTCCTGGATTATCTTCATCTATAGAATACAAAAATAACTTGTATACCTTCATTACACTTCCTTTTGACACAGTTGGCACTGTTTTGAATGATGAGCAATACAATTAGGTCATTTAGCAAACGCTTTTAACGCTTTTTATCTATATGAAGTATTAAGGAGCAAATAGGGGTTAGACATCTTGCACAAGGATGCTTACAGGTAGGCCAGGCTTGTTGCTGATCGAGCCTCTGACCTTTCTGCTGGGAGTCGACCATGCTAACCACTAACCTATCCTGATCCTGACCTCTGTGTCTGTACAGAAACTGTACACGGTGTGTGATGTCGCCATGAACATCATCATGTCCAAGAGCACCACCTACAGCCTGGAGTCGCCCAAAGACCCTGTTCTACCCTCGCGCTTCTTCACCAAGCCTGACAAGGTGGGTGTCGCACTCTGATCTGTGGAAGACCACCACAGCGAAATGTTACAAGAAGCTGGAGCTAGTGCTCGGTTTAGAGCGCATATACCTCCACCAAGGATAAACAATGGGGCGCATCTTGCCCTTCCATCTTTGAGGAGGGCAAGATGGCTTTGGCTACTTACTTTTGTAAATTGCTCTGTTTGGCTACCAGCCCCAACAATCTAGCTAGCAGTTACCTGCTTCTAAAGGCCGTTACATGCAGTGGAGTGGACGCGGATCAGAACCGCTTTCAATACACTCCCATGTTAATTTGCGAGAAACGCTACGCGGCATGTGTGCAACCATCGTAAGATTAAGGTAATGTTAGCTAGCTTTGTAACCCCCTGGGCATGATAGCTATACTTTTTTTCCAAGAACTCTTGCCAATCACAGGTTAACGGCAGCACGCACACACTTTGAATGGTGTTTCTGGCATTTATTAGCAAGCCACTGCTTAACAAGATGTCAGTATAATGTTACTTTGTACATGAAGCATGACAAAGAACGACATTGCATTACCCAAAGTTTTGCACATATACGACATGCAGTCCACCATCTTCCATCTGATCAGAATGACAGTGTGTACATGAGTAAGAGGGCTTTTTGATTTTGCAAAGTGACAGAACCTATTTAGGCAGTTGCAGGTTACAAAGTCTGTTGTATTGGCACAGCAGTGGCACAGAGATCAAACAATAGACGGTATATTTAAATGTTGTATACTATGTTGTATTTGTTTCTTTTTAGGACAAGGCAAACCAGCATGGATATCTTTTTTTCAGATTTTGTCCTTGTTTTAGTTTAATCTATTTTTTAAAGTGATCAAGTGTCAATTAAACTAATCTCAGCACTATTGGAATCAGGGGCTTGTCTACGGATGGGCTGGGGTGGGCGTTGTCCACCCAGAGATAAGCCTTGCCTACCCAGAGGAAGCATCTGCCCATCCATTGAAAATTCTTATTATAGCTATTATTTTGTGTGTTCATAGTTTTCTGTAATTTTGTCATTGGTATGCTTAATCAGTTCTCCCCTTTACATTATCGCCAAACCACGACACTTCTTCACACATGTGGGACAGACATGGTGAAGTGAACTGCAAAGCATGTTTGTAGCTAGCTGCTCATTTAAAAAAATAAAAACTTAAAAACAGGCACCCTCAACCCTAGTGCATGCTGCATCCACTGTTTATCCCAGTACATCTACCAACACCAAGCAAAGCATTACTTCCTCAGTGTCGGGGGAAACTTCCATCCTCCACCCTCTCCATCCATGAAGTTGAGCTGCACCTCTATTGCAGTTACAATGAAAATGTTGATAGTAGTGAAAGTGTTTACTTTTTGGTCATTTTAATTGTTCAACCTTGATATTAATGGCACATTCAAATATTTTTAGATTAATTGAGAAATGAATCAATAATTTGACTAATCGAAAAAAGAATCACTTGATTAGGTGCAGCTCTAATAAATAATAAAAAAGCATCCGCAATGCTTGATATTGGTCTTCCAATGATAGTCAATCCTTTAAAATCAATCTGGCCCATGAAAAACCTTTTCTTTCCAACTTTCTGACATGTCCTGTTTGTAGACAGACACACCAAGGTGAAAACGCTTAAGTTATTAATGTCTTATCAAAAGTTATATTTAGAGGGTATCGATGTGGTGTTGTCACGTTTGCTATTTGATTGGAATAGTCTCATGAGTTTTTAATGACTTTTGCTAATTGTCTTATCAATGTACAAAATTATTATTGGCAGTAAAAATTGCAAAAGCTTTCTTTCTTAGGATGGGTGCTTAGGTTACACGTAACAGATATTTGTCATAGCACACCTTGGGTTGCGGGAATTATGCTTGTGTCTGACAGACGGTTTAAAACCTACTCATTGGCTAGAGCTGCTGGTGAATCTTAATCCTGAACAAGGATTAAGGATTATTCATATTTCCTGTATGTAAGGTTTCTGATGTGTTTATCTTCTCTCCTTTTTTCAGAATATCAGCAACACAAAGAACTATCTACCACCAGAGATGAAATCATTCTTCACACCAGGAAAGGTAGGCTCAATCAGGACTGTAACATTTTACACCATCATTAATACATAAATGTGTATTAATGATGGTGTATCCTGGCAAGACATCCGAGACACCTTATCTTTGTCTCCTAAGTCTTAAGACGTAGTTGGTATTAAACGAGTCAGATTCTGCAGGTGACTAAAGTGACTATTGTTTTGTGTTTGAGTATAAACACATCATTTGATCAAGTATTGCGTATTGGAGACATAACTGCATCGAGGATGTACTGCTTAACCACCCCTTTACACCTGGAGAAGAACACCACCTCCCAGACGTGGACATGCATTGACTTCTTGTCTGTCGGTTCCCCAGCCTAAGGCAGCTAACGTCCTGGGAGCTGTCAACAAGCCTTTGTCCTCAGCGGGCAAGCAGCTCCAGAGTAAAGCCTCCCGCATGGAGACAGCCAGCAACGACGACTCCACCTCCAACCCCAGCTCGCCGCAGCGCAGCAAAGCCAGGTAGCACGCACACGCACACACTTCTAGAAAGACACCACTTCAACCAGACGTCCTGCATTACATAGGACCCTATACTACATTCCCCATTGAAGACACTGTCCATGTAGATAATGTCTGTCTTTATGCTCCAGGCTTGAAAGTTCTGAGATGGACCACAGTGAGAACGAAGACATAAGCCTGAAGAACAGTGATAAGGTAATAAACCTCCTCCCCATGGCCACTTGGCCACAAAGAACACTTAATCTGTTCCTCCTCTGCTCACACTTGCGTTGTTTAACAGGTAATTTCATCCGAGAGGACTTAAAATAACTTTACAATACTCTTGTGGATAGCAGCTAAAACAGCCACACACACTTGAGATGGATGTTACTAAGTCACATTGCCAGGATCACACTGTGTTACCAAGTTCATAGAGTTATACTGGAGTGTTCAAATCTTATCACTTCAAACTGCAAAGATCAGACGCTCCAACAGCGTAGAGTTTTTATTTTTGGGGGGTTTTTTTCTACTTGATATGAACCTTCTACCTTTCTGCTGTTCGTTTACTTGTATTTTAGTGACACCTGCCCTCCTTGAGATGTCATTGCGCTAGGTTTTACTGGATAGTGTCAGGTCAAATCTATAGGGCTATTATACGGTATATTACAATACAATAATGTTATACATTCAAGTAGTAGGAGGAGTATTTAATAGGGACAGAAAACTGAACCATGAACAGTAATTTATTGATGCCATCCAGGCTCAGAAGCATGCTGGGTTAATTGGGGTAAACTGGACAGAATATGCCGTGTGTGTCTACAGTGACAATGACAGTTATTGTAAAGCATACATAACACAGTAGCTTGGGGCAGGAAGGCGTGAGTTTTGCTTCTCGAAACACAGAGCGCAGAGTTTGGCTATGTTTTGATCGTCCTGTGCAAACACGGACTAGAGAAAAGCCGTGATAAGCTCGGCAAATACAAGTTGTCTGAACTACGACAAATGACAGCCTGCTGAGCCTTCTGTGATGGTGTTTGTGGTAATGCAGAGCAGATGCATTTACCTTCTTTTTCCAGAAGCTTTGTCGCAATAGAAACTAAAGGGAAAATGTTGCCATTTGGCTAATTGCACCAAGCAGAGCTTTTTATGATGCGAAAGAGGTTGGTTCAAATTGTATTCCTATATGGGTCAAACCAAGTCCTGTTGTATTGGTGTCATCAGTTCATGAATCATTTACCTCACCTCACCTCATCGTCGTTCGCTTATCCGGAATCGGGTCGCGGGGGCAGCAGCTCCAGCAGGGGACCCCAAACTTCCCTTTCCCGAGCCACATTAA
>JAOEHI010000006.1:1156638-1184630 GCA_025447815.1 Percopsis transmontana
ACAGTAGGGTTACAGTAAGTACTAGTATTTAGGAACAGGTAGAGTTTACTGTAAGTACTAGTAGTTAGGAGCAGGTAGGGTTACAGTAAGTACTTAAATTTAGGAGCAGGTAGAGGTTACAGTAACTATTTTTAGTAAGGGCTTTGTTCATGTGTCATTTATTAATGTTTACTTTTACAGCAACAATCTCCAAACTGTTTTACATAAATAGATTGAAAGCCTTTCCATTCACAGTTCTGATTATATAATTGGCAGACGCTGGAACGTTCCGGAAAGTTCTGCACAGTATCTTTAATGACTGGTACTAACAGATTGTCTGCGCGTCCGTTCAGGATGTGAAGGCCATTGTGACCCACTCCATCCACAGCGCCATCCACTCCATAGGAGGCATCCAGGTGCTGTTCCCTCTCTTCTCCCAGCTGGACTACAGACAGCTGAATGACAGCACGGTGGACACCAGCGTCTGGTGAGTACGTCCACCTGGGACCACGCGCTGCTGCTGCTGCTGCTGCTGCTGCTGCTGCTGCTGCTGCTGCTGCTTATAGGAGACAGGTAGATGGTATATTATGGAAATGGTTAAGACCATCAAAGAAGGATGAAATAAATCAAATTAAATGACAGAAGCAAGGATGAAGAATTGGAAGGAGTAAAGAAAGACAACATCTTCTGGTACATATCTGGGAAAACAGCTGAACGAATGAAAAGAAAGGAAAGCCTTCATATTGTGAAAGCTAGAGTTTTTTCCTGAGACAGCTAAACAAGAAGTGTGGGTCGACCATGTTCTCTGTGTTGCAGTGCCACCCTGTTGGCGTTCCTGGTTGAGCTATTGAAGAGCTCAGTGGCCATGCAGGAGCAGATGTTGGGAGGGAAGGGCTTTCTGGTGATTGGGTACTTGCTGGAGAAGGTCAGTATATCCGTCTGGGTGTCTGTTTAAACCAGCGTTTGCATGTGTGTATGTGTGTGTGTGGCTTGTCATTTCAAACAATCAGCACGCTAATTAGACACAGCTTCAACCAGATGGCTGGGGGGGCGGGGACTAATCCTGAAATTGTCCTGATTGGTTCGGTAACGGTTTTCGTCCTGTCCTGTGTCCAGTCTTCACGGCTTCACATCACCAGAGCAGTCCTGGAGCAGTTCCTGTCCTTCGCCAAGTACCTGGACGGTCTGCCACATGGAGCCCCCCTCCTCAAGCAGCTGTGTGACCACGTGCTCTTCAACTCTGCCATCTGGATACACACCCCCGCCAAGGTCTGTGTGTGTGTGTGTGTGTGTGTGTGTGTACCTGGTAAGGCTTATGGAGGTCTCTGAATATGGTGAAAAGTACTGATTACGGCCAACAAAATCTATACGTTTTACCGTAAGCAATATTGAACTTCAACCAGCCAAATAAACTCGAAACACATGTAAGGGATTCTGGGGCTTTAAAAGACTATTTGAAAAGAAGATTTTATAGGCTACACCAGAGGAAAGTTTGCCCTTCTTTAGTAGCACTGTGTCACTGTGAAAAAGGTCTATCACTCCATGGTTTGTGGGCCGGAAGCCATTGACTTCCATTGTTTCTGAAAAACATACTTTTAATGTGCCTATAAAGGTGATCGCCGGTATTATGTATTGTCAAGTTTATCTTGCAGTTTATATTTTCATTCTGGATTCATACCTTGTAAGTAACTCTAAATCAACAAACTACATCAATTTATTCACTGACCAATCAAGGAACGCTGCACAAGTTCAAGTTTGTACGACTGTCTATAGAGAGCCTCTCCAAACAAAAACATGTGGATAACAGGAATGACGCGGGTGGGCTACGTAACAATTGAATGAAGTGAAAGAAATATAAAGCAAAAAGTATGGAATGACATTTTAGCAGCCATGGCCCTTTGCAAGCAAGTTCACAACGCAGTTGGCTGGTGATAAGAGGCGACGAAGGCATGCCTCACAGGGAACGAAGAGAACACACCTCGAGAGAGATAGAGAGAGAGAAAGTGACATTTGAAAAGACCCCGGGACAGGATAGAGATTTGTAGTACTCTCTCTCTCCTTCTCTCTCCTTCTTCCAGCCCTCACCTACGTTATTTTGAGCTTTTCACGCTTCCGTGCCTCCTGACCTCTGACCCTGCAATCTGATTGGCTCCTAGGTGCAGCAGTACTAGTCTCCAGGGCCTTGCAGTTGTATTCTCACAACAGTAGCACAGCTATTGCTTGTGCTCTGACAATACTAGACCGACTAGATCTGTCTGCATATTTGCCTTGAAATAGAAGGAACGATCCAGTCCAGATCTATTGACCAACCAATTGACCTTCTTGGGTTTTTACCTTGAATTGATGAAGACTCTTACTGTATATGGAGGTGTTTAGTTTCAGAAGACATAATGGAAAGAACAGGCTTTAAAAGGGACATTCGCAAATGCTTAATGTGAAATATAAGAGCTTAACCAGGCTTAAAGGAATACTTCACCCTAAAAGGATAATTACTAATTAGATAATTAGTATATGAACTACTCACCCCATTTTTCATAAATTTTTTTTGGTGTTTTTTTTGGCTTGCTAAGCCATTTTCCCATTAAGCCTTTTAGAGGGTTCCCAATGGTTGTACCTAGCTATCCTTTTAATACTTAGATTGTGGCATTAGTTCCCACTATTTAAAGTAATTTCATTGCCTAGTCCAGTCACCAGTGTATAATTGCATTACATTGAGGACTTAATAAATCACCTTAAATTGGTTACATATATGACTCAGGCTGCCAGCTGTTTCTCATCTACTTCCACTGAATGTGAATATTTCCTGTGTTCTTTAAGTTGCACTGCTCCTTTATAGACAGAATGCGATTTGTTGTAGTGTATTTCATCCAGACAATGGCCTCACTTCTTTAAACAAGGCTGTAATGTGTGGGGGTTGCGTGGCACATCGCTAAGCCAATCCACTTATATAGAGCTACCTTGTTAAACCTAGTCATTAGCTCCACTCTCCCTGTAATGAGCTCAGAGATTTGTAAGTGTACAGAAGGGTAGATTCCTCACACAGGGAACAGATACAGAGTAAGGGTGGGGTGGAGGTGGTGGGTGGGTGCTTGGGCAAGAAATGGAGGACTAAAAGTGTAGGACTTTTTTAAATGTCAGAGCCCTGAATGGAGTTCTTCAGATCAGGCTGGAAGGGTTTGGTGAAGTTACAGGGAGGTACAGGGAGGTCTGGTGGTTTAGTTCGCTAGTGGCCGTTTCCTCTTTCCTTCCTTTTTAATTTTTAGAGTTTAAATCAAAAGAGTGTGTTTGTTTATTTATTTATATATATATACAGTATATATATATATATATATACAGTATATATACATGTACAGTATGTGTGTGTATTTGTACTTGCGTTTTTCTATTTGTGTGGCTGTGTTTGTTGTGTGAAAGTTTATTTATATATATTTAATAATGTGTACTCACTGTGTATATCTGTGTGTATGTGTACGGTATATTTGTACGGTCGCGTGTATGTTTGTATCTACTCACATAAATGTGTGTGTGTGTGTGTGCGTGTGTGTGTGTGTGCGTTCACACAGGTCCAGCTCTCCCTCTACACGTACCTATCGTCAGAGTTCATCGGCACGGCAACCATCTACACGACCATCCGGCGCGTCGGCACGGTGCTGCAGTTGATGCACACGCTCAAGTACTACTACTGGGCCACCAACCCCCTGGAGTGCAGTGGGATCACGCCCAAAGGCCTCGGTACACACACACATACACACACACACGCACGCACAGTGTATCATCTGGATGTCTGCGTGAGAGCACTCTTAACACCTGAACGCAACACACAAACGCACAAACGCACAGGGCTACAGTAGATGCTAGCGCACATACACACACACACTCAATATCACAATAAAGGAAATGATTTCCCATGTGCTGCCTGTGATATCTGAGTAGCAGAAATGAAACTGAAGAACCGATTTGTGTGTTAATACTATGAAGAATGCATTATCTTAACACAGAACACTAAAACTGAGTTCTTCATATTTTCCTCAAAGAAAATGTTAGCGATGCATTCTTAAGCTAACCACCGACACAGCCACACAGCACGGCTCTGAGCGTGCTATTCAGTTAAACCGACCTCCTTCTGTCCTCAACCGATTGTCGCGCGCATCCCACGTTGCCGTGGTAACTGACCGGTTTGACGGACAGATCTAAGGGGGGTTTTTGGAATTTTTAATCAAACGACGACGACCTGGCTTGTTCCTCTGCCTGGTGACTCGGCCACTCTTCGCAGAGTGTCCGATAATGGTGGCAATTAGCCTAAGATGTGTGCTAATGGTGTTTCAAAGCCACAGGATGTGCTCGTTATGGTTTTGAAGTCTGCACTCCAGTGTAAGCACGTGATAGGCATTTATGAGATTCATTTGGCATTTAATGGCCAGATTTTGTATATTTTTTTAATGTGCATTATGGGCCTCGGGCATATAAACATAATAACTAATGCCATCATTAGGCATTAGGACCTAGGGTTGTTTCTTAAAATGTGTCTTTTTTTCTATATTGGTTAATAGGACAGGTTTTGTGAGTGGCTAATGTTTGCCAACTATGGAACTGTATTGTATTTGCCAAATATGGAACTGTATTGTATTTGCCAAATATGGAAATGTATTTACATTTTGTTGTATCGACTGGCAGATCACAAAAGGAGATAGGAGATTCAAAAGTTGTTTAAGGTTTAAAAACCAAATGATTGATTTGTTAACAAAAGAGAATTGTTGTTGAATCGGACAGATTAAATGGACGGTAAGGGAGGATAAATAAACTTGAGCTACAGAAACCATGTAGACCAGCACAAAACCTCCTGTTCCTAAAGGAAGTATACACACAGACGCACGTTTGTCTAGGACATTCCCATTAATAAGGTATTATAACATAATATCAACATTATATTTATATTTTCTTAATAATTATTTTTACCTTTTTCTTTTTTTAGAAGCATATATGTATATGCATCTCTCACACACACATCATGCCCATTAAATACCTGCATGTTTTACATGTTGAGAAGGACTACAGACAGTGATGGATGAAGAGTGCCTCAAACCTAGCAACAGGGAACCCGTATGGATGATGTATCACTGGTTACTGTTGTCAGTGGCGTGCATGTGAACAGGCCCAGACACACACACGCACACACCTACACGTTCTCAAGGTCATCATCACAGTAGGTTGGTAGTGGCTTCCCACACCCGACCCCCAACCCACCCCTAGATTCCTCCTCCCCGCTTGCTTCAGCCGGCTAAGCAGCGCAGGGCTTTAAATGAGGCGTTCAGCTTGCCTGAGCAGCTTGCAGTGCTCTCTTGACAAAACCTGCAGGTCAAATCAAGGATTTGCAAAACATCCTGACACGCCAAGTGTGCAGAGGCACAAAAAGGGGACCATTTCATTATTTATCGACACTTTACACTGTACCTCTGTTAAGGAAATCAGCATAGTTTACTTAAGTTAAACTAGGCTAAACTGGGTTAATAAATGAATTTACAGTACACATGTCAAATCATAATTTCTAAGGTGAAAATTAAATGTATTTCTCTTCAATGGAATTTTAAACATTACCAATCAGATTAGGCTACTTTATTTCAGCGGTGGCAGGCTTACTGTAAAAATAAACTTAACATTAGCTAGCATAAATAGATGTCCAGACATTTCACCATATATCTCTGCTTGTTGGATAATAAAAACTGGGCCTATTTCAGAAATTCTTCTATTCTTAGCTGTAGAGATGAAACTGTATGAAAATTTCAAAAAGTACTGAAACACAGAAATAATTTCACCAAGTTTTATATTGAAAACCAAAAATACAGTTAGCAGCACTATGTACTTTTTGTTAGCATTAACATTAAAATAATAACATAGCCAATACCTTACTGTATGTAAACATATGAAAACCATATCAAATGTGCCCATTCGCTATTAAGTAATGGGTGGTGGTCACGAAGATGACTCATAAGATTTGAAGTGTTGCCCCCTTTCACAGCGATTTTCTTACTGCATGTTCTGCAGACAGGGTAACCATCTTCGATCAAGTTTCCATCAGCACTCTTATTTACCAAAACCAAAATTCGACCACACTTAAGACTTAGTCCTCTTATAAGGCTGAAAAATCTCCGGAGCGGTGACTGCTTTCCACCATGTTTTTCTTGACGCAAAATAAACCCACGTTGCATGCTGCGCCTGAATCTGAGACTGTTACTTACTTTGGTTGATGCTGAACAGTATTTACCGTGTGTTTTTCAGAGCGGTAATCAAATACATCGTTTGCATGTTACATTTGGGGTTGCAAACTTGGAGTGATGGTTAACGGGCAGTGCTGCTATTTTTTATAACATGACTCTTTTATCTTTTCGCTTTAAGTCGAAGTCGACACTTCTGTTTAATAATCATTCAATGCATTATGTGATTATTATGTGACGATTCATCACTGATCCTGACTTCTACTGTATCTGAAATCCAGCTTTTATCAAATGCCCATACTGTAGCATAACCGCATTCATATAAAATGCAGCTCTAACATCTAACATGTCACTTTGCTCTTCAGCGCTTCCAGGGCTTCTAAAGGCGTCACTAAAAGTCTCAGAACAGCTCTATCATTAGAGGCTAAACACAGCAATGCTCTAGAATGAACTGACAGTACGGACTGAAACATGACATTTTACATTTTTATGGCTCTTTTCCATGTACATGTATAAATACACTCAACTCAACAACAACAAAAATTGATGCCAGGGCAACAGTGGTAATAGACCCAAATGGGAAATCACTTGTATTAGGCATTAAGCGCATTGTGTGAGTCTGCGTCTGTGCGTTTGTGTTTGTGTGTACATCCTAATGCTTATCCACACTCTGAAGCGAGTGCAAACATTTTCCTATCATTTTGATTTGATGAATACAGAGTGCCTTGTCAAAACCTAATTTTAAGTAAACAAGCTGAGTAGCAAAGTGTCCTAAATAAGTACGTATTTGGTTATAAATGTAGAATTTACACTACATGTTAAGTCAATTTCATGCATGAATTATGACAACCTGAGTCAGGATTTGTTTCCTATGTGTTTTTATTCTTCGCAAGACAATTTATTTTATGATAAAGATGGTAACGTTACTCACGCAAACAAAATATTGTTTTTACAGTAAAAACCCTGCAAGATACATAATAATAACGTAAATAAACTGATTTACAACCAAAAAAGTTACTAGAAATTAAGTATTTTCAAAAAAACAATGTTGCAGCAATAGTAAGACTTATAGCTGAAATATAGCTGGCGATGCATGATGACCAGTTTAGTGGACACATACTCCATATATGAAATCAATACTTGAAAAGTAAAACAATTATATTATTCTTTAGATGTTGCTTTATGTCATCATATTTGTTTTACTTCTACAAGAGAAGAATTTGCAAGGTATTCCAAGGTATTTTACAGTTACAATTGCTGGCCACTGGGTAGAAGCCTATGGAGTGATGCAATAGTGGCCACAGCAAAGGTTGATATGCAGTAACACCATTAAATCCCATGCATTTACAAGAAAATGGCTGTCCAATGTAGTGACCACCATTTATTTAATGTGTGTGTGTGTGTTCGTTTGTGTGTGTGTGTATGTGCAGACGGACCGCGGCCTTCTCAAAAGGAAATCATCTCACTCAGAGCGTTCATGCTGCTCTTCCTCAAACAGCTCATCTTAAAGGTATGATGTCCTTATTAACAGTATGTCTTTTAACAGCTAACTGAAACAGTGTGTCCTGAGATTGAATACAACGACATTTCTTTTTCTTTTCTGTCTTCCTAATCTACTCAAGACTTTTTACTAGCGGCTGGTGATATGTGCAACTTACTGTACAAACTTACAAACAAAATTCTGGTTGGGATATTGTGTAAATTATTTTAATAGAATATGTATTTTATGATACTTATACTGTATGTTGGCTTACAATATGTTTCAAATATGCTGTCAAAACGTACAGTATCATTACTAGTTTAATATATTAGTGAAATACTGTATCTGTGTACAGTAAGTGTCATATTGGCCACCCTTATTCTCAATCTGAAAGGCTGTGTGTGGAACTGCACTGTGGATCACAGTTCTGGAAATGCACAGTAGCATGTATCTATGAGTGTGTGTGTGTGTCTGTGGGTGCACACATTCTTGTTTCAGCGTGCTTCTTTTGTTTTCAGGATCGAGGTGTCAAAGAGGATGAACTGCAGAGCATACTTAACTATCTTCTAACCATGCATGAGGTAAATACAAACTTCTGACCTTTAAGAGAAAGAGACAATTAGCATTAGCCATTATGCTAATCTACAGCTAGAACAGTAGCCTACTTTAAGACACACCTCTACACTGTCTGAATTCTTCCTGGTTGATCTTTGTATTATTTATAAATCATATATTATTTTATTAAAACATTTAAAAATATTTGTTACAAATATTTGTTTTTTAAAAATATTTGTTTTACATTTTTATTGGCTTATCATGCATTATGTACCATTTTGATATGCACTATACAGTATAACTAATGTACTTGTACATTGGTAGCCGTACAGCTAGCAAAACTGTCTAATGGTAACTTCATTCGAAGATATTCCTGGCATATTCACAATGGGATTTGATTGGGGGGGGGATCAACCAGCTTACACATCAGTTGGAATGTAAATCTTCTCAAAAATGCCTCTTAGAATTGAAGACTAAAGCCTTCTTTACGGAAAGCTCTAGCAGATGTTTTTCCCGGTGACAAAAGCCTCATTTGTCTATAACGCATGTGTGCCAGCCACAGACATACCAAACGCTTACAGTAAAAATTCACACTATCAAACTAGGCACTGTAGGTCAAATATGAAATAATGAATGAGCAACTGCATTGCCCATTTCTTCCCTCAAACGTTTCCAAAAACATTATATTACTGGACGGTTTCCGCCATGTTTGTTTTCCAGAGTCCTCTCAAGCTCAACCCTCCGGTTAACGTGCTTATGGGAAATATGTGAACCCACAAAGAAAGAAATAAACCGACACTGACCAAGTGTGGAAGGGGTTACTTAGCAAATATTTAAATTGATACAACTTTGTAACCCCCAACTTTGTCACCCCTCTGTGTAAGTTGGGGCCGTGTTCCGGTGCCGGGGCGAGCATTACACTGTGTGGGCCGGATCTTCGGAACACCCATACAAGCGCAGTTGTGACTTGCCGCCAGCATTCTGACAAAATGAGGAATGGCGCAACAATGGAGCGAACAGAACGTCCTCATGCTGCGACAGTCACATCTATTCCTACTCTCTACTCTCACCTGCGCTGCCCGCATGCCTGCCTCCTCTCTCTTCCCCTCCTCTCTCCTCTCCACTCTATTCTTCTCTGCTTGTGTGGATTTTTCTTTTTTTTGTTGCTCTAACTACGCCTCCTCCTTTTGTTCTCGCTGTGCGTATGTAGGATGAGAACATCCACGATGTTTTGCAGCTGCTGGTGGCTCTGATGTCTGAACACCCAGCCTCAATGATCCCCGCCTTTGACCAGAGGAACGGTATCAGGTTAGGATCTGTTTATCTTTTCTTGAAGGGACACACATCTATCGGATTATAGCGGAAACCCCAAAATGGAGCTTGTTCTCACGCTAGATTCAACCAACCTGCGTTGTATTAGTTTCATTTCAAAAAGAGTGCTCCTCCCCAGTTGTGTTTACAAACAACCTGGTGTGACATGTCAGAGTTCTGGCGGCACTATAACACAATGGAGGAGTCTCTTTAACATATGTTAAATTGGGAACCAATGTGATCCTGCAAACAATATATCATTTATTATAATACAGTATGTTGTATTATTAACAATAATGTATAATCTTTGTTATGTTTCAAATAATAAAAGAAAACTAAATTGTTGTGAACATAAGAACAATGTTGACTTATTATACACATCTCTACATTCAAATTAGGTAATTTAGCAGACGCTTTTATCCAAAGCGACTTACAATTACATGCTGCAGATAGAGGTTAGGCATCTTACAAGCCTGTTTACAGGTAGGCCAACTCTGGGGCTTGAACCCACAAACTTCTGGCTGGGAGTCCAACACCTAGACCACTAGACTATCCTGCCCCAAAGCACACACAGACATTTTCATGCATATGCACACACAGATGTACACACAAGCCTCTACAGGTGTATACACACACGCACGCACGCACACACACACAGGGACAGATTCAATCACAAAGGCTACACACAGCCACACGGCCTGTCACACACTAACATACAAGCACACTGGCCTCTCGTGCACGAACACACCACTCCCACACACAGCAAGCAGCTGTAATTGCCTAATGCCAATGCGCTGTCTCTTCCCCCGCCTGGCACACAGGCATGCATAAATATGATGGATTTAATCCAAACGTATGCACCGCTCAAAAAAGTTTTAATTTGACAGATTTTACCGGAATTAAAATAAATCTCAGTAAAAATTTAAAAAGTATTAGTCTTTTTCTCACGAATGAGTGGCATTTTTTAAGAAGCCCTTGGTTAATTATAACAATTGTATTTCAAATATTTACTTAAGAATGTCAGTCATTTTCTTTTAGCCCAAATTGGTTATTTTAAAATGTACTGCTTCATTATCTAGGTCAAATGAATGAACACAATGTTTAATATCTTGCAGGGTGATCTGCAAGCTTCTGGCCTCCAAGAGTGAAAGCATCCGAGTCCAAGCCCTCAAAGTGCTGGGCTACTTCCTGAAACATCTGGGACACAAGTCAGTACTGTCTGTCTCTCTTTCTTATGGTTCAGTTTGGTTTGCTGATGGCAGTCACTGTGATTGGTGGGACGCATCCATGCGTGAAATTGGGGGGGGGGGAGTAACATGATAATGTCCCAGCAGAATAATTGTTTTGACAGAGTGCGCTGGCAGGAAGTTGGAACGTTGATCCGTAGCGTTGAATGCTGGGAGATTTATTTATCCAGTGTGACACACGCACCTCCAGCGGCTCAGTGTAAGAACAGGACAGAGAGTTTTACCTGAACCCTTCAGCTCGAACCTCCTACGTTCATCTGCCTTAGTGCTGCCATCTTAATTTGACTAGATGTCGCATTCATATCCATATATCCATCCATGCATCCATCAATGGAATATTTATAGTGTTATTTAGGTGCTATACAGTAATTTGGTGATATGATCCAATACTGCAGTGAACATTATACAAATTTAAATTGTTAGCTTGCTCATGTTTAGGTTAAATTAATGAGAAATGCCTCATCAGTTTCACATACTTTATTTCATTAAGACTGACTGCTATATTATGTCCTCAAGTTGTTCAAAAACAGTACTATGTTTTGAACATTTAACTACCAATCAGGCCATTATCATGTCAGCATGTGTCAGGGTATGTTTGAGGATGAAGCCGGTTGGTGGGATGTTGTTTTCCTCACTGCTTAGATCAGTGTCTGTTTCTACTCCACTAATATCCTCCACCACCTGAATATGTAGTCCACTCACACGGTCGCTGGCCACAGCTGCTCTTGTCCTCGCTGGGCTTGTTGGAGGATGTGCCAGGCGGATCTGTTGGGGTTTGCTGCTGTTATCCACCGCTATGTCACTCCCGTCCTCCACTCTGGGCATAGCTATCGGGGCTGTTGTAATCCTCATCAGCTTCCTGGGTTTGCCACCATGCAAAGCATTTGTCCAGGCCAGTTTCTTTTAACATGGAGTCTGGAGTATGTTTGGACTTTTGGGAATTGTTAGGCTGTGTTAAACTGCTGCAATTCTACTATTACATGAATATATTTATTGAAAACAAGAAAGAATAATATATAAACAAAGTTCTTACCTACTATATCATCCCCAGGCTCTTCACCTTTAAGAAAGAAAAAAATGATTCAGATTAGTAGGAAACAGACAGGCCTGTGCAACCCATTTACAACTGTTACAATACTACCAACTGCCTGGCTTAGTTATTTGTTTTTACTTAAAATCTCAGTAAACATGCAGCAGGACTGTGACACAAAAAAACAACAAACAGGGTGATAAATATATCAACTCTGGTCAAACCTTTTATAAAATGAAGGAATGTTAGATTGTTACATTTATTTGAATATAATTTGATTGTCTACCACTAAACGTTTTAATCTGTTCATACCTTGTGGAGCACCTTGTCCACGGTAAATTGGTTCCATGTTGTTATGGTTATAATTTACTGTTTATCTGCAGTTTACTGGCTGTTTATCAGCTGTTTATCAGGCCTTTTCTAGAATTATTGTTTTTCTACAGCTGTGGTTACAATGTACAATGTACAAGTGCTAATGATGTAGTCAAAATGGTGGTTCGTTATAAAATAGAATGCAATAAAAAAAGAATGCTGTGCACTGTCTATCTAGAGACTGTAAGTGGGCTGAGTACAGGTGGACAAGAACGAACACTGAGTCACGATCAAATGCGCACAGAGAAGCGATTAGACAAAAACAACACTTGAATCTAATTCAAACACTGACGTTGCCTTGTACCACGACAACCAACAACATAACCCGAACAAACCCAAACATATATATATATCTAGCCCCACAACACAACAGGTGCAATGAATGAAGGAGAGTGATTGATGAATGGATGTTGGGTGTGTAGCTGGGGTGCACTGAAAGTATGGACGGCTGCAGGCCGGTGGTTAGTACACGAGCGAATGGGGAGGAAGTGCAACTCCCGACGGTACAGTTATATTATTTCCTTTACAATTTCTAAACATGCCAGAAAAAAATAAATAATGAACTTTATTAGTACAACACAATAAAAATGCCAGATCTCATATCAAGTATTTAGATATTTAAATAATATTTAAATAACCCCCAAATTCAAATAGTAATTATTTCACCCTGGGTCTGTGCTTAGATGTTGCTGTACTGCTGGTCAATATATTCTCTATGTGATTGAACTTCGACAGTATCAGAATATTTGTCTGGTTCTATGTTTTGCTATCACTTCAGTTATATACAGTGTATGGTGGTAATCTTTCTGTTTGTTTCAATCTGATTGATTAATTTAGATGGCTGTCTATATGTCTGTCTGTCTGTGTCGGGGGCGACATAATTAGGCACACTCCTTGCCTCTTTGTATATTTGAAGTGTCAAGTCATTTCTTTGCTTTTTTTCAAAGCATTAACCATAAATGTCGCTATACACATCTAATTCTATCTGAAGCGTTAGAAAGTGTATCAATGCAAAGTCACTGCTTTCTTTTTATTATATAGACAGCATACAGTGAAATATGGTTTGGTACTACAACTTTTTTTGATATACAGTGTACAGTATATGATGATGTAACCTCTCCTTGCAGTGAATGCAGAGTTACTCTTAATATTTATTCTTCTAGGATCAATAAGGAGATAGTAGTAGTAATCTAAACTAAATCAGTAATACACCCCTTCATCAAGACACAACAAACCAGAATGATAGAGAAACAAAAACATTTGTATTCTTATTTAAGGAAAATAATTGCATTTCAATAAAATAAAAAATTGTACACACATTGTAATACATATTATCAGTCCAACAGCTACCCAGGATCCAGCAAAAAGCATAAAAAAATTCTGACTGAGATCTCAAAAGTATTAAATAAAAATAATCAGTTCAGTGGAGTTTTTTTGTCTTGTTGTTCCTACCGCACAGTTGCAGCTCAGTTACCGATCAGTTACAGTCCAGCTCGTGGGCATATACACTGCAGGTACACGGCAGCAGGCAACAGGTTACTCTCCAGTCTTACCAGAGGAAACAAAAAAACAGTTAGGACATTGAAAAACAACTTAAAAAAACAGTTCTGGGTTTCTCAAAAATGTTCCTTTTACATTTAGCAATATCTTAATAATATATAAAAAAATTACTTTTCAACTAACAAGCAAAATCAAGCTAAACAGAGTCTCCAACCGAACAATCCACCCGATTTGCATGAAAGAAAAAACTCAAACATGCGTTGCTATGCTGTCTACTTAGGGTGCGTCAACAATTTACCAATAGCAAAACCGTATTAAGGGATCGACTTATTTTATATAATGCAATTCTTGCATAATACAATATTATATCATTCAGTAACATAAACTAGGGTTACAATGACATGCTGTTAATTTTCCACCCGTCATGGGTCATGGCTAGGGTGCAAAGCACGCCCGTTATAGCATGAGCTCCTCTTAGGCGACGGGCCTCTAATGAGACACATGCTGTCCCCGTTGGCACTGGATGAGTGTCTTTTAGCAGTACGATACACTATGTGCCATAATGAACGTAGCCAGCACATCTGAAACACCAGAGTGTTAGCGCTGCTCGTTTACATATCTCCATGGGCAACAGGGTGATTGACGGGACCTAGTGGCTCTTCCTGTCAAAACCGCACTGATCATTGCCTCATTGACGGCCCATGTACATTTTTGAGTTCTTAACCCTCTCGCGGCTGACAAACTCTCTCTGTGTGTGTGTGTGTGTGCAGGAGGAAAGTGGAGATCATGCACACTCACAGCTTGTTCACGTTGTTGGGAGAGAGGCTAATGATGCACACCAACACGGTGTCTGTCACCACCTACAACACGCTGTATGAGGTGGGTCACCGCCGCGCTCAGGGACACCTTGGAAACCCACTCTTTTAAAGGGACACTCCTCGATTTGTATGCCCCTTGTGGTTGAAAGCAGCCTTCAATAAACATGGTTGCTTTTGTTTGAAAGGGAAGAGCATGCCCCAACAGTCGCCCACAAAGGTGTGGCTGTGTTCCCAACAGTGGTTGGCCATACATTTGGGGAATCTGGGGGGTGCTATAACACAATTGAGGAGTGTACCTTTAAAGAAGTGCTTACCTTTTTAATTATAATAACTCGTCATATAAGTGACTGTGGCATTTCTGCCTAGATTCTGACGGAGCAGGTGTGTACCCAGGTGGTTCACAAACCCCACCCAGAACCAGACTCCACGGTCAAAATCCAAAACCCAAGTAAGTAGAAACCAGTGTAGCCTTACACACCTGTGTGGCCATGTGTATGCTCCGTCATTAGTAGAGCAAGCTTTAGTCTGCCGTATTCCTCTCTCACCCCTTTACACTTTCTCATTTCTCTTGTCATTTTCCTTGTTTTCTCTCCTTACATTCTTCCTGCCAGTGATTCTGAAGGTGGTGGCGACCCTGTTGAAGAACTCCACGCCCAGCACTGAGCTCATGGAAGTCAGGAGGCTCTTTCTGTCTGACATGATCAAACTCTTCAGCAACAGCCGGGAGAACCGACGGTGAGAACCAGCCCTGCCTTTGGAGAGCTGTCTTCCCCCCGCTCACACACATGCTCACGCACGCACACAAACACAAACCACAAACTGACTAGTCACAGGCAAACATTCACAGTTCCATATATAGATACATCATACACATAAATCATAATACTATGAATCCAGGACTTTACCTTATTGTAAATATAAAAAAGGTGGAGATTATTCTCCCAAAAATGCCAATCTAAGAAGTCAGTAAATTAATAAAAATCAGTTGCAAATATTTTTGAAAGGCTTTTACATTTTACAAACCAAATGTATGGGCTTATTCTAGCAGTTAGGTTTTTTAGTCTTCAAGCTGCAGTATCTGCCTTTTATGAAGTGTCCTTGGTGCACTCTGGCCTCGCTGCCTTCCCCCCACCCCCCGGGGGGAGCACCAAGAATCACATCACATCAGTTTTAACATGCCCAGCTGTCCTGGTCTGTTGCAGCTGCCTGCTGCAGTGCTCCGTGTGGCAGGACTGGATGTTCTCGCTGGGCTACATCAACCCCAAGAACCCAGAGGAGCAGAAGATCACGGAGATGGTCTACAACATATTCCGGATCCTGCTGTACCATGCCATTAAGTACGAGTGGGGCGGCTGGAGAGTTTGGGTGGATACACTCTCCATCGCACACTCCAAGGTGAGCGAGTCAGATCTTGGCATTTTGGTCTCTTGCTACGTATTACTTATTAATAATATTTATTGTATGTTATTATTCAACTATATTTGTTCCAACCAAGTAATTTGATTGGACAAGAGGCATTTCATGAGTGCTTAATTATACATGCATCACTCCACTTTACAGGTGTTTTAAAGTTAATTACATTAATGGTCGTTATCTATCTTAGATAGGCACTGCAAAGTTGAACATATTTCCACAAATAACTTTTGCCACCAAAGCGACTGTCAACAGACTCTTATTTAACTGGTTGCACAATAAATGCCTGCGGCCTCGTAATCACAGGTGTGCTGATATTCAGTAAAACAGCAATCCCTCTCGTGTGATATTGCCTAAATGAATTTGAATCAAAGATTGTACACATGCACGTACGGCAACGTGACCACTAGGGGCGCATGGTGGCAAGAGTTTAATTTAGCCTACACCTCATTCATTAAAGTCTGTTTAGTTTCACCTCTCATTTATTTAAATAATTCAGTGTCTAGGTGTGACATTGGTCCGCCAAAGAGGATAGACAGAATTAAATCGAGTATAAATGTCCCCATTGGTCCCTTACCATTTTGAGTGTCACCAAAATTAGCTAAACAGGAAAGAGCTTTGAAAAATCTATTCTTTAGTCAAAATGGAGCACAGATGGTATGCACACTGTGTGTGTGTGTGTATCTGTGGGGGGGTAATTTATCAGGTGATTGAGGTATTGATTTGTCCTTCCTTCCAGACCTTTATCAAACACTTGGTTGATATTGGCAACTGATTGCTCTCTGATTAAAAGCTGGTATCCCCCTAATTAACATCTTAATATGGTGCTATTGATAGATTTGTATTGATGTTTTGTTTTTCTTTTGTGGTGAACAAGGACTTACTGATTTTAGATATTGGCTCTTACATATAATCATCATACTAGTCCTGATACGGCAAAGTGTTTTCTGAGTGTAGTAAATAAACTACATTAGTATTTCTAGAATCAGTTATTTTCTACCACTGTAAAGACGGGTGGCCATTTTGTTAACGTGTGTGTGTTGCAGGTGACCTACGAAGCCCATAAGGAGTACCTGGCCAAGATGTACGAGGAGTACCAGCGGCAGGAGCAGGAGAACATGAAGAAAGGAAAGAAAGGCTCGGTCTCCACCATCTCCGGCCTCTCGGCCGTGCCCGCCCCCGTCGTCAACGGCAACCTGGAGATACTGGACGACAACTCGCAGACGCAGACGCCCGAGAGCGAGGCGGAGTACGGCGAGGGGGCGGGCGGCGGCGACTCCTCCCGCAACCTCCTGGCCGATGGCGCCGCCAAGCGGCCCAACGGGGAGGAGCAGGGCGCCGGGCCAGGGGTGAGGGTGGAGGTGCACGACCTGCTGGTGGACATCAAGGCGGAGAAGGTGGAGGCTACGGAGGTGAAGCTGGACGACCTGGACCTGTCCCCCGAGGGCCTGGGGGGCGGCGTGGGCGGGGTGGGCGGGGCAGGGATGGAGAACGGGCCCCTGGTGGAGGTGGACTCTCTCTTGGACAGTGCCTACTGCGCCGCAGTGCAGAGCCTCAACGGCAGCCTGGCCCCGCCCAAAGACGAGGCAGGTGGGCCGGGGGTGGGCCTGGGGTCGGGCCTGGGGCTGTCCGGGGTCGGTCTGGAGGAGGATGGGAACACGGGGCCCCTCATCACCCTGGCGGACGAGAAGGACAGCATGCCTAGCAACAATGGCTTCCTCTTCAGCAAGGTGGGTAGTTGGAGATCGGCTGGTATTGATTATCGATTGAAGCATAGAGGTCACTGTTCTGCCTGTGTTAGTCTATCACTAAAGGCATAGTGTGTACAATCTAGTGTCATTACGTCATCTCATAAAAGCCTTGTGAAGGAATGAATGAACAAATTAGTTTTGCCTCCAATCACCATGACATCCGGCGAAAAGGCCACCTCACTGATCTCAGATTGACTATGAATGATAATCCAAGACTTGGACAAAGCCTTGAAGCTTTAAAGAAGTGACTGGACAAAGTATAGTATTATAAACTTCTTTTTGTTTATCACAACCCCCTTGTGGCAGAAATTACACGCTACCGCTGTAAAAACTCCCCCTGTGTGGTCTTATTAGCTTTCTTCTCAGTACAGAACACTAATATGGGTGTGGGTTGCCCTCTTAACTTTATTAAGAACACAAATCTGAGTGTTTCTAACAATGACCGTTTCCTCCGTCCATGTAGGTGGATGAGAAGCTTCTCCCAGCCCTGGCAGCTCCAGAGCCCCTGGTGCTGCCCAGCCCCGAGCAGCCCACCGTGTCTGGCTCCATCCCAGCTCATTCCTCCACCAGCGCCAGCGACGACCTCAGCCTACTTGCCCACATGACCGGCTGCGGCTCCGACCTGACCCAGATGCAGAGCCACGCCCCCGGGGAGCTGGCAGCGGAGGGCGGACCCTTCAAGATCCAGAGCCCCCTGGCCGACATCAGCTCCATCGCCGAGGCTGAGAGCCAGGCCAGGGCGCAGGCGGCGTCCCGGCAGGAGTACCTGGAGGGAGAAGGCCCCTCTGGGGTGGAGGGGGAGGGTGCGGGGATGAAGGCTGGAGGAGACACCGCCAGCACCGCCTCGGACACAGAGAGGTCTGACGACGGCAAGGACAAAGACGTCAAGAAGATCCAAACCACGGCCACTACGCAGGTGTGTTTGTGTGTGTTTGTGTGTGTGTGCGCTTCTGTGTTTATGTGCGAATGTTCGCGCCTGTGTTGTTTTAGCTTTATCCACCTGTTTGCTCAGCTTGCTGGCTCCCTCTGTAGCGTTGTGCTCACACCGCTTGCTATGTCATGACGCAAGCAACAAATCCATTCTGAGAGCCTTCTGACCCGCCAGCTTGCGACTAGAAGACTAGAAGTGAACCCAGTGTTTCGGCTTTATATATTAATGACAAGTCTTTGCAAAATTCTGTGTGGCATTTTAGGGACGCCCTCTGCTGGATAACATGTTCACTACACTCCCCTTTACTTTCCATTCACGCTCCTTAAAGGGCTACTAAGCTGATTTTACACTTGATGGGGTGACGTCAGGCGTCGCATGTGAACAGTGTAGAAAATATGAGCAAATGTGACCTCCGACACAGGCCCTGCACGGCCGCACCGCCGCCCAGTTGGAGCGGGACCTCCACGTGGACCTGGGGTTCCGGGGCATGCCCATGACAGACGAGCAGCGGCGCCAGTTCAGCCCCGGCCCGCGCACCACCATGTTCCGTATCCCAGAGTTCAAGTGGTCGCCCATGCACCAGAGGCTGCTCACTGACCTGCTGTTCGCCCTGGAGACTGACGTGCACGTGTGGAGGAGGTGAGCGCGAGGACAGGGGGGTGTAGTAGCAAGTCCTTGTAAAATCAGTTTAAAAATACAAACCGCCGTGTGTTCTTTCAGCCACTCCACCAAGTCAGTGATGGATTTCGTGAACAGCAATGAGAACATCATCTTCGTCCACAACACCATCCACCTCATCTCCCAGATGGTGGACAACATCATCATCGCCTGCGGAGGCATTCTGCCTCTCTTGTCCGCCGCCACCTCCCCCTCTGTAAGTGGCTCTTCGCCACCTCTGTGTGGTGGGAGGGCGAACTGCAAGCAGT
Source organism: Percopsis transmontana (assembly GCA_025447815.1). NCBI lineage: Eukaryota > Metazoa > Chordata > Actinopteri > Percopsiformes > Percopsidae > Percopsis > Percopsis transmontana. Next base: position 1,176,164 of record JAOEHI010000006.1, read on the forward strand.
CCATTAGGCGTGACATAGGCCATTAGGATTCATTTAGAGTAAAGTAACCTGACAAACATAGTGCCTCAACTCCTCCTATTGGAACTACTACTCTGAAATGATTGAATAAGCTTCTTTGGTTTATCACATTTTGTATATATGTATTTCAGCAATGGCCTGAAACGCAGAAAAGCCTGTTTGTAATATATTAATCTAAACCGCTGATCATTTGGGCCTATATAACGCCTATATAAAAATGAGCAACCTGATTAAACATTTTATGTTTAACTGACTATCTGCTCTAGAGTTCTCTCATCAGTTTATTTATTTCCATCTAACACTAGTAGCCTATCTAATTGAGACTTCCCGCAAAATACTTTGATTTAATCCACTCGATAGCCCTCTAATTAATAATCTGTTTATTTTAATCATCTTTCCTTTTTTCTTTTTCCCTATGTGTTACCTGTATTCTGTGGATTTTCTTGTCTTTTTTCCTCTGTTATCGTCTTATTTGTTTGCATGTGCAGAGTTCTAAGGGTAGTGCCAGCACTGTAAGTTACAGTTTCCTTTCCTCTCTCTGTTCTACTAACACTGTGCTGTGGTTTATTTGCCATCGTGACTGACCTTAACCCCTGCCTGACTGACCCATCCATAATGTTTCTATTTGTTGTGCTTCTTTGCTGCTACTCTCTACTGTGTACCCATCTGTGGTCAGTTGTGTGTTTGTCTGAAATTGTTTGGGGAAAGGTAACAGACCACTAAGGAGAAATAACTGCTAGGAGAAAATAGACCAAACAACGGTATGGTAGATAACAGTGACAGTACTGGGGAGTTACGTTTGCTAAGCCTGTCCCCTTTGTATCAACACAAAAGAAGGCAGGAGCGACTGGACCCCTGAGGGGGTCCAAAGGAGAGGAGGTGACCCCTGTCCCTGGGGGAGGAGGCGCAGGGGGAGAGGTGCGTAATGAACCTGGGGACCCCATCCATCACCAGAGGAGCTAAGGGCACCAATCCAAGCCCCACTCCACCTTCACTGTGTGTCTGTTATCACGAGTGCACAGTTCACTTAACCTGCAGAATCCGTGCACTTTGACTCTTTAACTGTCTTTACATACTTATTATGCCGCTTATGTATAGTCCACCCTAATTTAGTTTAGCTTTAGTTTCTTTAACACCAGTCTCCCCGTCACTAAATTTTATTTCAATTGTAAATGTATTTAAAGGTCCACTAAGCAATGTTTGAGACAAAACACACTCTATATACATACAAAATTACATATATTGTATATCATACATGTATATTATTGTTTTACACCATGTAAACGTACTCATGTGGAGACTCAAATCGTAGGTATAAATTTGTAGGTACAGAATAAGTTATTTTATCCTAAGTGTGGGTAGTTGAAGTCGCCATGTTCACTGTTAAGATTAGCATGGGCACCACTGCATCGACGCTGGCAGCTGTCAGTATACAATGTAGGAACTGCTGTTCTTTAGGGAAAAATGCTCATTGGACCTTTAAAGCTTGATAATTAAAGGTGCAGTAGGCAGAATTGGTGAATTGAGCAGAAATGAGCGAAGAGTAAAATCACCACTCCACTTCAAGTTCTAAGAACAAACAATGTTTTCCTGATATGGTCATAAATCATGATTTTCACTTGCTATTAAAATGAACTTTGACCAGTCAAATCAAACAGGCATTCCCTACATGACCCTGTCAATCAGAATCACACAGACCAGAAGACCTTGATTGGTTGGGATAGGTAGAGGAAAACCTTCTTGCATCTGATTGGTTCAATCTGACAAGGAGCGCTAGTTGTACTGAAGTTTTAGCTTATTCTTGCTCAATTCTACAAAGGTGTCCGCTGTACATTTATTGCCATGGTACTAATTTATTTATAGTTGTAGATGTATTTAAAACCTAATATTGTGTAACAGGACTTGCGCAGCACCTGGGCTCCCTGATGACATTCTAGCTCTTTCTAGCTCTACCTGTCAGCCTGTCAGCACTGCTTCTGTTGCTGCTAATAGACCTTAAGACTACACTGCAACTGTCACTTTCACACTTTTACCATCACCTGTGTGTGTGTGTGTGTGTGTCATCGTACTGTCCCTCCTGTCTGTTGTCCATGGCACATTTCACCATACAGACCTGGTGAATCAGGTCACTTACCAGCATGACTCAGAAGGCTACCTTTCCTGTATGATACACGGCCGGGGCTGTGAATATATTCGTCACTGTGGTGAAATAAACGTGGTGAAATTATTATTTTTTTTTTTTACTGTAGGCTAATCCGGAACTTCCATCATGGGTTCCCACGTCAGGTTTCCAGTGGAATTTTTGCACTAGGTTTTAGTTAAATTAAGATAATAAGCTGTAGCAAACTGTAGCTTCAAAAGGTTTCCACAAATTTTCATAAATCACACGTTTGATACACACACGTTCATATTTTTAAAGCACAAAGCACGTTCAAAATGGACTTAATTTATGTTATTGAACAAAACATGAAACACTGTTTGTGTGGGTTCGATCCCCAACAAGCCCGGCCTACCTGTAAGCATCCTTGAGCAAGATGCCTAACCCCTACCTGCTTAGAACGAGTAACTGAACTCCCTGTAAATTGCTTTGGATAAAAGTGTCTGCTAAATGACCTAATTGTAATTGTTAACCACAGCAAAGTTATTTGCATTACCCTGGTTCTCTGATTAGCATAAGTGAGTAGTGAGACACAAAACAAATGCAATAAAAGAGAACTGGCGAGGGAACCCATGGTGAACTAATTAATCTGATTCTGTCTACGTGTCCAATAAACATTCAGCAAGCTATTGTGTGTGTGTGTGTGTGTGTGTTATTCTTCATGTTGTCTCCAGACGGAGTTGGAGAACATCGAGGCGACGCAGGGCATGTCCTCTGAGACGGCAGTCACCTTCCTGTCCCGTCTGATGGCCATGGTGGACGTGCTAGTGTTCGCAAGCTCCCTGAACTTCAGCGAGATCGAGGCTGAGAAGAACATGTCATCCGGCGGGCTGATGAGGCAATGCCTCCGACTGGGTATGTGTGAGTTTGATTTATTCACTATTTTTTTATTATTATGATCATTAAAACTTCAAACTTCTGAAGGTAGAACCGGGGAGAAGATGTCATACCCCAAAAAGGATAAAAAATAATTTGTTTTCTCCTTTTGTAAGCTGGTTGTCAAAATGAAAAATAAATAAGCTTGTATCAAAGCCCATCTTGTTTGCACGTTTTTGAGTGAATTTGTTTTCAGCTCTGTTGTATGATATCATATCCCTGAGTGTACCTTTGATTAGGCAAAGCATTTTATTTCTGGCTGCATGCAGAATTAGTTTGTGTAATGATTGACAACAAACGGGACTAGTCAGAATTTAAACAAACCCCTTAAAGGCATGCATTGTGTTAATTACAGAAAAAACATACAGTATGTAAACCCGCTTATGTAAATGTTGGTATTACACTATAAATAGAAATGTGTTACAGCACAAAAATTCAAAGCCTCTTTTGCTTACAGGAAAAAAACATTAAAACGTTCAGAAAATAAATGTCCTAACCGTGCATTTGCTCCTCAGATAGAACAACTTTTATTATTATTATTATTAATAATCTAGGTTTATTATGTTAAAGCCCCTATGGACTATGTTTGACTTTGTTGCATCTTTTGTTTAAATTAAATCCAATCGTTTAGAAACACACAACAACTGTAAATAAGTTACCAAAGCGATTTTAGTGTAGCTTATTAATGAAAGCATACTGTAAGCTTGTATTGTTAATCGCTGAACAACACCAGTACAATACAGAAGTGATATGACCCAGGTAAGCAGAAACGTGCATGGGAAAAGTAGAACTCCCAGTGATTTAATCTGAACAGCGATACTCATCTCGTTATCCTTTACTACTTATCTCACTGTGAAACCCAAACTCAGATCATTTAAGGCAACACTCTTGTCTTTTGACCTTTTTGGGTGCATATATTTCTTTTCATGATTTTTATTTTTTAATTTTTAATTTTTTAATTAGTTTATTTAATAATTAAGCTATTATGTTATGCTAAGCAGTAGATAATAACTCGTGACCCATCCCATTTGTGGGTCACTTCTTCTTTTTAGGGGTCAATGTTTATGAAGCATTGCCTTTCTTAAGGGTCGGCTAAACTATTATCTGGTCTATTGTATGGATGGACTAACTCTGTGGTCAGTACTGGGGTTTCCATCTGTCCTGACTGTGTGTGTGTCTCTGTGTGCGTGACAGTGTGCTGTGTGGCAGTGAGGAACTGTCTGGAATGTAGACACAGACAGAGGGACAGGAGCTGCAAGTCCTCCTTAACCAGCAGCAAGTCACAGGACAGCCTCCACAGTGCCTCTACAGCCAGCAAGGTAACACAAACACATGCGAACACACATACACACACACACACACACACACACACACACACACACACACACACACACACACACACATACAAACAGAAACAGTCAAGCGACAAATACATATACGCAAATGTTCTCTCTGTGTGTCTCTCTCTATATAACTATAGCAGGATCCAGACAGACTCTTACAAGACGTGGACATCAACCGTCTCCGAGCAGTGGTCTTTAGAGATGTCGTAAGTTTTTATTTTTCTACATAGAAAAATATTAATATTTCTCCTCAACTGTGTCATCTCTCTAACCCGTTTTACACACTTAAAAAGTATATTTTGCCCTCCCAGCTTGATGGGTGAAAACGCTTCGTTTTGGGGATCAGTTGCCAGGAGATATCGCTCTAGTTTTTTCAACTTTTTGGATGTTGTTGCCCCGTCCAGACTGACAGATTGCCTGTTGTTGGTTCTGAGGGGGGTCTGGTCTCTAATATTGCTTGTTCTCAACAAAAAATAAATGGATCCTGACAGCCAGAAGTGATATTGCTTACCTTGCGGCAACGGATGGTAATGCTCAGCTAATCATTGTGTGTGTGTGTGTGTGTGTGTGTGTGTGTGTGTGTGTGTGTGTGTGTCTTTAGGATGACAGTAAGCAGGCTCAGTTTCTGGCACTTGCCGTCGTCTACTTCATTTCTGTCCTCATGGTCTCCAAGTACCGGGACATCCTGGAACCCCAGCGTGAGATTGGCAGGTCCACCAGCCTATCGGGAAGAAGTATCCGTCATGAGATCAACTCCCCCACCAGTACAGGTAGCTATAGCTCACTGCATTCTGCAAGCATCAAGCATCATCTGCACAATGACTCATCGTTTTAGCGCTGGCATGGTGCAGTGGTTCTCTACTGGGGGGACAGGATGCCCTGGTGGGCCCCAAGATGCTTTTTTACACTGCCATGAGATATTATTAAACTATTTAATCGAAACAAATATTTGTTTGAAATGTATGTTATTATCTAACCAGGTGTATGTGAATGTAACTACAATTATGCAGCTAAAAAAAAGATATATTCTAAATGGGTCCGTGAGTTGTCAGTGCTAACAGAAGAACCCTGCAATCCCCTCCTTCATCCCTTACTTCTCTCCCCAGAACACCCCTCGTCATCCTTCGCCGACAAGCAGACGCCCACCCCCGTGGACGACTCCCCCCGGGCCGGCCTCCCCCACACGGACTCGGGCATCGGAGAGGAGGGCCACGTGGCTGGCTCCCTGAACGGCTCGGAGATGGGCCTGGGCCTGGGCCTGGGCCTGGGCCTGGTGGGTCGGGAGACGGACCGAGACCGAGACCGGGAGAGGGACGGGGGAGGAGGGGGAGGGGCGGCGGACCTACTGTGTAGCCTGTCATCAGACGTGAGGCGGTCGCAGGAGAGTCTCCTGGACTCCCCCCACAACCCTGGCTCCGCCCCCCACTCCGGCCAAGTCCCCCCTTCCTCAATCTCCAGCATCAGTCAGACCAACAAGGGCATCAACGTCAAGGTGGGTCTGGTCTGTTGCCGCGGCTGCTGGAGTACAGAGTACAGGGAAAGGACACTAGCTGATTAGACACTTCATCTGGCATTAAATGACCTAGACATCTGGCTAGGGGTGTGTTGTGTGAGTGTATAAACAACCTAAACAACAAAACCTAAACAACAAACACAAACCCACCTATGGCGGTCCATCCTCTTGATACATCCCGTCCTTTCAAGAGGAAGTACTTCAACAGACTTTAACAAAACCCATTAGAGGGTCTAATGGGTTTTGTTGATAGCCAGTCTTTCTCTCCCTTCTCTCCCCGGCGCAGGAGATCCTGAAGAGCTTGGTCGCGGCCCCGGTCGATGGTGGGGAGGCGGGGCAAGAGGCGGGGCCTACGCCCTACCACCCCGATCCCGCCCTAAAGACGCACCCAATGCTGCCCATGCAGTTCCACTCCTTTGACAGGTACATGCTGTTTCACCTAGGCAGCGTGACAACACAGAGGATTTAATCAGCAGGGTTCAACCGAGCGTAAAGACATTTAGAGCCACCCCGACCGATAACGCGGTCAACTCACTCAATTGACTGATTCAGTTATACTGATTGAGATGGCTAGTGATTTATTACCCCAAATGTAGTTTTTGTTTATTTTGTCAGGGCAGTTTTACAGTCTTTCAGACAGCGTATCACTCAGCCTGCCTCCTCTTGTTCAGCGACAGGCCTTAAGAGCTCAGTCATTGATTGAAGCCGGTGTACATTATATATGATGGCTCTATAGGCGTCTCTTGGCTAGTCTCGCTGTCATTCTGACCAGCACAGGCCGCTATGAACCTGGGGAGAAAAAGTATCATCAGTATGATGAACCTTTTTCTTTTAACAAACCCAGACGTTTTTGCTTGCAGCTCTCTGTATAGAGCATTCATATTTCCAAGACAGAAAACTTGCGTGTACTATTACAGTAAAGTAATCCATCTGATTTACCCATTAATCACATAGTAAATCAGGGGAGAAATTGACCATTATTCTATCCGTTCACTATAGTTGTATGTGTGAGACATATAAACCATGGCTCCTGTTTCCAATAGGAGCGTGATGGTGCCTGTCAAGAAGCCGCCGCCGGGCAGCCTGTCAGTCAACACGGTGGGCACGCCCACCACCAGTGGTGCAGCCAATCCCAGCAGCACGCCAAACATCTTCGCTGCTGCTACGGCAACACCCAAGAGCATGATCAATACGACAGGTGGGAGGTCACACACTGGTGCTTCCATTTCAACCATACCAGAAGGGTAAAACACAAACCTAATGTGCACCGCAGGTCCTTTGGGCTGTAAAAAAAAACTCGCCCACGAGCTTCAAAGTCTTTACTGACTGAATCGTAGTTGCTAGAAGCTGGAATTTCAGATTTGGTGCAACATCCGGTCATGTGCTGCACTAATAAGACAGTTTAGACCTTTCCAAACTATCTCCCATTCAGCTACTTCATTGGATTGGTCCCTATCTTTAGGATTGAGGGAACAGTGTGTAATATGTACCATTATTACGCATTTTTATACTGCAAGTAACCTTCCATTTGGGCAGAATATTTTCATATGTAATATGAATACCTGAACGGAATAAAACATTGTGTCTCCAATCACTATGGAATCCTTAACTGGAAGAAACTTTCTGAATGCACATTGCCTTACCTGACTTACTGTACAGCTGTAAATCCACACACAACTGGTACTCCTTCTAGTCCACCGTGCAGATGAAAACCACCACAAAAGGAGTACTTGAAAATACTTCTTGACCAAGGTCTATTGATCATTGAGAAGCCAAATTGTTTGTCTCGTCATTTCCTTTTGTAGAATTGTTTGTGAAAGGGCTTACAAAAAGAATCGAAACACACAGCGGTAGATGGCCTTGCAGGCCTGTATCTATGGAAAGAAAAATGTCTTGCACACTACAAGTAGCAAAAAGTATTTTAATCCACACAGGGCTGTAACTATGTGGTGTAGCATCTAGTGCGTCCATTCTAACACAGGTACAAACAACCATAAACAACACTGAGAATGTATATCCATTGTTGTCCCAATCCACAGTTTGAGAATTACTGCTCTACACCCATAATGCACTGGGAATGGATTTGTTCCCCTCTATTGATTCTGTGTATTGATTACAAGGCTATATCTGAGGATGAGACAGGGGACATTACCGGAATACAAACAGCAAGACATTTGGTTATAATACTATTTAGTAAGGCCCTCTTCGCTTGTGATGATGACATTTTCGCCCTTCACTTTCTGCAAATAATCTTCTCTTGAATGATGTCACAATAACATCTGTCCAACTTTTTTTTCTCTCTCGCCCTCCTCCTCTTGTAACGCCTCTCGTGTAACGTTCCTCCGCCCAGGTGCCACCGACTCGGCGTCCTCCTCCTCCTCTTCCTCGTCGTCCTTCGTGAACGGCGCCACCAGCAAGAACCTGCCCGCGGTGCAGACGGTGGCACCCATGCCAGAGGACACAATGGAGAACATGAGGTCAGAGGTCGGGGGGGGGGGGGGGGGGGGGGGGGGGGGGGGGGGGGGGGGGGGGGGGGGGGGGGGGGGGGGGGGGGGGGGG
>JAOEHI010000006.1:1185361-1197336 GCA_025447815.1 Percopsis transmontana
TCTTAATTTTTTACTGAAAGCCCAAAAAATTGATTAAGATTTTTGTGACCCATTGGGGACGCGTTTAACCCCCCCCCCCCCCCGCTTTGAGAACCACTGATACAGACGCACACAAAGGAGCACACACACACGCACACACAAACACAAACACACACACACACACACAGTATCATTTATTAACCTAAATTCCCCCCACTTCATCTCTCTCTGTGTCTCTCTGTCTCCCTGCGTTTCCGTGTCCATCTCTCCTCAGGCGATCCTGCTGAGCAGTGATGGGCAGAACCTGGTGACAGGCGGTGACAACGGGGTGGTGGAGGTGTGGCAGGCCTGTGACTTCAAACAGCTTTACATCTATCCAGGCTGTGACGCCGGCATCCGAGCCATGGACCTCTCGCACGACCAGAGGTACACTCTGCCGGTGCTACGCGATCGCACGACAACACAAGGACCTGAAAACTCTTTACAAACAAGATAATATAGCACAAAGCATTTCAATAAATATAATACAATAATAATGCATATATGAAATTAAAAATGGAATAATAAAACAATGAATGGATGATCAACCGAATAAATAACATTAACAATTTTTTGACCTACATTTTTGTTGTTGTTTTATTCTGTTTTGTTTTGTCAAAAATGTATTTTAAAAAATGTGTGCTCGACTAATTTGCTTTCTCCCTCAGGACGTTGATAACTGGCATGGCGTCCGGAAGCATTGTGGCGTTCAACATCGACTTCAACCGCTGGCACTACGAGCACCAGAACCGGTACTAAGGGAAGAGGAGGACAGGCACGGGAGAAGAAGAAGAAGAAGAAAAAGGTGGAGTCAGACTTGCATTCTGCTGTGTATCTGTCAAGCGGGAGACTGCAGGTGTCAACAGTAAACGGAGACGATGGAATGGTCAAGAGACCTCGAGCTCTTGTGACATGTGACGTGGTGAGGAAGCGGAGCGGGGAACAATTCCTCCATGTGAAAACATGTACGAGTACACACACACACACACACGCGTAACCACGGTAACCCGAGGGTATGGTACACTCCAGAACCTGCTAGTAACATACACAGGCTAGAGAATGAAAAAAAAAAAAGACCCAAGTCCGGTAGAGGTTTTGCGCGGGCCAAGCAGGCCCGTAAACAAACGCAGGACTGGTGCGGTTTTGTTACTGGTACGCTTAGCGCTTCACAGGTAGAAGAACTAAATCATTTCCTTTTTGGCTCTGTTTTCATGTTTTGTCTGTTTTAGTTTTAGTTTTAGTTTTAGTTTTTTCAGAAGACGAGTAAGGGGCGTATCGGGGGTGAAGTACAAATTTGATTTATATCTCTGCGATGATTTGTAACCCGCTGATCAAAACAGGTGCTATTGGCTTGATCTTAAATCTACTTTAGACACTTCCCTGGGAATATGATATATGAGTGTTTTATTTTGTTTCATCTTTTTTTTTTTTTTTTTTTTTTTACTCCTGGCAGGGAAAATATGATTTCTATGTAAATAAGGCTCTGTTTCCTCTGGGGTCTATACTTGTCCTTTCACCTTACAGGCCGCGCTTATCACCTTTAATTTATTAATGACTTGCTGTATGTAAAATATTGTGTAATAATTATAATAATGTTGACAACACTGATGGTAATGACAGTTGTGATGCGAGAGATGATGATGATTGTTTTGGCGATTATGAAGGTAATGATTAAGATATCTTTCCAGAGCCACCAAGGATGATAACCACAAGATTTCCTTTGTATATTTGGTGATTGTTTTGTCAAATATGTACATATAGTCTTGGTTCAGGCTTGGTGGGAGACTTGATCGACCGAATTAAACTGAAAAACGCATAGGAAAACCTTTACACTCTCACTTGTGTTGATTATTTAAAAAAGAGAATTGATTGAATCAATGTAGAAGTTTCTTTTTGTATTTGCACTTTGCACCAATCACATTATTATTATTATTATTATTATTATTATTATTTATTAGATTGGTTCTTTCTGGTTGGCTGCCATTTTGTTTTTGGGCCATTTCTTTTTTTCCCTAAGGGATTATTTGTGCATTGATGTTTGTATTTTAAAACGTTGAGCTCATGTGTGATTATTAAGTTGTACAACCTCACAGTTGTAAGCAATATCGTGATTCTGTAGCTGATAGAGGGACAGGGAGGAGGGAGGAGAGGGGGTGAAACGTATGCGACTGACCGTATGTGTGAAAGCCATCTTGATCAAACACACACACATACACACACACACACACACACACACACACACACATAACTCTATCAACAAGTCCAACTTGCGTATCCAAAAAAAAAGGTAAAATATTTTTGGATCTATGAAACCCTAAAAACTATTGTATTCATGTTTTATTGCAAAGATGTAAAATATGACGTGTGAGTTGAAAAAAAAATCATAAGAAAAATAAAATATGCAAAGAATTTGATGACGACTTTTTATTAGGCACAAGAATGGATTTTTCTGGTCTCCTCAAATGTTAAGTTATTCAGTTCAAAATGTGAACATTTTAATTTAAAGATTGCTTTGATAAATTTGTGTAAGCACATTATGATATTATATATGATATTATTTTCATTATATTTTCTTTAGATGTTGCACTGTAAAGTCGCAGTAACTGACTGAAGGAGGACTTCACATGTATGGGAATTTCATGACAGTTTAAATGAATCTTTTTATTTTATTTTAGTGATTCTAAATTCCTCATTTAGACTATGGCATAACACCCATGCCCAACACAATCTGTAAACACACCATAATCCAAACAAACATTTATTTATTCATCAAAAAACATAAATATCCATTATTACTGTTGACCATGTTTTAGTAGTATTCCATGTTAGGTATTCTTAATTCTTTTACTTGTTTTAATATTTTGTACAACAGTGGAATAAGGCTGAATACAGCTGGTTTTGAAACATGTTATTAATGAAGGATCTAGTTTGTCAAAATAAACTGTGCTATTCTAAACAAATAACGTTTTGCCTTCAACCATATCTACTGTATTCAGACTATAGATGGACGGGCACATGGCTCTGCCACGCTTCAGACTCGCTGTAGACACTGACAGGTGGGAGAGGGCAATCCGTCCTGGCTGACCTGCCAGACAAGATGACATATTCATCATATAGGTTGTGTCATTTTTGGACTCCATCTGTCTGGAGGTACAGACAAAGGCCACTTGACTGACAGTTCTCCTGTTTAGGGAATATACTGCCTAAAGACTAAGCAAAATTGTGGTGTGTGAATTGTGTCAGTGTTTTGCAATATTGATTTCATTTTCTTTTAGAGAAAATGTAGACCTACTTTTCTGAGCTGTAAAGAAAACTACATACGTACATGTCTGCTTCATCCAATGGCATGCTTTCCAATTATAATCCCAATGCTGGTTAAATAAAGTACTTCCTATGAAATTAGGGATTTTATGAGGATTAGAGGCAAAACATGAATTCTTCTCAGCTATTATGCATGTATACTCTACATATGGAATACCCTGCCCAAAACAAGAAGGCTTAAATACTTACTAGCCTAATAATCTGACTGAATGATCATTTTGTTGCCACTATAAAGACCGTTACACCTCTAGACCATTATAATATAGCTGTGTTCTGCAGACAAAGGATCCAATTTCTTTTTTAGCTATGAGTCATCTGGCGCTCTGACATTGACTGTATTGGACACTGAGGCTGCTTAAGCCGCCCACAAAGACGCCGATTGACTCTTAATGAGGGTGATGTCAGACCCTGAATCAATGCTCGGCAATATTTGGTGGACAGGCTTCTATACTATTCATTTAATCTACAAATTAGTCATTTGTATAGAAAAATGTGTATATATATAAACTGTCCCATAAGGTTTGTTCTAGACCAGGGATTATCTGGGTTCATTTGTCTTTATCTTTTAAAACGATGCCCACTGTTTTACCCAAAACAGCATAAGATTTACTGATTAATACATTAATACACCATATAGTTACATGCATGGATATGTTTGCTATATTTGCTATATTATGAGCTTTCATGTTTTAGTCACAAAAAAGTGAACGCAGAGCATATGGTATAGACACAGTGATATGGATATGGCAGAATAATAGCCTGGAGAAATGTTAACTTGATGTTTACATACGAAATACTGTATGCTCACAGTCTATATATGTTATATTAACATGTAGGGCCTACATGTATATGTCCCAAAGTACATAGTTAGTGTTTAGAAATCTTATAGATCAAATATTAGGTTCCGGGATTCTCGGGAGAATTTAGTAAACGTGTGAAGTCACGTGCGTCCCGCCCCTCTGTCCTGACCTCGAGCCCTCAGGTGGACAGCGAGGACACTGTGGACTTCTGGGAGGAGACGCTGCAGATCTCCATGTTGGTGAAGGAGCTCCCCCCCTCGCTGCTGCAGTCCGGGATGGAGGAAGAAGACGTGATGATGTTCTTCAGCCTGTGGAGGGAGATGACCAGCAGGCTGAGCAGCATCACCAGCAGACCCAGGAAGATCCACACGTACACGTAAACGCTCCCGCCGGCTCGCCCCAGGGACGAAGCGGCCGCCGACGTGGAGGCGGAGGTCGGAGAGAGGCGCAGGAAAGTCCCGTTGTCCAGCGGGGAGACTCCCGTCTCGTTCTGGTCAGCCAGCAGGGCGTCCATGCCGGACATGGTGACGGGTGCTGCTGGAGAGAGGGCGAACAGAAGTGAGGTTTGTTGTTGAACAAGAGACGTGGGGATGCGTTCAGATCTCATTTTACGCTTTGCTTTGTTTGTTTGTTTGTTTACGGTTTGTTATGTTGGGGTTTTGACTGAATAGGCTACCTGTCTGCAGTAAAACAAGCGAACTTTTTCAAGAAAACACGTCCTTCAGTTCAAAACCTCAACAATGTTCCTTTTACTGCGCACCCATGATTTAGATTTACTTAAAGCTACAGTAGGCAATTTTGGAGAAATTAGCAGATATTATGAAAGTAGGCCTACCACCAAAAAAATTATGCAAAGCCACGGCTTAGTCTGCAATGAGCCATTGTGATTGGTAGTTTAGAATGTCTCCTTGCTTTTGATTGGTTCAATCTGGGGAGGAACACAAATTTTGATTGGTTCAATCTGGGGAGTAACACAGATTTTTGGCGAGGCTGAAGCAAATGCCTTCTGGGCGTGTGTTTGATTTACTGTTAGCTGATTGTGTACAGTACATACAGGGAAAAATTGCCTACTGCACCTTTAAGGTGGTAAATCTGAGCTTTGCAGGCATAGAACAGTTCCCATCATAGGTCCTACAGACTACAGAAAAGATGAACAAATGTTTTGTTCATCCCTGTGTATAGTACTGTATACAAGATGAATACACTAAAATATAGTAATAAATCTCAACTACAAAAGCATTCCACATGTGGTGTCTTAATTGAGTGAAAGGCCTCATTTAGGTCATGGAAGTCAGCAGTTATGTCTGGCGGCCACTCGTCTGCAAACCTTTATCTAGAGACTGACAAATGACATGAACTGACACAACATTACTCCCAACACATAGGAAATTCCATGGCTCAACAGTAGGGGGATCACTTGTCTTTTTAAACGCCAAGGCTAGTGCCCTGTGGAGTATGTGAGCTCATAAATCCAGGGCTCTTGATCCGATCAAATTAAACTCTCATCATCATCCTCATCCTCCTCCTAATAGGCTTTTATGAAGACAATAGAAAATTCACTCTGCCCGTGCTGATCCAATACTGCAGCCTTGTCTAGTACAACTAATATAATACCTTGCTTCTGACTGTACAAGTGAAAGGTGTTATATTATAGTCAGTAGAACCTTTTTTTTCTAAATGAAGGTGCTGTAACATGGGGTCATTGATCCGCATAGCATATGTTTGACACATTACTGTACTATGCTGTACTAACACATTAAACCAGAGTGGTTGGAAGGAGATTCTGTTGATAATAATGAATTCCAACGACTGGAGGAGAAGACACAAAGAGAGAGAGTGCGCGGATGTGGATGTCAGGGTGGTATTTGGGCCAGGCCAGCCGTGTGTCAGCTGCCTCTGCTCCACGACAGCAGGAGAAGACTGTTCAAAGGACGGGGGGATTCACCGCAGAGAGAATCTAAGCAGAGGTAACCGCGTGGAGTGTATACCCTATTTGAGCGCTCCTCTCTCCCTCTTAAGTCTCTCGCTCTCGCTCTCTCACTCTCTCTCTCTCTCTCTTTCTCATCATTTTCCCTCTGTTCGTTTTACCAACCACTGTGCGTTTGCTTTTCTCATTACATCACATGCAGGGAAGCGGTAGGACACGCCAGATGGGGGGAAAACTGTATATATAGATGGCTCGCAACCACTTTTCTGGTTCTCCCACATAAGGTTCCAATGTTGAATTATTATTTAGCGTTATCATTTTACCTTTTACCATTTTTATACCTCCCTTTTTACAAGATAGGATGAACCTTTAAATAAAGTCATAGTGATTTAATAATAACTGATCTACTTTATTTATGCTTTTATTTTGCTTTTATTTTTCTTGATGGCAAACTTTGTAGTTTCACCACTGTTAATCACTGGGTCATTGTTTTAATTAGAATATACAAGACATTCTTATGTACAGTAGCGCTACTAAACATTGTTTGCTTTAAGGCATCTCTATTCAGCTCTTCTGTTTATTTTTCACTCCTTTGAATTCTCTCCTAGTGATTTTCTCTACACAAGACGGGGCAGAGATTGTAATTGGAACACAGTTAGGGATTCGCTCCAGTAGCACTGACATAGGGGAAATGTATTTTCTTAATCTATTATTGAAATAGAGTAGCTTTTGAAGTTTGAGAGAGAAGCGTTGACCCCAAACTCTCTCCCACCGATTCCCTCCCTCTAATTCTCTGTGTCCCTCTCTCTCTCTTTGTCTCTGAGTGAATGAAGTGAAAGAAACTCAACTGTCTAATTTACAGTGTGCTATACTGTAGCTTCAGGCTACGCAATAGAACTGCTTTTTTCGCTCCCCAGTGATTGCCAGCTCTCTGGCCCGGTCTTTGCTGTCTGTTTCAGCTACCAACTCACTTTGAAGGAATTTTTAAATATTTATATTCATCACACATACAGTGTTGAACTTTTTACCCATCCACCCATCACTTTTACTTCATCTCAAACAAAATACTTTACTTTTTATCTAGCCATCATTAGAAAACAAGCTATTGAAGAACGTCCTTTAAAATACCAGCTTGTTTTTCATATTATCCTGTTTCTTCCCTTGAGGCAAACCTTAGTTATTTAACGTCACATAATACCGTTTATAATGTAACTTTTCTCAAAATAGAAAAACAAAATACACAGCGTCATACTGAGTCAGGCTTTGCAAAAGACAATCATTAATTTCTCTCACAAACTATCAGAGGAATGATAGCCTCATGCATGTCAGTTACAGACTCTCTGGACACACATTGGCAATATTCCTTCAATTTCATGTGACTTGTCTTCTGCACAGATATTGTATTTACCTCGTACCTTTTTTATCTTAACCTTTATCTGTCTGTCTGTCTCGCTCTTACTCATTGTTCTGCAGCAGTTGCTGTCATTGGTATTACTTTGTTGTGAAATCTGTAATGAAGCTTGTTCATTGGGAACTGAAGTGGTCGATAATTGTGCTTAATGGTGCTTTTTGTATCCAGGCAACAAGATATTTACAGTTCTTTTTTTTAAGCTAATCCACTTTGAGAGGGCACGACAGACCCACTGAGGCTGTAGAGGTCACAAACACACACACATACACACACAAACACACACACACACACACACATAAACATAAACATACAAATACGCATTTCACAGCCGTGACATTTGCGTGTTTATTCTATTCCGGCGTTAGGACTTCATGAATAATAGATGAGGAACTACGTGTCAAAATGTCATGACATTTTGGTAGATTTCTTGTACAGTAGGCCTATGCATTTAACTGAGTACACTGTTTACACACCAAATAGCTGAACAGAAGTTAGAGCATTTTCATTCATACAGCTTTATACGCCTCCCCCGCCTTCATACACACAGACACACACTAAGGCAGGGACAGTATTAGATTACCACAGATATTACCCAAACCTGGGGCTCGCCCTTGCACCCATACATTCCTAATGTGTTCTAAAGCTCCAAACACCCATGGGGATCGCTTACAGGTACAGGTAGGTGTTAGAGATATGACAAATCTCTGCCTGCACTGCAGACAGGCTGTGCAGCGCTCCAGAAATCCTCTCTCAACGGTGGTTATATTCTAACGTGTCAGAGACACGGAGTGCGTTAGCGAGCTAGTGATGGTACATGTCAGACCACATCTGATTGTTTTGAAGTGTAGACTGCTTTGGTAAATCAATTACAGCACGTATAGTCATGTAAGCACTAATAATAGAATAAATATTACAAGTTATTACAAGCAAAATCACACTTTCTTATATCTATCTTAGATAGAACAACACCCCCCATTCCCAATGGATTTAACAGGATCATCTCCCAGTATGTACTGTATCATCAGACATAAAACAACACTACAAACACATACACTGTCCTAGCCTACATATTTTTTAGAGTACTAATGACACTTTGTTCCAAGCTCAATCCATAGAATAGACACAGTATTTAGTTCTGTTCTTTGTTTATATTGCAGTGACATCACCTGAATTTACATGTTTCATTCCACTGCTCCACTATTGTACACAGGATGCAGGATGCATGGGTCAATGTGGATAGAGAGCCCCAAAATACAGTTTGTTTACGACATGATGTGATCAGTGTGGTTATTGTGTGAGATGAAATTCAAACAGGGAGTTATAGGAAATTGTTATTATGAAGTATTGAAGATGGTGTGGTCAGTGGCCGCAGTAGATAACCCCAACCGTAACAGGCTAATGCGCTCTCTTTGATATCTTTCTGTGAGCGTGTATGTGCACGCGGCTATTTGATTAGCTGTTCCTTTCCCTTTGCTGTAGCTTACAGTATATCCATATCTATTCATTTTGAATTTCCTACATTTAAATTGGCTTCTCAAATGTCCAATTCATTTGCATTGCATTTATCATTTCTGGAAGGACAAGTCTTGTAACAAACCCTTGGCATATCTCTTTGAGGTCGCTTTATTTCATCCCTTTTCCCTTCAATTCCAGGATATAATTGCTCCCTTCATCCCTATCTCTCTCTCCTTCTTTCTCCCTACACCCGTCCCTCTATAGAGGCGCTCTCATTCCTTCAGTCGGTGGCTGAATGAAGGAATTGCGCGTCTCTTGGCTGGCCGTTAACCTTGTTAACTGTCATTTATGTCTTCCCCTCTTTTCTTCCTTTCCTCTTCCTTGCCAGCCCTCTGCCTGTGGCAGACTGTAGCCCTCCTTGTTCTTTCTCTCTGCTCCGACTCTGTGCGTCAACCTGCAGCCTGTACGCTCCTGAAGTTGTCGCTGTGCCGACGGTTTAGTTTGAGACAAATAACGGTTTTCTGAGTTTTCAAGGCTAATTTCTTAACCTGAATGACACCCCCCCTCTCTTCCACAGTATCAATATCAACGCATTTCAGTATTAAAACACGTTTTAACCTTGGGTAGCCTGTGTAGTTCACAATACTGACTATTAGAAACAGAAAGAATATCAGACCTGTATGAGACGGAGGCAGCCTTTCTCTCACCTCCACAAATCCATTTCTGTGCAGGTTTGTTTTCCAGTAGAACAATCCGGATAAACTGCCCCCGGGTTCTTCCCCGTAGACTGCCCTCTCCCTCTCCCTCTCTTTCTCTCTCTGTCGATCTTTACCACCCTCCCTCTTTCTCTCTCATCACACATACATACACACACACACACACACACACTGGAGGCACTGCAGCTGGTGTGTGTGTACTGTCAGATTTGGACTCGCTTATAAAAAAGCCAAACACACACACACACACACACACACACACACATCCGGAGTGAGGGCTGTGGATAATGAATGATACAGCTGTTTGCGGAAGCGGAGCGCAGAGGAAGCTGTGAATGTGCGCGTGTATGTGTGTGTGTAGCGCTTACTCTAAATAACTGATGTATCCTCCCTGTGTATCTGCCTCCGCCCACTGCCCCTCCTCTGTTCAGCCCCCTCACCCATCTTTGTTTCCCTGTAATAATTACTGAGAGGCCATGAGTGACAGTGTTAGATTTGTGGAGGGGGTGTTTTTCCCAGCCATGGATTTAAAGAGCTACTGAACTCTTGTCAAACCCTCAACCCTGTAGCTTCCTTCCCACAATATTTAGTCCTCCTGCAGGTGACGGCAAAATACTGTTTTAGAGAAACAATGGAAGTAATTGCAAGTTGCAGATTCCATTTCCGGTCCATAAAAGAGGAATACTTTTTTACTGAATGTTTGCATGTAGACTTAGTAAGGAAGCTAGAGAGTAGAGGATTTAACTAAAGTTCACTTGTGCTTTAAGCCAAGTTCCTGGCCAAGGATGTTTTTTAAGGGATATCTTCATTGAATTGTGTCTTTGATCTACTTTTTTGTACTCTGTTGGGTCGAGTGGCTGAATCTTTTTTTATTTATTTTTTATCTATTTTTATTAACTTTAATATAACATTTGTGCATATATGCTTTTTATTTTAAAAGGTACTGTACACCCCTCGATTTTGTTCCAGAATCCCCAGAGCCCTCTGTTGATGTTTTAAACGGAACTGTCGACAAAAGTGTGGGAGTGTAACAACGGGAGTGCCCCGCCCCTCCCTCTCTAGCTCGCCAGCGTATTAGCCACCGGCCCGTGGCCGTCCACTCACCAAGCGCACCAGTAATCACCGCACCTGGGAGGTTTTACGCACCTGTCTCACAGCCAGCTTTACGCACCGCGTTCCGCATGGGCCTCCGGCGGGAGGTGCAATTGGAGCTGGCTTGTCTCCCCACCCAGCTGCCACTGGTGGCCATGATGGCCCGTGCTCTGGCCATCGATGGCCAGCTCCGGGACCGGGACCGCCTGACCGGACGCCTGCCGCTACCAGCTGTCTTCGACGATCAGGAAGCCATGGAGCTGGACGCGTCAGGGCTGGCCGCAGCAGGTCGAGCTAGCCGGAGTCAGCAGGGACCTTGCCTCTCCTGTGGGCGGCGTGACCAGTACCGCCATCGACGGGGTGAGGCACGGGAGCAGGTGAGGGATACGCTTCTCATGGGCGAGCCTGTCGCTGAGGCCCCGGCTATCGCTAAGCTTTTTACGCGCCAGGTTCGCCTTTCTGGTAACTTCTCTCCCTGTACTTCCACTGCCCTGATCGACTCAGGCGCTGCGGCCAGCTTCATGGACCGGGAACTCGCCAGCTCCTTGGGCATACAGCTGCGTCGTCTGGAGTCTCCCATCCCGCTGACGTCGCTGACGGGGGAGCCGCTCGGCACCGGGAGCGTCACACATCACACCGCACCAGTCACGATCACCGTGGACGGCCGCCACAGAGAGAGACTGGAATTCTACGTCATGTCATCCCCCCTACATCCGCTCGTGTTGGGTCTTCCGTGGCTGCAGCGCCACAATCCGACCATTTCCTGGAGCCAACGGAGGATTCAACGGTGGGGATCCGGCTGTAGAAAGACCTGCAGGCTTACGCTCAGCGGGGTCGTAGCGGCGGAAGGTTCTGTGGTCCCCCTCCCGGACAACGTGCCAGCACCTTACGCGGACCTAGCGAAGGTGTTCTCGAAAGGACAAGCGGAGTGCCTCCCTCCTCATCGTCCCTGGGATTGCGCTGTTGACCTGCTGCCCAGGGCTGCATCCCCCCGGAACCGGGTCTACCCCCTCTCAGTGGCCGAAACAACGGCAATGGAGGACTACGTGGCGCCGGGGCTTTATCCGCCCTTCAACGTCCCCCGCTCAAGCTGGCTTTCGGGGAGAAGAAGGACGGAGGGCTCCGGCCGTGTATAGATTACCGTGGCCTCAACAGCGCCACGGTGAAATTTCGCTACCCTATGCCCCTGGTGCCATCGGCCATTGAGCAGCTGCGCGGTGCCCGGTTCTTCACCA
>JAOEHI010000006.1:1202929-1215015 GCA_025447815.1 Percopsis transmontana
AGTTCACGTTCACCCAAAATATGAACGCGTTCATGAACTATCGTTCAATGAACGCGTTCAGGCACATCACTGCCTGGCGTCATGTGGGCAGAGTGTGTAGGCAGTTCCAGGAAGACGAAGGCATTGATGCCATTGACTGGCCCTCATGTTCCCCAGAGCTGAACCCAATTGAGAACCTCTGGGACATTATGGATCGGTGCATCCGATGCCACCAAGTAGTGCCACAGGCTGTCTACCATCTGCCATCTTATCAGGAGCATGCCCAGACGTTATCGGGAAAACAAACAGGCATGTGGGGGCCATACACACTACTGAGTCACATCATGGGTTGCCGTGATGAAATTCACACAAGTTGGAACAGCCTGTGATTTCAATTGTTTACTTATTTTTGGTGTGAGTTTGAATCCAGCCCTCAATCGGTTGGTGATTTTGGTTTCCAATGACAGTTCTCAACAAGTTACACACTGTACAGTAAAGATTTTGATTTTTAAATATATTTGCTCATCGAAACCCGATGTGTGATTTTAGTGTTCCCTTAATTGTTTTGAGCAGTGTATTTACCTGGGTAGGATTTTGACATTACTACTACAATTTCATGTATTTTAACTTCAATGGCACAATTTTACTGTAGTACAGCACCCATCTAGTCAATGTAAACAAAATGCTAAGAAGTCCAATAGAAAGACAGTGTCTTGCAGGAAAGCAGTGGGAGATTCTGCAACTATCCTGGTAAGTGGTTGGTGGTCTTTTTCATGTAACTATGATCACATTTGTACACACACACACACACCTGCATAGTGGGCCTCAGCAGGACATGTCTGCTCTGACAGGTGGGCATCTTGGTGTTGCCAGACTGCCTGTAGTCTCTAACCTCAACTATCACACAGCCGCAGTGGAAGATGTTTACCTGAGAAAGAACACATATTAGACAACTTCACAAACACAAACTGAGAAAAGGAAGTGGTCTAGATAGACAAAAATACTTTAATGTATTCTTCCGCATAATAAATTAAAACTTTGTAGGCTACCATGACAGGATGCATCTGCTAATAGAAAAAACAAGAATATACTTTATTTACACTCCTTGCATTTAAATCATGTGATGCAATATAGTGTATTTTCTAAAGCCAATGATGTACCGGTGTGTGCGATTATGTAGCTCTTTATCAGGGGTTTGCAAGTAAGTTTGGCCTCGGGCCAATTTTTTTCTAAGCCATTAGACGGCGGGGCAGAACATAATCAAAAGCTAACTTAAGAAATAGATTGATTAAAAAATTTATAAAAAATAAAATGCAACTGCTTGTCAACTGCTAGTCAACTGCTCCACCCTGTGGTTACATTGAGTAAGACAGTTGGAAACAAAAAGAGCCACAGGTGGTTGGGTTTTGCGCTGCATTAAGGAATACAATAGTAAAAAAGAATGGAAAGACAACTATGCATTCATCCTACCCGGTGTCATGAATGTAAAGCCGGTGTGCAGTGGCGTGCCGCCACGGTAGGCACTAGGCAGGTAGGCACAAGGTAGTCTATTTGAGATGCACCGATACTACTCGTTGGTACTCGTATCGGGCCGATACCGCATGCTAAATACTCGTACTTTGTATCGGCATCAGACTTTAATGCTTCCAACACTCTTCATTTTCCGGCAGGTGAAAATGTTGGGTGAGAAATATGCCAAATAAATAAATGAATTCATATTGGAATATATCTATAGATATCTATATATCTATATAGATATCTATATATCTATATATCTCTATCTATAGGCTGATAGGCTGATAGAAATTGTTGTTGCGGAGGCAAAACCAAAACTTTTGCTTAGTATATGTTTATTTTTAAGTTGTCTTGGCAACATATCTATCTATCTATATATATATATATATACACACACACACACACACACACACACATATATATACACACATATATATATATACACACACACACACACACACATATATATATATATATATATGTTGCCAAGACAACTTAAAAATAAACATACTAAGCAAAAGTTTTGGTTTTGCCTCCGCAACAACAATTTCTATCAGCCTATCAGCCTGCCTATTGAAGCTATCATAAAATAAGACGTAGGCTACGATAATACATATATTTATAAATCCACCGTGTATAAATCCTGTCTTCAGTCTCAATTTCATCAATTCGGCGGTTCATGTGTTCGTACACACAGAAAGCAGTGGTGGCACTTGCTATTTCTCCCATAAGACACATTTAAAATGTCTCTAAACTTTCCTTTGAACAAAAGTTTAGAATAGGAGATAAGGGAAGACTTACATCGGATTTAATTTATCTGTACTAGAGGAAAGGGCAGAAGCATACAAGGACATTTCATGTGGCTGAGCTGAAAGCAGAAGGCCGTTCTGCTTTCCCTATCTGCTCTCTGCAAATTCCTGACCACACCAGCACCCGTAAACGTTGATATTTTTCCACCCATTACATCAAATTTAGCAATTCATCCGAGGGTACACTCCCGATGCAGGACATGATTTGAGTCCCTACCCAGCCAGAGAGCTCACGACACGCCTCTGCCGGTGTGTCTTATCTGCAATGAAGTTGTGATGAAGTGGCCTTACCACTCCAGACAGAGGCACGAAAGTGCAAAAACATTGCATGTCAGCTATTTTCAGAGGTCTGTCAAGCAAGCAACAGAATATTTTGAAATTCTGACAAAACATTTCAGAATAAAAGCACTTTCTTGCGCTTAAACCTTGTAGGGAATTTTTTTATTTTATTTTTTAATTTAAATAAATAAATAAATAAATAAAATAAATAAATAAAATAAAAATTAAAATCGCTAAAACAGAAGTGATTCTGTCATTCACTCTCAACATTGATTAAAGTATAATAAGCATTCTTCAGGTGGGGGTAGATTCTCTCTTTGGACATTATAGCTATTTGTGAGATGGTAAGTCCGATATTTTAAAATAAAAACAATTAAAAAAAGAAGGTATCAAAATAATTTGGCGGGCCAGTTTTAGCCCACGGGCAGCCTGTTGCCATCCACTGCCCTACACGTTAACCCAGGGCCTTCAAATCATCTCGTCAGCCCCAGGCGCATCTTGTGACCCTTTGGGGGGGGGTCCTGTCCCCCACACCGAGAACCACCGTCCTTACCTGGGACTTCTCCAGAAGGTCCACCAGTATAGGGGGGAGCTCCTCAGCATCCAGGTACTCCAGCAGTTCCCCCTCCTCATATGGCAGACGGATAGTCTCAGAGTCTGTAGAGTCACACAAGCAGAACCTATTGATGAACTGGTTCTCGTTCAGGAAATATCTATAAAATTATAAATAATAAAAACATTATTTATTATAATAATAATAATTTGTTGGTGTATTTAAGTATGGAAGTTTATTCACTACAGACCGAGATCTTAAACATTGAAATCAATTTGCTATGTGATTTTATAAATGATGCTGAAATATTCAAATCCTCAAGTTTGGAAGTATTTGTCAAGATTTAAAGCCATCCATCAAGTTTCCACTTACAATAAACTGGAGCAACAAGTCCTGCCAGTATGTCGGAAAATTATTATTAAAATATAAATTTTAAATAAATCACCAGATCCATTCTTCCCCCTGAGCATGAGCGAGTAGCCTTCATTGCCAGGGTACAGGTTTACAACCAGGCATGAAACAGACTCCTGGGAGACCAGCTTCTCCAGTAGATTCACATTTCTCCTTAAATTCTTCAAGACAACAACACAGAAATTGCTGTGAGAAATCATCAAAATGAGATGAACAGAAATGTGACATTTATATATTTACAACTATTGAACATACACTTGCTAGGTCCTGATTTATGTGTGTATATAAGTGTTTATATACATTTGTCTGCCTCAGAATCCTGAAAGGCAAAAAACTGTACTCATTACCATTAGTTTATAATTAAAAATGTTTCTAATGCACGTCCACACAGAAAGTGGTTTTGAGGGGTCTAAAACACAGACCTTCAGCTCGGGTTCTTTCTCACATTCCTCCAGGTACAGCTCATAGAGTTTCTGATACAAGCTCTTCCTCCCACTGGACGACACCTTCTTTTTGGCTGGCCGTTGTCGAGCACTTTCAACAATGTACTGAATAACAGAAAATTACCTCTATCAGTAAGCAAATGCATTGGAAGTGGCGGTGTGATTGGTGCACACACACACTCAATGTGCAAGTCCTCACACAAACACGAAATAAAGTGTTAATGCAGAAACTTAAACAAAGGCCTTACCTCGGCTCGATCCAATGCATATTCCAAAACTTGTTGCTTGCAAAAAAAAAAGGAAAGTAACAACTGCTTAATCACACGCCTCATCTCCATAAATGCAAAGGCAGTGATTCGATATGACTGGTAGTAACTCAACAGTAAGCACAAGGAATAACATCTAGTGCAAAAAAGTTGCCTAGCTTGCAAAACAAGATGTGAAAAAGATTCTGCAGTGACAGGTGGAGTTGAGCGGAGATTAATCCTACCATTGTGGTCCACCGCCAGTTGCAAGGCGAGGGACGGTAGACGATGCTGTCCTTTCTGCCCCACACTGTCACCTTCCCGGAGAGACCATTCACACCCTGTGCCGTAACGTAGTAACTAGACATGTTATATACCGTCTAGTCAGACCGAAACTACAGATAAATAACAACTCGTGCACTTGGTGCGGCATGCGAACTGTCACGGCTGTAATGTTAGAAGCGGGCAGCCCAAGATAACTTAACTGTTACTCCATCAGATGCCACACACACACACTTAACTATTCTTAAAAGCTACATCGTTTCATGCAAGTTCAATATTTCAGAAGAGCTGAAGTGGACAACTTCTATGATGTGTAACTTAATGTATAAATGTAAAAAGCACAATACAAAGCAAGCTGGTGGTGAGGTGAACACAGCAACAAGCTCGCTGATGGTGGTGGAGGCTAACATGGCTAGCGTTAGCATGCTAGCCTGTACCATGTCCAGCTGCAAGTTCTCAGCTACACTGTTCACCATTTAATGCATGTAACAATGAAGCGATACCCGCCTGAACAACTAGGATGGACTTGCCTTTTAGGTTGCATAGCGAATGACTGTAACTCCAATGCAAGAAACGATATGAAAATGAAATTTCAGTGTCTTCATTGAAAAAAAGTCGGAGCAGCAGCCATTTTCTTCCAGTGTGACAACAACAGCTAAACTTCCGGTTTGGGCGGCGGTGGGCGGGACCAAAAAGGTGCCAAGCAAAGCTATTTGAAGGAACATTGATTTGGGGAAAATAAATTGAGAAAATGTCAGTTTTATCACTCAGCAATTTGCTCATCTTTGTCGTCACATGAAGTGATCGTGCACTGTAGCCTACTGTAGCCTAATGTGTTGTTGTCCCTGTTCCTGTCTGGTATGTTGTCTTTCATGTTGTAGTGATGGATTGAATGTGTTTTTAATACCTGGCTGCAACCAAATTTCTCCTAGTGGGACAAAAAAATTAAGTTTGACTTAACTTGATGTATTGTTTCAGTTTGCAATCCCAAGTTTTAATTAGCCTTTTTCCTGCACATAGGCCAACTCATCAGTCCTGAGCCGGAATTCATGCAGTAGACCTATGCCAAAATGAATGTTAACATATTGATAAAAATAGCAAACACTGATAGTAATATAGATTTTTTTATATATAGCCTATATAGAAATACTGTGAATGTAATAATTTGTTTCAGTCAGTGACAATGAGAGCATAAAAGACTATGGAGCAGTTGAGCACATAAGAATATAATCTCATTGTTTAACTAATCAGGAACTGCTGACCCTCTTATAACAGCCTAATGAATAGCATTGTACTAATTAACAATATTTTGAGCATATTGGCTTGAAAATTATACATATCATAGGCTAGGCTCATCCAAGACAAGTTATTGAAGCTGCCTTGGCTGCTGTAAAATAACTGTGTAAACAATTAGAAGGTTGTTAACACTGCAATTGAGAAAATGCACTGTTTTAGTAAGTAGTGCCCATAAAAATTAAGAGATTTATAGCAGTAACTCGAAACACTGTATGACTCAACAGGGATGTGCAGAGAGTTCCACAGGGGCAGGGGCTCAAAAAGGGGCATCTATCACAATGGACCAAATTTTAAGTAGGCTAATATCTATATTACAATTATAAAAAATTACTATGCATTCTTATCATTATCACCCTGGTAAACATTGTAAACAGACAATTATGATTATGAGACTACTGATATAGGTAACTATTTTTACCTTGATAGAAATAATGACAACAAAAAGTTAGCTTTTAGTGGACAGATTAATCCAACCGGATCATCACAATCATTCATTAATAAAAACCCACTGTATCCCCATCTGGACAGATTATTACACACACAGAACTATGATGGACTATGTCCAAATGAGGTGACACACCAAATTGGCAAATCCTGGTGACGAAGGCCAGCTTCTTTGGTGGGGGTGGAACTGGACAGTGTGGAGGCAGTGACTGAGAGGAGGATGAGAGGGAAGCTGAAAACCATCATGGACAACCCCTGCCATCCTCTCTATGCTGAGCTGAGGCAGCTCAGGAGCTCATTCAGCCACAGACTCCAGCCTTGAGCCTCAAAGCACTTTGGAGGCTCATTTGTGCCATCAGCCATCAGGCCTCACAACACCACAGCACCAAACTGAGAAACTATTCCTGATTTCATTTAATTTCAGACATTTATCTGGTTGTAAATGGTTGAAAATAATAATTATTGATTGTATAGTGTAAATAGTGTGTTAATACTGCATCTGTTCTTTTATATTCCTTGTGATGCTATGTCCCCCCTACGGGGGATTAATAAAGTTATATCTTATCTTATCTTATCTTACACCTGTATCTCACTTACTGTAAAGTCAGTACATCTAATTTCACATTTTAATTTACATTTGGCAGCAGTACCTTGATTTCAATGTAAAAAAGAAATCATAACAGCTTGATTAAGCAATGATAAGGAAAAATAAATGCCAATATAAAGATGAAGGTGAAAAAGAATAAGAAGAGGAACTGTAGCTGTAGCATGAGCCCCCAGAGCCCACCCCCAGAGCCCGTCCCCAGAGCCCGCCCCCCTTCACACGTACCTGTGACTCAATCAGACAGTTTATTCAAACCAGCAATGAGAATCTCTTTTCCAGTCAACCCTTCACAGAAGTGAATGCACAGTGTCAGGTGTTTTTGAAGCTTGGGCAACGCAACGGTAAAAATGCCTGATGGCTTTGGGCTCTTGGTATGTTGTTGTGCCCTCATTGTACACTAGGGGGAAGAACAGGATTACAAATGTATGGATTTAATGCCCCAGTCCAACAAATGTAATTTAAAACAAAAACAAAATAATATGTGAAATATTTTCAGTGATTTTACCAAGACGACTTTAAGAACCTGGCATTTAAGATACAGTACATTTCCATGAGTATGTGTCAATATTAAGTTAGGAATATTGCCTTAACATTTGGAATCTGGATGTTATCAGCACTGATTAACACACTAAGCCTAGCTAGCTCATTTATGCAAGCTAAATTAAATTGAAAATGAAATGCACTTTGTTTATCCTCTGTATCATCATCAAAGCAGTTGTGTGGATAAATATCAAAAGAAACAATTTTGATTATTTATCTATTGAAGACTGAAATAATGAAAACATTGTGTGAGAAAAAAAGGACACAAAATGTTGTTGTAAGAAGCTTATGCGGCCTAGCTTTTATGTTGCTATAATTGTGTGTCTTGTAGGATAGACCATTTAAATGGTATAGAACGAAGAGTAAAGTCTGCACAATTTCAAAAAAAGGTTTATAAAATGAGGTACAATATGCAGGCTCTTCCTAAAGCAATTTTCTATCAGCCTTGCACTTTTGCAATATGTGTAAAGTATAGCCATCAGTTTCTGAAGCCATTTAGATGGCCTGGTTAGGAAATAACAATTGGTTGATTACTATATAAAGTTGCACACACAGTGTTTGCTCACATGTTTATTTTTTTGGCTCACATAGCCATCATCAGTGTTTAGATAATAATTAAAAGTATCATTCATTCTATCAGACATTGGCTTCGTAAAAGCAGCAAAAAAAGTTGCAAAGAAATCAATCAGGATACATTATCTTGGCCTATAAATACAGTATTCCAACCCATAGGTCTATGTGACACAATTCAGGTGTTACAATGATACATTGACCTC
Source organism: Percopsis transmontana (assembly GCA_025447815.1). Classification (NCBI taxonomy): domain Eukaryota; kingdom Metazoa; phylum Chordata; class Actinopteri; order Percopsiformes; family Percopsidae; genus Percopsis; species Percopsis transmontana. The sequence goes on from JAOEHI010000006.1 coordinate 1,211,106, forward strand.
AATGTCAATCTTTTGGTTCAGGTCAAAGCAATAAACACACACACTGACCTTACCAACCTTCTGACTTAGGTGTCACTCACAAGTAATCACTTTGACCTTAACCTCTACGTTACTAAATTTACTTCTTTGGCGTCTTTCTGACCTATCCTGAGGACAGGTACATTTTACAAAATTATATAAATCCTTAAAAGTCTGTAAAACCATAGCAGCTTGACATTTTTGATTAAGATCAGGCCAAAATGAATCCTTAGATGACATTAAGTTCTGTGAAAGAAAGGAAGTTTATTTAAAAGCTGAAAGGAGCAGAATTGTATTGTGCACATTTTACTATATTAAACTATATTAAACATGTTTTCTGTTCTGTTTCTGTTTGTTAAATAAATCCTATAAATATTTATTTTTTCTTTTTCTCTTTTTTTAGGTAGTATGCTTTTAGGACGGAAGTTTCTGGGTGGGGTTGCTCTACATCTGTACATGTGTACATACACACACACACATACACACACACACACACACACACACACACACACACACACACACACACACACACGGTTTAGTACAGCTGTGGCTAACCCAAATGTTTACCAGGGTATATTTAATTGTTCATCTGTATTGATTCAATGACAAAGATTTTGGTTCCACCAATATTGAATGTGGCTACCATTGTTTACTGTTTACACTCACTCAATTAGAATAACATTTATTAGGCACTTTTATCCAAAGCAAATTATAGTGAGTACATTTAGGAGCAGGTAGGGGTTAGGCATCTTGCTCAAGGGTGCTTACAGGTGGACTGGGCACGCCCTTACCTATCCTGCTAATAGGTTTCAAGTATACTCCACTGTATTTAAATGGAATAAAACTATGTTCATATACTGTATTTGGGTATGAATATTTAAGTGTGTTTTTGTGAGTGGGTGAGAGAGAGAGAGAGAGAGAGAGAGAGAAAGAGAGAGATGGAGGGTTCTGCATGTAGTTTATTTAAATGTTCATTAATGCTGCTCTGCTGTAGATTTTCCTCATAATTCCTAGAACAATGCTCTTCTTCTGCTCTTAAGTGGAGGCTGTGCATGGATGGAGCTTGGAATTAGTGAGAAGGTAATATCGAACAGCTGAGGAATTTTCTGAAAGGTATTGTGGAGAGCAGTGACTGAAAAAAGACATCACAATTTCCTGTGGGAGACTAAAAGGCATTTGGCCTTTTAGTCTCCCAAACTGTGATGTCTTTTTTAGGCATTCAGAATATTTTTTTTCCACTGTGGCTCTTTGGCCCTTGTAATCAGACATTTCATCTCGGTTAGCTTGGTGAGGTTAAATACATCTGCTAAATTTGTGTTTTTATCAATAAAACAGTACCGTGATGAGGCATGATGATGACACTGTGATTCGTATAATTATGATGATGTGTTATCTATCACAGGTGCTCTGTGGAATTATACCTCAGTTCAGGGGAAATGTGTGCCCCAAGAGTCACAGATGTCCTCATTATAATATTTATATTTAGAGCATACCTGTGTATATGGCTGTAGGGGGAGGGGTAGAGAAGGCTATGCCCCTAGAAGCCTATGAAGCCTACATAACGCCTGCATAATTCGCTGAAATATGTATTCCTCTCTACTTTAAAATGAAAACATACAGTATATCCATTCTAAAACCTCAACCTCATTCTAGTTTATTCAACTAAGGTCCTGGTTGAATTAGAATCGGAAAATGGCCAGCAATAATTTACTGTGTGAGGTGCCAATGTAAACAATGAGAATTTGAATTAGATCATTTAGCAGACGCTTGAACCCACAACCTTCTGGCTGGGAGTCCAACGCCTAGACCACTAGACTATCCTGCCCCCCAAACAATGCTTGGTATGGGAAATTAAACCTCTTTGTGAAATATAAATTGTTTGTGTGTATGTGTATGCACAGCCACATCCACATATACTGTAGGTTTAGGTTGACGTGTCCCCACTAATATTTGTGTAAGACCAAACCCCCCACCCCCCCCGTTGCCGCCCCCCATCGCCCCGAAGCAGAAAGTGCTTCCTGCTTTGGATTAACCAGTGGATGATTTAAAAGCACTACTAGGTGTTTCGCGGAAGTGAGTGTGTCACGGAGTAATAACTGCATTTCCCATGAGCCCCATTGCCTTCTTGACAGGAGCTACTTCCACGGTCAAGAGTGTGCATTGAAGAGAATAGCCAAGAGCTTGCCTTTAGTAGAGTCAGTTGTTTTTCTAAATGTATAGCGATGAGGTAATAAAACAATAACATTTTGGTCCCTATGCTGTAAATCAATTTGTCAGATTTTGCAGCATCTCAAACACATGAACACTGGTAAAACCATAAAAATCCTTTATGCTTATACTACTTCAGAGGTCAGTTATTTAGCACTAGTTGTACCCTAATCAGACATTACATAGATTTCTCATCTTAAATTTCTTGACATGTTTGTTGATTTCAGGATAGATACAATAATCCTACACATGACCTTGGTTATCTTAACGTTTTTTCCACAAGAATTGAAGAAAGACTAACACTGGGGAGATTTGCTATTAAATTTTCATATTTTTTTCATATTTTTTTCACCTTTTTTAATAGCATTAAACTGAATAGCACTGAACCATGCGCCAATTTGTGCATGTGTGTGGGTATATACACTTGTATTTTCTACACTATAGGAATGTAAATGAATAACACTCAACACTTACTGCCAGCTAATAGTACACTGGTTGTAATGGGCAGCATGAACAGGTCAGAATTAAGCATCTTGCTCATTCATACATGGGAGACCCGTGTTGTGGAATAGAAATCACCATTTCAACTGGGGGATGGCTCACCAGGCCTCTAAAGTTTATCCTGTTGCCCTACCTAATGTGAATATGGGTCATATATCATATAATCAATAATCTAGTTTCAATGAATTCCTTATTTTCCATTTGGTGCCGATATTTATCATATTATTCTGAATTCATAAAACATGTTGAATTCTCTGTAGCATCAACTTAAGGGAGATAAAATGAGAATTTCAGAATTTGAGGGAGACTGAAAATGTGTCTGTCTTTGGCAAATACAGACCCTCACTCCAAGCCACTGATAATGAAAATATACTGTAATGATCATGATTTGGAAGGGATTCCTGTGTGGCAACTGGATTTATATATCAAGTCCTTGGAAATAACTTCTTATTCGAATAATGACTCATGGTCACGATCACAAAGTGCTGTAAAATTTTGTAAATCCCTTTTTTGTTTTTATTGTCTAGCATTAAATCGATGCACATGCCCATTTAAAGGTTTACAGTAGCCAACCAAATTTACAATGTCCTCAAACTGTAAATGCACTGCTAAATATACATGATTCAAATTGATTTCTAGAGCTCCATCAATGATTAGTCCCATAGAGCATTAAGATTACTTTAAATATGCCAGACATGTGGCTTAGCCTCTCTAGCAAGGCCATCCAAGCCTTTCAAGTCAACAAAGTGTTGAAGCGTTCTAAATCACTCACCCTCTGTAAGAGACTGGTACAATGGAAACCATGTTTGTTTATGAATGCCATCCAGATGTGGTCATTACTGTTTCCCTGTTCCAACATCTCCGGGTCCTGGGAAAGCTGTGAGTGTGATAAACAAGCAGAGCTGCACAGAGGAGACAGAGATGAGCAAAGATGAATGTGTGTGTGTGTGTGTGTGTGTGTGTGTGTGTGTGCGTGTGTGTGTGTGCGTGTGTGTGTGTGCGCGCTTGTGTCAGTTCTATCAGTGCTGGCATCATCAAACAAATGACTGCAGTGTGTGAGTGCCAGTGGGCACGCATGTGTGTGTTTGTTAAAGTGGGTGGAGGGGGGGCACAAACACACACACACACACACACACACACACACACACACACACACACACACACACACACACACACACACACA
>JAOEHI010000006.1:1215115-1232060 GCA_025447815.1 Percopsis transmontana
TGTGTGTGTGTGTGTGTGTGTGTGTGTGTGTGTGTGTGTGTGTGTGTGTGTGTGTGTGCGTGTGTGTGTGTGTGCACGCCTTAGTGTGTGACAGTACCAAGAGGGTTTCCCATTGGACTTTCAGCGGACCTAGATGAAAAGTAATGGCAGGTTAGATTAACAGTGTGGCACGCAGAGCTCGTCCTTTTATGTCTACATTCTCGAAAGAAGCAACAGGCTCTGAGAACAGCCTAGCAAGAGTGAGGAGACCCCTTTTCATTGTTTTAGCATTGAAAGCACCAGGGCACCACCTGTAGACATGTTACTAAAGGGAGAATTCTCCTCCATGTGCTATTTGATGTTTCTCAAGGTCATTGGGATGCCTATCCTACAGTATGCTTTGTGACCATGAACACATTTCTCCCAAAGCTATAATAGATTTAAAAATAGAAAATAGAAAGATTTTGTGGACTCAGTGATGGTTTGTTGAAGGTTCTTGTTTTTAATGTGGCAAAGAGCCCAGTGAGGAGCAAAACATTATTTAAATAAACGTTATATGGAACATTGAATGGCATGTTTTGCAACATTTTTGCCTGAAAACGTTATGGCTATTTAATTAAACTGGATTTAAAAAAATAATTGTGAATAAAATGTTCTTAACATTATATTTTTACTGTTATTGAATTAATTTGCAGTTATTGAATTCATTTGTAAAAAGAGCAAAAATCATAAGCTAGTAAATAAGATTTTAGATGTTATACAGTAACTCATAGTGACCCTACGCTATTCAGTCATAATAAAACAATTATAAAATAAAATGTCAGATATGTCACCTTCCAGACAACAATCATAAATATACATTAAACATTACTTGCAAATAGATAACTTTTTGATAAAAAGCTTCAGGTGCAGTGTTTTAATGACCAATGATCTATTCTCTCAGATATGATAAAGAGTATCTTAAACTGTCATTCTTATAACAGCTCTCTATACCTGACTGGAATCATTCATGCAAGACACCAGAGGCAATATTTGGATTTTTGTGATCTAGGGACCTACACTTCCCAATCAAATTGACTGAGCCATAAATCTGCTAATAGTCTTTCCTGAAGTTAAGGATGTAAGGTTACTTATTGTTGCAAGCTATAGGATAAACCAGTGTTTCAATGAAAATATCCATAGTTTGTCAGGGACAGATAAAATATGTAAAAATAATAGCTACTCATTTATTTTTAATGGTTTCAAATTAAATCGTTTGTGGAATGATTTATGGAAAATCGCTAGCATGACAAGTTCCACTACCATTTGGAATTTACTTTTACGCGTAAATTATAAACTATAAGAAAAATAGTTTATAATGTGGGAAACTAACACTGTAGCTATTAGACCCAGGTGAAAATGTTCACTGCTCTCTAATTTTCTAGACCTAATAATGATCCTTACATCATTCTTTGTTCTTCTTATACCTCTGTCACGTTTACAGTTAAATTGTGGTCTACTTAAAGGGGAATAGTCTTTGTTTCTGCACAACTTTAACACTGATTTAACAGGTATTTGAGTTAGTGGTGGCACACCAGCACACAAAAACAAGAAGAATTTTCTAGGGCATGTTAAGGGATTGACAGCTGGGAGAGCTCGGATGTCCCCTACCTATAGTAGAAATAACAAGGCAGGAGTAACCCTGTAATCATGCAGGACTTTGAACCTGGACAGTGAGTATGAAATCGTGTCATGATACCAGTACTTAAACCATGGGTTTAAAAATGAATGCTAAAACTCACAGCACTGGGGCCTGCTACCTCTCACTGGCTGGATTTGCATAATTTATTATCCCAAATTAGAGAACCAAATGAGGTTTTGTAGCAAAAGAATAACTTGATATTAGTTATACTCCAGTAGGCTAGGAGTATAGCTAACATATCCAGTCCAGAGGTGGATCTGTATGTGCCTCCCAACACCAGTTGAGGATGACTAATATCAGTTGTTTATAACTGAGGATGAATGCTGTTCACATCTCAGTCCACAACTAAATCACATCTGTGGAGGGGAAAAACACTGGTCTACAGGTTAATGATCTCATCACATAGTGTTGACAAGAATTCAATTTACCCACATTTTCTCTCCATCAATGCCAAGCGTGATGGATTTTCTGCTGTCTTGAAAGATAATTAATACCAGATCTTGTACCCTGACACCATCAGGTTTCATGTTGCCACATTGTTGCTAGTAGCCATCATTTCAATTTGTATTATCCACCTAATCTGGACTGACAGGTTTGTTCCTATTTCATTTTTTGAAATTATTTTCTTGAATAAGTTAGTAATATTTGAGAGAAGGATGAATTCTACCTCCGCTACACATTAAAAACGCATACTGTAAAAACCAGGCTATCCTGATAAAACATGCAGCCTGGGTGAAGCAACACTACAAGAGTTTGTCAAAGCAGAACTTATTACAACTCAATGACAGTAAATGTTGGCTACTGATGCTGTAAAGATATATGTAAACAGACATAATGCTCTTTATTGGTTAAGATAGTGCTGTGGTAGGAAGTGCTGAATGCATATCACAATGTTCTACTGCTCATGTGCTCACTGCTTTCAGTGTTTTTTAAATAAACAGGAATTATTGTTTCTAGCAGCCTATTTTTGGATCACTTTGTGTGTATTTCATGAGTTTAAGATTGAGTATAGGCACTCAAAAGCAAAACGCAGAGCACGAGACAGCTTTGAATGAATTCATTTTGTGCAATTAAAAAGATCTAGAAGACTTATCTAAAATGTCAGTCCCCACCTACCTGAGACTGGCAGCTAGCCCCCACCCCACCCAACCCCCCAGCCAGGACGAGGCATGCCTAACAAGCTCCCACAATCCACCAATCATCGGCACAGAGGGGCGGTAGTACTTCAACACAGGCTGTCAGTGCCTCAAGTTAAAACTCCATGCGCGCCTTTCTATCCGAGTAGGCTACCTATGTTGCTGTCTCGCACTGTACGGGAGTCATTGTTTAGCCATCCACCAGACTCCCAACTCTTGGATAATTTATCTTTTACAATATAAAACGCTCTGGATGTTTTGGAGCACATCCATCGCCGCGATGTTTTTCCACAGACTTCTCTTGTGTTTATCAGTAACACGTATCGTTTACGCACAGCCGGACAGTTCTGGATTATCGTACGCGCTAAGGTCCGAACTATCAGAGGATGCAATTTTGGTGGCGAATAACGGAATACACGTGCCTTTCGGAAGATCTGTTTTTATTGATCCAATCAATGATTTGGTGATACAGACGCAGCCGGGGGACAGGTGCAGCATTACAGTCTTGGATAATGACCCGTTATCACAGAGACCCGGGCAACTATCTCCTAAAAAGTTTTCCTGTGATTTCGGTCCCAACGACGTGACGTACTCACACTTCGGCTCAAGGAGCCCGGCCAAAGACAGAGTGAGGTTGCAGCTCAGGTATGATACACAAACCGAAACAGTTATTATCCCGTTTATGATGGAGGTAGAGGTAGTTTTTACGCAGCTAGAGTTACTCACCAAAAACATGCCTCTCACCGTTGATCATCTCAAAGGGATTAGTAACCCAATTGACAAAAAGATTTTAGAATTTACTTATGACAGGGACTCTCATAAATGCGAGGTGACATCCCAGTCTACTGGCAGCGTGCTTCCCAGATACGGCAGACTCGTTGACGTGGGAAAACTTGCCAAAATGATGGACTGTGACGAATTCACTCGAGCTGACATCCGCTATGAGCACACGTTTGATCGCAAATCCCCAAACAGGGATTATGTCCCCATGGTAGTGGAATTGCACGATAAGGAAGGCAATCTAGTCAAACAGGAGTATTTTAATCTTATGATTCGCATTAAAGCGGGAGAGCGAAACACCCCCCCCAAACCCAGCTTTGTGTCCATGATGATGATGGAGGTTAGCCAGTTTGTAATGACAGCTCTCACTTTTGACATGCTCGCTGCCGAAGATGCAGAGTCTGACCCAGATGATCTTATATTCAATGTCACCTCTCCTTTATCATATGAGGAGGGCTACATAGTCAGCACGGATGACAGAAACCTCCCAATTACATCCTTTTACCAAAGAGACTTGGGGGATTTCAAAATAGCATACAAGCCCCCCTCCTTGGACTCAGACACAGAGAGGATATTCCAGCTGGAGTTTCAGGTGGTGGACACGGAGGGCGCAGTCTCAGACCCCTTCGCCTTCATGATAGTCGTGAAGCCGATGAACACGCTGGCGCCCGTTGTGACGCGCAACACGGGTCAGCTGCTGTACGAGGGCCAGTCCCGTCCACTTTTCAGCGCCCACAACCTGGAGCTAAGTGACGAGGACAACCTGGATAGCGTCCGGGTAACCGTCGTGGGCGGGCTTCGGCACGGTGTGATCACGGTGCTCGGCTCTCACAGGAAATACTTCACCCCTAATGACCTGGCCTCTGGCACTGTTGTGTACCAGCACGATGGCAGTGACACCTACAGCGACAACATCATCTTCAAGATGACAGACGGGAAGAATGAGGTGGAATTCCTCTTTCCGATAACAGTTGTTCCCACAGATGATGAGCCGCCAATCATAAATGCCAATACGGGCTTGGTGCTGTTTAAAAACCAGATGATGCCCATATCGCCGCTCATGCTCAGTGCAGCCGATATTGACTCCGAAGATTCAACTATCAAGTTCACCATCGTCCCCCCGCTTTCTGCCGTCGGGGTGGTCCTTCTGAGGCAGTCAGATGCCCCGGAGGACCCCTCCTCCTGGAAGTTCAGTGCCAAGGACGAAGTGTATGAAAAGGATGTAGTGGAGTGGCTTCAGAAAGATGTCACTGATGGGAAATTGTTTTACAAGCATACAGGCCCCCACAATACAGACACAGTGATGGATCAGTTTACATTCACAGTTCAGGATGACAACGACCCCCCTAACGAGTCAGGAGAGAGTGTATTTATCATCAGAGTTCTACCTATAGATGATGTTCCACCCGAGCTGTTCCCTGGCACCACCTTACAAATGACCGTGCATGAGTACCGGCTAACGTACTTTAGCAAAGAAGTTCTACGTTACACTGATCTGGACTCAGAGGACCGCGACCTAAAGTACACTGTCACGCAGCCCCCTACAGACACAGATGAGAACAACCCAGTTGTGTTTGGTTCCTTGGTTCTGACAGACAGCCCTGACCTGGAAGTCACTGAGTTCACCCAAGCCCAGGTCAATCATCATAAAATCTCTTACAGCCCCCCTGATGTTGAACTAGGAATAACAGCCCACGTAGTGCAGTTTAGTTATGCAGTAGAAGACACAGCTGGGAACAGCATGGAGGGTGCATTTACCATCTACCTCCAGCCTGTAAATAATAAGCCCCCAGAGATTACTAACACTGGCTTTACTGTGTTTGAGGGGGGCATGCATGTCATTTCTATTGCTGAGCTGGATGCAACAGACCCAGACACAGATAGTAAAAAAATGTCTTTCAGTCTCAGCCAGGCCCCTCAGCATGGAAAGATTCAGCAAGCATTCGCCGATCTTAAGAAAGGAGAGCTTTTTAAATTGGACGACATCGTAGAGGGGAAGATATGCTATATTCACAATGGGGATGAGGCAGCCAGTGATGAATTCCAACTAGATGTTAGCGATGGGATCCATGTAGTCACAGTGACGGTGAGAGTCACTGTAAAGCCTGTGGACGATGAGACCCCAACACTCACCCTCCCTCTGGGAACAATTGGGTCCCACATGGACGTGCTGGAAAACAGAGCTACAGAAATCACTACTAATGTAATTCAAGGCCACGATGATGACACAGATGACCTCCAGTTGACCTTTATCATAGAAGATCCCCCAACTATGGGAGAAATCCTGGTTAAAGGGGTGCCTGCCACAAAGTTTACTCAGGCGGATATTATTAACGGAGTGGTGGTGTACGCACACACTGCTGGTGAGGTAGGCCTCACGTCTCAACAGGATGGCTTAAATTTGACTCTCACTGACATGTCCGATGAATGGACCGTAGGTGGCAACAAGGTCAGTGGTGTCCGCATTCACATAACTATTCTTCCAGTTGACAGCCAGGCCCCTGAGGTTAGAGTCAGCATTCAATTCAGTGTCGTTGAAGGAGAAAAATACGCCATCGGTCCTCAGCACTTGAGCGCTGATGATAATGATACTCCTTCGGATGATATTCTTTGCACCATCCTCGTCCAGCCAACTGCTGGCTATGTGGAAAATATCTCTCCTGCCCCAGGCTCAGAAAAGTCTAGGTCGGGAACAGCTATCAGTGCTTTTAGTATTGGAGACATCAGGGAAGGAAATATCTACTATGTTCAGAGTATTCACAAAGGGGTAGAGCTAGTTGAGGACAGGTTTGCATTTAGATGTTCTGACGGCATTAATTTCTCAGAGAACATGTTCTTCCCTATAGTCATAATCCCTGCGAATGATGAGAAGCCAGAGATTTACATGAGAGAGATAGTCGTCATGGAGGGGATGAATATTGTAATAGACACTCCTCTTCTGAATGGCGATGATGCTGACATACCGCTCGAGGAGCTCACGTTCATCATTTCCAGACCACCAAAACACGGAACCATTTTGAACCAGTTATCCACAGGCTCTGTTTTGGTGTCTAACTTCACTTTAGAGCAGATTAGAGAGGCTTCCAGTATCATTTATGAGCACGATGACTCAGAGACCACAGAGGACAGCTTTGATGTTGTTCTCACAGACGGAAAGTACTCTGTGGAGAAAACAGCCATGGTTATGATCCTTCCTGTTGATGACGAAACTCCCAGAATGATGATCAATGATGGTCTGGAAGTAGAAATAGGAGAGACCAAAGAAATTAACAACAAAATTCTAAAAGCGACAGATCTGGATTCAGACGATAGCACGCTGACCTATGTTATCCGGTTCGGACCTGGCCAGGGTCTCTTACAGAGGCGAACACCATCCGGGGGTCTGGAGAACATCACATTAGGCATGAACTTCACACAGGCTGAGGTGGACAAAGGATTCATTTTTTACACACACAATGGGCAGGAGGGCATTCGAGATCTGGTCAAATTTGATGTAACTGATGGCATAAACCCTCTAATAGACCGTTACTTCTATATTACTGTGGGAAGTGTAGACATGGTCTTCCCCGATGTGGTCAGTAAAGGTGTGTCCCTCAAAGAAGGTGGCAGAGTGACTTTAACCACAGACCTTCTGAGCACCACTGACCTCAATAGCCCCGATGAGAACCTGGTCTTCACAATCACAAGAGCCCCTGTGAGAGGCCATCTGGAGTGTACAGACACACCCGGAATGCCAATTGTTTCCTTTACTCAGCTTCAACTCGCTGGCAGTAAGATTTATTACATTCACACTTCTGACGACGAGGTCAAAATGGACAGTTTTGAGTTCGAGGTTACAGACGGATACAACCCTGTCTTCAGAACATTTAGAGTTTCAATTGTGGATGTTGATAACAAGAAACCTGTTTTAACCATAAATGGTCTAGTGGTTACAGAGGGCAAAAGTAAGCTAATTACACCCTTCGAACTAACGGCAGAGGACCGAGACTCGGAAGAGAAGCTGTTATGGTTCACTGTCACCCAGTTGCCTGTTCATGGTAAACTGCTTTACAACCAGTCCACTCCAGTCACCAGCTTTAGCAAGCAGGACCTCAATGAAAACCTCATCAGTTACAAACACGATGGCACTGAATCATCAGAGGACACCTTCTCCTTTACCGTCACAGACGGTACGCATACTGACTTTTATGTTTTCCCAGACACTGTTTTTGAGACCCGGCGTCCCCAAACCATGAAGATCACCATTGTGGCCATTGACAATGGCATTCCCCAGATTGTGGTGAACAAAGGCGCCCTGACATTGAAGATCTTGGCGACAGGTCACCTCGGGTACCCCATCAGTTCCAGGGTGCTGAGGGCAACAGACAGAGATAGCCACCCAGCCTCCCTGGTGTTTCACGTCACCACCAACCCCAAGCATGGTTACATCATCAACCTGGGACAAGGAAACGATTCTGTCAGCACTTTCACCCAAGGTAAAACCTGATGAGAAATAGCTACTTTGCATAATATAACACCATTATTGCAGTAATGCAAGTTTAACATGTTTTACACTTTAGGGATACGATAACACTTAATCTCCGAGGGGATATTCATGTGTTACAGCAGCGAAGTTCAGTACAGTACAAAGTATAAATGTATGAACTGATAAACCAGGGCAGACACTGTACAGCTTATTAGCCTGTCTGTTGAGACACTTATATACAACAGTTAACAGTTAACAGTTCACAGTTCACAGTTCACAGTTAATATTATTATTATTATTATTATTATTATTATTATTATTAAGAATAATAATTATAGACACCAATATTTAACGTAAAATGTCTCACGTTCCCCTTTCATGTTTCAATATTTTTCATACCTTTGAATTTTATTAGATTGTCATGTACATTGGAATCTAATAATTATAATCCTATTAAAATGTATGTATTTCACAATTCTTGCAGCTAAAGACATTGGAGGGAAAAGACAAATTCAAATTTAAGCTTTCACACATTTCATTTTCACACTGCATGACAAAGACGTTAATTGGAGGAAATAATATTCATATATGTGACAGCTGCTGGCTTTGAAATTTTATTTAGTTAATTGTGGGCCTGATATAGATGTGCGTTGTTCATTAAATCATAATCAGTCGACCAAAGTAGAGGCTGATGTTTCACGCTAATGTCTTGTAGACATTTAAAAATGAATCATTTATTGTATCTTCTTCTGTTCCCTTGTTCCCTTGTGATATTCTCTGTAGCGGTTTCTTAAGTGAGACGGGACAAGGAAGAGCATCATGTGAAAAGGTCAGCGCAGACCTTTAAGTGACAGGATGGCATTTGAGTTGTCACACCTTTTGATGTGTACCAACTTCAGTTCAGTTCAGTTCAGTTAAAATGATGACCGAACAGTTATGCATTTATATTTACATGCATTCACGCATGACGTAATGCATAGCACGTGCCAACCTTCACGGAATTTATATATGCTCAATGTCCTTTAGTGCTGCAAATTATTGAGCGTTATGAGGTGAATCGATATGTAATTGATTAGGGAAGTGCACTCAATGCCATATTTAATGTCCTGCTGAAGTCATTATGTAAATGGGGATCCACCCTTCATGTCACTGGTTGGCATAAACACAGATAGGGGCTCAGTAAGCCATGACCCCCAAAAAGAAGTCCTTCATAATTTGTGGCCACCCTTGTGCAAATAGCTCGTGCACATCTTCTAATAGTATAACATAAAAATATATACATATAAACACCATACAGTACAATATGTAATTAAATTCATTTTTATCATGACTCCAAAGAAGCATCCCGGGACCCCTCATGGGGTCTACCCACCGTTTGAGAATCATTGGGCTAAACTAGGCCCTCTGAAAGTGCCTGCGTGCCCCCAGTATTTGAGAAAGGCCTTAGATTAGAGCAGTGAAGAAGAGCAGGGCCCAGATGAATCACGTAAAGTGGAAGGGAAGTGGAAGGCGAGAGAGTGTATAAGAGAGAAAGAGAGAAAGCAAACAAGCTCATCAGAGGAGCCAGTCAGGTGAAAGAGACAATCTCTCACTTTTTATTTACTCATCCCATTTCCAGGGCATGTCCCGCGAGGCTTTATCTTTAAATATTTGATGACCAGAGTGCCCCCCGGTTCACACCATTGACTATATTTTTTGCCAGGTCTTCTCGCTGCAGGCAGGGCTGTGTCTCAATACCCCCATAAAGATTTCTTGTCCCATCTCATACTAACAGATGTGTCAGGTGATCACTGTTCTCACATTCTTTGTTTAAACAAATCTGTGTGCAGAGCCGAAATCATTTCTGAATTCTTGTTGTAAAGGGTAGAGGGGAACACACAAGAGGAAGTCACCTAAGATGTTTGAGACTCACCCTTAGCAGGATTCAGGAGTTTATATTTTTATGAACCTCCTTCCTCTGACATCTATTATTGAAGATTATGGTTCAAAGAGGCCAGGGCCTTTCACAGCCATGATAATCTCCTTACACTGTAATAGACATTTCCAGAAACAGTGCTGTAGCAAAAAGCTGTGCCCTGTAATTCAAAGACGTTAGGAAAACACCTGTGAAGAGCCTGGAACAATACCTGTTTTTAGCATTTTTTGGCCTGTCTGTCATTTAAAGATCTGTTGTCACCTGGCTTTTAATGGCCAAACGGTTTGGGGCCTATTATATTTCATGCTGACCTAGGTTGAGATGATTGGGGTTCTAGTCTCATTGTCCTGGATTACAGATTCATGACTTTCACATTGCTTTCTCTGGTAGAAAATTGTTCATGCTGTGCGCTGATAAGGGATTAAATCAGTGTGATTCTAGAAACCTGCTGAAGTGCTACTGAAGCAGGACAGCTCCCATCTCGGAACAATTACTCACTCAACAGAGTGTGTGAACGAGCTTTAAGCCACAACTTCAAAGTGTGTTTGAGTATATTTTTGTATCCAGCATTGAATGTTTTTTTTCTCTTTACATCAAAATTAGAAGCATGGATCTCAACTCATAAATATTGTTTTAATCATGGCAAGGGCAAATCACTGATGTGTTAATGATTATACATTTTCTGACTATTTTAAGATTAGTCAGATCATTGTATCTTTCATCATGCCGGTTGGATATAATACATCAATCTTAATATTTCAATCTTAAAATGAATACTGGCTGTTTTTGTTGTTTGCTTTTCATCTTAATTTTTTATCTTTAATTGTTATTATTTTGGTCTGTTTATTTTATTTTTATCTCAGCATCAAAATTGGCTTTAGCGGGTGTATTTATATTACTATGCATATAAACAAAACTTCCCATTTCAGCTGACATTGATGACCTGAAGATCTGCTACGTGTTAAGAAGCGAAGAAAATGCTACATCTGACGTCATCCAGTTCTCTGTTGAGGATATTGGTAAGATGATACAGTTTATTTTGTGTCTTTTACCTTACATGTGCTTATGTGTCATGTTCTTTACTGTGGCTTACAAGGAGTTAGCAGGTTGGGGCATACTGTCTTATCACAACCTGACAAATGACTTTTTTTTAAAGGTGTTTTTACATTCCTACAGATTTTGTTACAATTCATGACTCAATCACTGAATCATACGAGGATATAAGGCTTTAGTGAAGGAAAAAATCACAAGCTACCAGCTACAAGCTAGATAAATAGTAAATAAATTGTTTGGTAAAAAACCAACAAGCACTGAGATTGTTGAGCCTGCATGTTAGCCTGCTAAATGTGTGCATAATTTTGCCATCCCCAAATACTGGATATATTTGCATACTCATTTTGCATACTCATCTCTATCTCCACCCTGTTATATAATATCAAAAGTTAACTCAGTCAAAAATGCTTACTACATGGCATAATGCACAAAGTATTTTGGCATAATGGTAATGGTAATGGTAATGTTTTTGCAAGAGCAACATATTGTTAATTTCCGAGTCATACAAGAGCTGGCCCATAAATAGAATAAAGCCCATTGCACTGCATGTGGAGTAGACATAGAGCTGACGCAGAGCATTTTTAAAACGTTTTTATGGACAGTTCAATAGAAATACATTGCAGAAGCAGAAAAATACTTCAAATAATCATTTAAAATAAAACTGGGCTAAAAAACTTTAACGACTGTTGTTAAACCTTGTATTCATATATATGAATTGAAGACCACGTTAAAGAAACTTTCCACCTATGCACAAAAATGTGGGTGGCTGTGGGGGAGGGGTAGAGAACAGCGCTAGCCTATAGGAGCTGAAGTGGGAGCAGAGAGGATTATGAGTCACTTAACACTCAGTTTTGGGAAAGGTATGTGCTGTATGAGTTTCAAACCAAAACAACAACGCTGGTTGTACCTTTAACCACTAATTCTCTCCTCTGTCTTAAGCAGTTTGTCATGTTCCATCCATGACATCCAGCTTTTCTCGATGGAACATGTAGATTTCCAGTGTGAAAGCATAGATAAAATGTGTTTTTTTTCTGTTCGGTTGTTGCTAAACATGGAATATACATGATCTTATTTAATCGATTCCTAATCCGCTAGAGCCTTCATCATCCTCCGGAGAACCTTGCTGGTGTTTCTGCAAACTAATTCCATCTGTAGAATTTTTCAAAATAACGGCATACGTATGTTTAGGAACACACACTCAGAAAGCAGATTAGGCATCAAAAACTGGTGTGCGAAACACCAGTTTTGACTCCTATGCTGGGAAGCTTAGTTCACACCAGGATGTGAGCAGTAGCGTTTAACTCCGGCGTATGATGACACACATGCAGGCACCGAAGACAGCGGTGAGTTAGCCATAGGCTAAGGGAGCGTCAAGCCTCAAGGCACAAAGAAGTGTTTGATATTTAAGAGGCCAGGCAGCGCCTGTGGTAATAAGAGCCCTGAGCTATGTGTGCTGGGCAGAGCTTTGAGGCAGCCACTGGTAATTAAATGGCCCTATTACAGGCCAGTCTATAGAGGAAGAGAAGCAGGAAGGTCCCTTCGTCTCAGGGAAACCAGCTGGGATCACTATAGTTAACCATAATAGCCTCCACTCCCATCATGGGAGCAGAAGGAAATAACATGCCAGATTACACAGATCAAGATCCCAAAATCCCAATACATTGTCTCTTACCGTCCTTAGAGACAATCCCCATGATAAGTGTCTCTACAAAAATAATAAATACTGTATCTCTAGTGAGCATGTACTGTAGCTACAAACCAGGAACAATGTTTTAATTTGCATTACATATTAACTTGGGCTGTCAAAGTTAACGTGTTAATTTCCTTTTAACGCCATTATCATAGGTTTTTATATGACCCTTTGTGTCATAGTTTAGCAATCCACTAGAAATATTTGGCCATTATTTGTTATTGTTATAAAAAGCATGTCCGTGGTGAATAATGGATACAGGACGAGGTCATTTGAATGGCAAGTTCAGTTACAAATTCTTGTCAGATAGGACTACAGATAAGACCAAAGTTATTTGCTGTTACTGTCGATGCGAATTGAGTTACCACTGGCGTTCAAGCAATCTTATACCTGTTGCACAGCGGAGCGTTGTTGCTCGCATTTTCTGAGCTTTTTTCCCGCTTTGGTTTGCACACTATCCGCTGATTTGATGTAATTTGCTCATGATTTACGTTGCACTGCATGGATCATGCAGTATTAACATAATATTATGCATGTTTTAGGACAGTTATGTCAAATCACGAATATATTAAAATATTCAGGCAAGCTACAAAGTTATATGAATATGTTTGACAGTTGGATCGGTAATGGTGGGGAAAGGAGGCAGGGGTAAAAAACAAAGAACACATTTTTTTTTAATGATTATTTGTAAAGTATTTCAGTTTCTACAGAGAGACTAAGGTGGAAAAACATGCCCGATCCTTAAGGCAGTGTCCGCCTCGCGTACAGTGTCCAAGCTCTCATTAGTTAACATGGGAGTGGATTAAAAGTGGGTCAGCTCTGTGTGTGTGCAGTGGGCTTTAAATATAATTCACAAGCCAAGCATGCAGCTAATGCAGCCAGTGTTGACGCTAGTCCTGGCTTGCGGCAGACCGCGCTTGATAGTGCACAAGGGAAAGCCATGAACAAAGCTACAAGCAACAAGCTCTTTTTCCCATTTAGCGTCAATTTTGAACAGATAAAAAATGTCCGATTAATTTGCAATTAATTGCAATTGTATAAACCTTTTGTCTCCTTGTTTAGATGGGAGTCAATAGATTATTTTTGTCCTATCTTGACCTCTATCTGAGAACTGCCCCTGACATACCATGTACCATGGACTTGAGTAGGAACAAAGACCTTTCAATTTAAAATACCTAAGTTGAGGAATTTCTCCCAAGTACCTATGTTTGCCCACATTCCACAACACACACAATACGTGGATCACTGGATGTTTTATGATCCGTTTTATGAACCACCCAGATATATTGTATCTCTATTGATTGTGGAAACGCTATTTTTATGCATATGTGTCGTGATTTTATCTTCTTGTCTTCAAACGGAACTATGCAACAAAGTAACCACAGTGCTTCATCTGAAATGACCTCCTTAGATTATGTTCTGTTCTCTGCTAGATGATTAGTGGCAAAGGGTGACACATATACTGTAGGAATCATTTAATCAGGAATAATTTACATCCACTTGTTAAACTGAGTTTTTGTCAGCCAAACAGAAAAAATATGGACTTACATCCATTTTGTTCTGCTCAGCCTGTGACAAAGTGACAAGTTAAAGAAACAAATGACGTTATTTTCGTGGAAATACAGTTTAACGCCTGTTTTTCTGCAGTTTATTCCGGGTTTAGATTCAGCCGTATTCCCTATCTTTGCATTTTGCAGTTTTTATAAATATAAATACTTGTGGCATTATGGAATTTCCCAAAATAGATCCGACCCTAGCTTGAAGCGTGTTAGACCTGAGTGATAAGCTATCTATTTCCTATATCTAGCTTGAAGCGTGTTAGACCTGAGTGATAAGCTATCTATTTCCTATATCTATCTTGAAGCGTGTTAGACCCGAAATGAAACTTTAAAGGCTTTCATAAATGGTGAACTGAATCATTATTGTATTATCTCAATAAATAGAAGATTAGGAGACAGTTACCAGAAATCCTTTAGTGGGTGAAACCAGAGTTAGAAAAACATCGTTTTGTCTTATAATCTGACACACCTGAGTGGCTCGCTCTCCTCTCTACCCCTCCCTCTACAATCACACACGGAGTACGGTACACGGAGTGTACCTTTACATGTCACATCATGCTTCTTTCATCCTTGCCTGCTGGGTTTCCTTGTTTGCATGTGTGTGTGTGTGTCCGTGCGTGCGTGTAAGCCTGTATGCATAACTGCAGGTGTGTGGGCGTGTAACCATGCACATTTATCATGATTCATGCTGAACGACCTTTTGTTTCATGGAACAAGAGCACATTTTGTAGTTGCGAGAGCTTTTACACGCCATTATAGTGTTGAAACGATGCGGACAGCGAGGAAATTACGGAAGAGAGGACAGGGATGGTTGAGATGGTTGTTTAGTGCAAGTTTTAGTTCCCTATTTTTCATGTCTGACAGGTGAAACATGAGTCTGAGATATAATTATGGCAAAACATCCTCTAATTACAATAACAATGACAAAACAAAATTATATAAAGATGTAGTATTTTTCTGTGACACACGCTTCCCTTTCTTTGATTATGTAAATTAATTCCAGCCTATTACCTCCATTGTATTACCATTGTAGTGCCTTTTAGTAGGGCTATTGACAAGTCAACCGCAGGGGATGACAAGCAACCGTCACAGCCACGGTTTCTTTTTTTCATGAGGCTAGCTACCTATCATTCGTCCCCCTCAGCACAAAGTCGCGGAGCAGCCTCAAAAGGCACAGCTGATATGTGGTCAAGTGCAGAGTTTACACTAGACATGTTTTTTTACGGCCAATATGGCCGAAAATTGGCTGGGGGATGTCTACTGCTAATTTGCGGAGTCAAGTCAAAGTCCAGGGCCGTTGCTATTGTAGCGGTAGTGTATATTTATTTCTCCTTATATGAGAAACAGTGTTTATGCCCCAGTACCACATGTCCGACAATATTTCGGAAGTTCTCTGCCATTTGAAAAAAAATATTTAAATGTCGATAATACTGCATATCGCATTGTTGAGCCACCCTAAATCACCGCAGGGGAAATTCCTTCACCACGACGGCCTTACCTTTAAGGAAACAAATTTTTTTGTCATCCAATTTCCATTGTGTATTGTGTGTGTCTGTCTTGCAGCGTATATATCTGCCTCAGTAACACTTCCAGGCTATCCTGTTTGAAGGATCCCTCTGACTGATGACTGCGTAATTGGCAAATCCAGCTCTCCACTATTGATTTCTAGCTCTCCCTGCTCCTCGATTCTCCTCATCTGTCTATCTACCTTAGTTTCTCTCCAGTTTCATTTTTTAAGGATCTTTTAATGGACATCTTTAGCAGAGAGAACCATAATATAACTTTTAAAATGTCCACACGCTGATGTTCGGGATGAAAAGAATCCCTCTTTTGACTTTCAAATATTGACATTGACAACTCTATCTTTAATTTTAGATATGTTTGAATGAAAATATATCTTAAACACTACAATAATTTGATATTTGACACTAAATAAACTTATAACACTAAATGAATAGATAAAGTACCTTCAGTAGAGACGTTGCGCTTTGCAGACAAGCTAGAAATATGTTTTTGAGAAACAACGGAGGTCAGTGGAGGGAAAAATAAATCATAATTTCCAGTTCATCATGCACAGCAAACAAGGGGTTGTTTTCATTCTGTAACAAAAGCGTGTGGACTTACATTGAGGTAAGGAAGCTATGGAGTCAAGTTAAATCACTTTAAAAGTTATATCACTTTGGGAAGAGATTTGCCGTCTTATTCCTCAGATTCAGCTGTTGGAAGTTTTAAAAAGAAATCCAGAGCCGTGAGGGGAAGAAAAAAAGATACTGGATTGCTAATCTCCTGAGTTGTGTGTGCTGAGGTGAAAATGTAAAGCCAAAGTGAAATATCACTCAGGAGGAGTTGGAGGAGAACGAGAAGCGAGCGCAGGACAAACAAAAAATCTAATTTCTCCAACAGCGAAGTTTGTCATTTCGCTGCTCATATAGACCCTGGGAACCTTGCTGATAGGTGTATAAACTCATCTTTCCCTTAAATATTGTATTGGTGCCGAAACTGAAGCTACAGTTCACTGCACTGTGCATCTGTAGTAAGACTTTTTTTTTTGTGAGCCCTTCAGAAAGTTGGTAGGGGGTTATCATTTATCTGGCTGGGGGGGGGCCCCCCCCCCCCCCCCCCCCCCCCCCCCCCCCACAAACCACACCAAAACAACCAAAAAAACACAAACCACCCCACACAAAAAG
>JAOEHI010000006.1:1232160-1251968 GCA_025447815.1 Percopsis transmontana
CTCCGCCGAACCCCTAAGACTGACTCACCGAACCCCTGGGGTTCGATCGAACCCAGGTTAAGAACCACTGAACTAAAGTGTGTGTGTTACAGATTCTTCATCGCTGACCTTTAATTTGCCGAGCTCTATTTGAATCATGTTCTGGCTGGAGGGCAGGACGAAGACAGCTGGAAAAAGCTTTGTGTGTGGCTCAACCTGGAAAAGAGAATGATTTTGTGTTTGTAAAATGTGCATTGCAAAGCAAGCCGTCAACGTACTAAACTAAAGATGCTGCTCTGACCTGGTAGAACGTGTTGATCTCCTTCCCATTGGCTGTGAAAGTCATGAGTCCTGTGTCCAAGTCAATGAGGCAGCCAATCACAAAGTCCTCCTGACTGACGCGTGTCTGCTGGGAGCTGCTGAACTCCCCTCCCCACACCATGTAGCAGTTGCTGCGCTTTATGCTGCAGAGGAAAAAGAGCAAGAAATACAGTATGGATATAACCGTTAGTGTCAGTCGGTACTGTTGTAATTGTTAGTTCAAATATGTTATTGGTTTTTAGTCATACAGTATGTATATGTATGTATTTATGTATGAATGTATTAGGATCATGATTCTTCGTCTTATTATTACCTGTCATGTATGTTGCCCTTGTCATCTCCCACAGTGACTGTTACATTTCTCACTTTGCTGAGGTCAAAATGAGCATCATATTGGTGGTAGTCAGGGGTGATCCAGCCCACCCACACACCACCGGGCTCTTGTCCAGCAAACACTCTTACAGAATAGTAGTACTGGGAACAGAGGAGGGGACAGACAGAGAGAGAGGAACTCAATATTTCTAAAGTTCTATTAGTTGGAAAAGCCTAAACATGTAAAATTATATAAATATGGCAGCTTTTATCTTCTCTCATTAACAATAATTGGCATCCTCACTCAGTATATCCGTCAAAGTGTAAAACTACAAGAAAGCTGAATAGGTAAAACAACGAATGAATAAAAACGGATCAAATAGAGTCTGTTAGAAAAGGAATAGCTCTGACAAATGATGTAAAGTACTGTATATCAAACTAGGGCTATCATACTGTGGTAGTGTTGAGGATTATGTCGACATCATCCCGGTCATCTGGGACCACATCCTCTACCAAGCGGGGCATGGTGGGAACAACAGGCGGTGGTGATATTAACGCAGCCTTCTTGGCCTTGAAAAGGAAACTGTAGAGCATAGGGACAGATACAATAAGGACCCAACACTGTAGGAACTGTATGTGATGAGTTCTACTTTAAGCCTTGCTTTATATACAGAGCATTTTAAGTATTGAAGCTACACTCTAATATAAATACATGTCTGTTTGGCTGCTATCTATGGCTAACTGAGGTTATACATTAATAATTCATCCTCTTGCTCATTTCTGAAAGCCCTTCCATCTGCAGTATTGGTGTGTAGGAGTGACAGTCCCAGAAAAATGACATCATCATGAAACAGCAGTGCCTCAGACAGCAAAGACTGGTCCACCAGAGAGCATAGGCAGAATGAAAATAAGGTATACGTTTCTCCATTGGCCCATTATAATCACTTATCAGGTGAATGATGGATTAACATTAAAATAATTATCAACAAAATCAGGGGTGAGTTGAAAATAAGTATAGACATAAAACATGATGGACAATCCTTTTAATGTAGACTACCAATGACATGTGTTTCACATGTATTTCCACTCATTCTCCACAATTGCATACAAACCCTTTTTTCTTGCTCTTCTCTGTTGAGGCGTCCTTCTCATTCTCTCCATTTTTGTTGGTAGGGATCTCCTTGGGTACCGAAGCTTCTTTCTTCTCCTCCTCCTGCTCCTTACGAGTGGCAGACTTCTTGAGGACCTCGTAATCTGAGTCAGGGTCCACTTCAAGGACCTCGTCCTCAGGGACGGTGAGTGCGCGAGTGAGGGGTGTAGTCCCTGCTGGAACCTTAAAGGTCTCGTGAAACTCAACGGGCATGCTCAGCCTGAGGAACATCAGGTCTGTGTTGGCGTTCTGGGAGCCAAAGGTCTTGTGGGTTACCTTCAGACAGGGGGCGCTCTCTACAGTCCCATCCACACGGGACATCTATGGATGAAGGAAAAGAGGGTTTGTGATTGAGAAAAGGAATTAAATGTATGCATGGGCATGGAATACAATACATTTAGTGTCAAATAGAAATAGACAAAAAATAAGTCGATGAATAGATGACACAAACATAAGATCACAAACAAAAGTACAGTTTCTGTACATGCATGATTAATGTGTACATGCAGTCAGCTGGTGAAAAGGTCCCGATGAGTCAGGTAATGAATAATATACAAGACCTCAATATGGTGATGGTCGACGGGCACAGGAATGAACTGCGGCAGGCTCTTGCTGAACCACATGGTGATGTCTCTTTTCATGTTGATAGCAAAGGGTTCAAATCCCTCCTGCAGTCCACAGATGGTGAAGTAGCGCAGGCTGCTGACGTTTTGGCCCAGGTTGATTCTGCCTACCTGAGACATGCCCAGGCTGCACACTGGAATAAACCCTAGTAGTGACAGATACACAGCATAAATAATACAGATATAACGTGTATGTATTGGACGTTTTGCATTAAAAAAAATTTTTATATATATATATATATATATATATATATATGTCATGCTTTATGTATATTTGTTTATGTATATTTCTTCTATATTGTTTAAATATAATTTTATCATGGGTAATTGGTATTCTTATAGTTACAAATCAACACATACTTTTAATATAGGGTGTTCATATTTTTCTTTTCCTATCTTTTAATCATATATCTTATTTAATGAAAGTGAAGCCCTCCATGTCCTATTCTTGGATGCTGAAATGACTCATTTTCCCCACAGGGGTGATGTCATGAGGACATAACTCACCCTCTCCTATCTCAATGTCCTTGAAGGCCATCTCTGAGCCTGAGTCACTGATCAGCATCTCTCCGTTGAGGGTAAACATAATGTTCATCTCGGTGAGATCAATCATACAGCCCACCACATCACCAGATAGCCACTGGCGACCGAACGGCTCAGTTCCTACATGCCACCGTTGGGCCTGAGAAGTAAATTACAGTTTAAGAATCTGGTAATGAAAAAGAAGAAAAAAAGATAAACTACTTTCGTGACACTGCATTTTACTCCTAATTTTTGCTTTTAATGCTGATTGTTCTCCTGAGATAACGCAGATGATGTATCAACAGAAGTCCACACCTTGAAGCCGTTGAAGACGTAGGCCAGGTCGTCAGTGCCAAGGTCGGTGTCGGCTCGGACGCTGGGTCTGGCCCAGCCCACCCTCATCTCCCCGACTGTCACCGCCTCAAACTCAAAGTACCACTTCCCCTGGGTGACGGCGTAAGACTTCTCCGCTCGGAACACCCGAATCTTATCGTTACGGCAACTGCCAGGCCCATGCCCACCTACAATAGCGGTAAAAAAACACAGCAAAAGATTAGTAATCCACAGTAATCGACCACATTTCAACTTTCATATTTCAAATCATGAGGAAGAGCTATGGAGACGTACTGCTTTCCTGGTCGGGAGGCTCAATGTTGTAACCATAGCCGATAAGAGTGCGAACAGCAGCGCAGACAGTGTCCCTGTTGGTCTTTTTGGTCTTTTCGTCCAGTAGGTTGTAAGGAACCAGCCGTGGATTGCGTTTGTTCATTATGTCCTACAGTGATCATATTGTAAAGAATGGCAATGTTAAAACCTACATATTCTTATGTTCTCAAACCATACAATTTCTGAGCTGTACAATAGCTATACAATACAACTACAGTACAAAAACTATGTTTCTACATTCATGTATTTAAATTGTAATCAAATGCACAATAGACATTTATAGTATTCAATCATTATTAAGATTATTGACCTGCACAATACTATATGTCCAGCCCTGTCGAACCCGGTCTCTTGCCCACACATTGTGTCCATTCTCTGCCAGTCTCTCCACCAGGGTATTCTGATTAGGGGTCAGCTTCACATGGCTAAGGTCCAGAGGGGCTGGTTTATACCCGCTGCTCTGCATGTAACTAGGGACAAAACACGATTAAGAGTGTAGTGATTCGAGTCAGTAGACGCCACAACATGCCCCGCTCCGGTGGACACCCCCCCCCCCCCCTTTTGCCCTAATATTATTAATGTTGAGACATATTCATGTGTAGGGGTCATTACTCTACATGAGCTCCAAGAGGTTTTAAGACTATTACAATTAAACAAACTAACTGGACATTAAAGGTATTATGAGGAGTTTTGGAGTTGTCACAACCCGACCTGAGAGCCCCCCTGTTTATGTTTCTTGGTGTCTTGTCTCGTGTCTTTGTGTCTCTTGCTCTCTTGTATTCTTCCCGGCCCCTCCCTTGCTCCACCCTGTTGCCCTTTCATGGTCTCCTCCCTGCTCCCACTCCCTGGCCCTCCATGGTCAAGAGTCTCAGTCTTATGTCAGATACTGTACAGTAGATGCATCCCAAAATCTGGGAAGCTCCTTGAAGGGTTTTTAATACAGTACTATACTGTCCATTCACTGTTCATTTGTAATAACCATTTGACCTAAATTGTGCCTCTGTTCTATCCTGTAATATTTATAGATTTTTTTCTGTTTTTTTCTGTTCCATTTACAGATGTGTCACTCGTTTTCTTTGTAAAATGTGAGCTTGTGAAGCTCATTGAGAGCTCAAAACGAGATAAATGGCTTATCAAATAAATATGACTTCTCAAAACTCACGTTTTGGGGAGCTTGATCCTCTTCAGATTCTCCTCTGCTTTCTCATCTCCCATGCCTACATGACAGCCCAGTGCCAGTAGAGTCCTGAAAATAAAGAACACGAAAAGTAATGAAAGGTTTGTAGAGCAGAAAATTCAACAAGTACGTGAAGGGAGTAAGCGAAGGTCTCACTTGAGCGTCTCTCCTGACATCGCTAAGTTGTAGTTCTTCTCTGGCTCAGGAAGACTCTGGAAATCTACCAGGCAGGGGTGCAGCTTCTTGTTGTCATCGCGGAACTGGACACAGTACAGTACAGTACATGGAAAACATGTACGTACTGTATCAGGAAAGGAAGATAATTCAAATAAATCAGCCGAACTCACCAGTCCATAGGTCCATCCTTGTTCTATACGAGTTATGGCCCATAACTCGTGGCTATTTTCTGCAAGCTTCTCCCTAATGCGCTCCAAATGAGGAGGAAGTACGATCTGCAGGGATAATAAAGCCAGAGTAATGTAAAAGAAGAAGATGACAGACTAGCCAGCGGTTTTAAAAACCAGCACTACAAAAATGTTTTGTTTTTAAAAAGGGCATGCTCCTCCCCCTACAGTGCTTCTAGGCTCCTACTGTTCTCTACGCTGCTCCCTACAGTCACGTACCCTTTCATAAAACATTGTGTTGGGTGTACATTTTGAGTTCTGGGGGCACAATCGAGGATTATACCTTTAGTGTGCAGAACTCAGGCATGTAGGTGCAAAAACCAGCTTGAGAAAATAGTATCTCTAACACAGTAACAGAATTGAAATAACACACTTGACTTCAGATAGATAAGTTAACAGTGAAATAATCTGCTTGGTACCAGGGTAGAGCCAATTTCTACCCATCTGAACCTGTTTTATCCACTATTGTGTGCGTAGTAGTATAGTACTGTATAGCTATATAGTATAGGGTTTTACCTGTACTGTGTCCACGGGGCAGGGGGTGAAAGAAGTGTGTGACAGAGACTGCGTGGGTCCTAACAGGTTACGGACACCATCGTTGTCCTGCTTATACTCCTTAATAGGCTCAATTCGCAGGCGATCCCTGGGCAGTACTGCTTCATAGCATGGAGCATAGCCGGGCGGTGGGAAGAATTTAAAATCCCCATGGCGGCCTCCAAGTAGAAAGCGGACCCTAAAGTTAAGGGGTATTAACATAATATGATTACATTAGCCCAATGGTACAGTTACTGTTAGATCATTTAATTATAGATCCCTTTATGATGTCCTACTTCACGCCTGCAGAGAAGCTGACAACAGGAAAGAAAAGGCCATCCAGGTTGAAGTTCTCAAACATGCCCTGTACAGGGTGACCATTGATTCGGAAGGAGATACTGGGCACGCTCAGATCCAGACAGCAGCTGACCACATCCTCTGCCGCCAGGATGTGCTGATTGGGCGTGGCAACGTGACGTGGAACACGCCCTACAGACACACGCGAGATTTATGTTTCGTACCCCATCTCGTATTTGTATTTGTCTTGTGGTTCTTTTAAGACAAAGAATCATATCTAAAATCTAAGTAAAAACTATACTTCTGTACTTTGTTGGCTGCCAGAATAAATCTTTGTATAAATTTGAGAATTATTTGCTCAAGTTCGTTTTTTTTGTATTGGTAATGTGGTACAACTCCCATAGAGGACTAGCCACAATAACAAAATTTTACTAGTTTACTATTTACTAGTTTATTTAGTATACTGTATTTTAGTATAATGACAAATGACTTGTAAAAAAGGTTTGTTCTACCTGACCACAGGTGAAGTCCATCAAAGCCGTAGGAGTAAAGGTCATCCCCAACACCGTTGCTACCCCAGCCTTCTCCACCACCAGGGTAGGGGCTGTAGCCCTCGGTCAGAGCCCAGCCCACACGGAGGTGAAAGGGTTGAGCGGTTAGAAAGGGCTCCACCTCATCCACCATTACCTCAAAATACCACTTCTTGTACTGGGTAGATCCTTCACATGTTCCAAGGAAGATATTGGGTCTCATGCTAAGGGAAAACAAAAAGGGTTACTAGCAGCGATTTAGATCATTGGTTCTCCAGAGAGGGGTTGTGTGATACTTTTGGGATAATTTAGCAATACCATATATAATATATATTCCCCTATATATTATTTTTAATAGTTTTATTATCTCTAATTAATTAAATGTGCATACACATATCAATGGCATTCATCGCTCTGTGTATGCATAGAGGGTTGTCAAAAAACTTGAGAAACACTAATTTAGATAAGTTTACCTATTAGGATATTATAGACTGAAGGTATTTTCTTCTAGAAGGTTGCTAGAAGGTTGCTAGTTTGAAACTGGTGACCTGGTGGCCTACCTGGTGACATAATTGATAATGTTGGTTTGAAGCAGGAGGTCACGACCCGGAAGAAGATTCTCCGTGATTAGATTCTGATTGGACCTCACAGCCACCCCGTTACACACACATAAGGAGCACAGTACATCGAGCACCTAGAGAACACAATGAAACCGCAAGCCAATGCCACACCATTGAGGTTAACACAATTTGCACACAAACGTCTTTCCATGCACGTCTTTCCTTTAAGGTTGCAAAGTTTTAATCTCAAATATGATCATACAGAATATACTGCACTGTATCATTTGTGGCTCAGCATATACAAGTACCAAACCTTATGGTTGCGCCCATGCTTATCCAGGAGAGAGATGATTGATTTGATGTGGTTCTCCTGGATGATGTTAAGCACCTCTGGAGACTCTATCAGAACACAATACAGCACCTCCAGGATTCCTGTAGAGTAAAGTAGAGTCAAATGCAGTGTGACTCACAATAACCATGGCAGTGACAATATCCTACAATAAATATGCCCCGGGGCGCCGCTAGAACCTTTTCCATTGATGTTAATCAACTGAGAGCTCAGCCCATTAAAAAAAGAAACAACGTCCTCACTTTGAACACATTATAAATATATATATATATATAAATGGAACTACATCATCACAAGAGCAAACAGGCCCTACCTGAAGATGCCTCCAGACGATCCAGTTTACTGACCAGCCAATCAAGGTTGTCACAGAACAGGGCACAGTTGGCACGGTTACCCCTGATCAAAGACGCTTCATAGGAGAAGACACAAATATTATAGATTTAGAAAGACTAAGCTGTTACTGTAGACACGAAGAATCAGAGTACATTATCAGTCACCAGAAGTTACCATACTGAGAACAAATCATAAGTGCAAGGGAATGAATAAAGTACAGTTTATTATCACCACCAACAGCGACATACCCAGTAATTCATACAGCAAATTGACAATCTCTTTCCACGATTCTGCAGCCTCCTCGCCAGCAAATTCTGAGAAGTGGGCAGCTGTGTTGTAGACGTTGAGTCGATCAACACAGTCCAGAACAAGTGTGATCATCCCCTGTTAATAACATGATGCACATGCATTTGTTACTTTATGACCTGTGATCTTTGCTGCTATAACACCTGAAAAAATCAATCTAACTTAGAGAATATAGATATACATCCAAATACAAATGAAAGTGCGAATGCAAACATATCATAAACAAATCATTAAGTAGTTCCACAGATTACTGACCTCCTCTTGAAAAAGGTTCTGTCTGTTCTTGAGGGAGCGGAGCTTGGACTGTTTCTCCTCGTGCTCCAGCTCCTCATCAGGTGGCCTAAAGTAGAAGATGAGATCCTGCAAGGAGAGGACCACCGAGTCCATCGGCAGGGAGGGGGGGCTGGGAGACTTGTTCTTCCCACTTAGAGCATCAAGTCCTCTGGCGGCACACGAAGAAGACTCTCCGAATACAAAACACTGTCTACACACAACTGATTTCATAACTTAAGTACATTCTTAAAGGTGTAGCTTTAAGGATAATGAAGTCCTACTTGATGAACTGGGTGAAAAGGCCTGTTGTGCTGTAGATCATTCTAGCAGCCTGGGACTCTTCTGTCTGAGAGCGAGCCACAGTAAGGGCATCGTCCATGTGCCCTTCTTTATGGAGGATGGCCTGATAGGTCAATAGGAAATGATTTAAAATATGGAAAAACAGCACACATTTTAACTGTTTCTAGGTTGTACTAATCTAGCAGACTATCTTTAGAACTTCTTACTTATTACTGTACTGTAATTCTACCCTACCTTCCTTTTCAGAGGTCCCAGGCGGGCAGATTTGGCATCAACAGCAGCATATGTCAACCAGAGGCCGGATGAAAGATGCTGCACAAAGCACATGGACTCCCCATACTTGATCTCAGGTATGCCCATGCCTTCAACATCTCGCTTCTGAGCGACCTCAATCTTCTCCTGCAGTGTGGAACATCGTGCAACAGAAATGATGAAGACGAATATCTTATATTGTGGATTCTTACACGCTATAGACTTTTGTGTTTAAACTTTTCTGGGTCTGACGCAAACTAATTCGCTATGACACTGGCCTTTGAAATTCTGAAGCAGAAGGCAGACATCTTGGAGTTGGCTTTCTCTGGGTCCACAACCAGCAGTCCTTTCTCCTCATCCAGAAAGAGGTATCTTCCTGTAGTTATGTGACGTATCCGGAATGATTGGCCCCATTTAATATGACCACCACTCCACCTACACAGAATATAAAATTAATACAAGCTAACAAGCACTCAAATAATAATATATAAGCAACAGTGAATGTTGCTAATATGCAAGCTGTTAGGTGAAATGAACATTAATAAAATCATGTTTCTACCCAATACGAAGAGGCTCAAGTCTCCATAAAGATCTGGCGTGACTACACACAGCACCTCCCTCATAGTGAGCAACTCTGAAGATTAAAAAAAAGCTTGTAAGTGATGTGTGTTTTGTAAAGATAATATCAGTTGATGTCAGTCAAGATAGCACAGATTGTCCAACATAGTGACCTTCGCTGGTCATCTCCTTGGTCAGCTGCTGGAATTGCTAAACACTCATCCATGTGACCGTGGAACAGCCTGAGCACATAGCCACCTGTCAGAAACCCTAACAGAAGACAGCCAAAACGGTAAGATAGAGCACACAGCAGACTTTCGGAACGGATAGCTAAAGAGTAAAATATACATGTACCTTCTGCCAGTTCACATCCAGACATCACAGGGGTCATGGTCCACAGTGTCTGCATGAAGGAGGCATCTACCATCAGGTCTCCACTGGCATAGGAGAGGTGCTGAGGAGAGAGCACGTGGTAGCATTATCAAGGTAAATCACAGACAATCTATTGACAACTAAGTTCCAACCAAGTTTAGAAAACAATGCTTTACCAAGTATCTCTCCGAGGACACACTAACAAGAATGAGGTCATCTCCAACCCTGACCTTCTCTCCTTCAGACCTTTGCTTGGACGCTGGATGGATGGTCCACCAGCAAGCCTCTCCTGAAAGAGAAAATTGTGTACTTACATGAATATGGCTCCTTAATACATACTTTACAACATTACAGTCATACTATGAGTTTTGCATAAAAGGTTTAGTACCATTTACTGTATGACATGTGCATAGGCATGTACTTTATAATATAAAGTGTAATGTTAAATACAAATGAAAGTGGCCATAAATATGAAGAAAAAAAACATAAACATTGTTCATACATAAAGTTTACAAATTAGATTTTTTAAAGACTGTTATCTCTATACAATTAAGTTCCTAGCTACCTGTCGAGTCCTCTTGCAAGCCAACGTCAAAAGCTAGCTTGTCCGTTAGCGAGCGTGAGGTCGTCAAACAGCACAGGTACTGCAGCACAAAGATGATTTTGTGAATTTCCGCAAAACACTACAAACAGCTATATATAATGTATTGAGTATTGAGAAGAAATATAAAGATCGGACTGTCACCATGCTGGAGTGTGTGTGTTTCAAGAGAATGGCATGGCCATATAGCAGGGTGCGGTGACCGCCTCCTTGTGATGACTGCATGAGGAAAGTAAAAAAGTACCAATATAAGGACTTTTTCAGCATATAAAATGGTACACTATCACACATATATTAAAAAAAAATTATATTGAAAAAAGAGACACTGAAGACACTGAGTAAAAAAACGTTAAAATTACTTAGGACTACTATTGCTCTCTTGCTATTAGGCCTACTAAAAATAAAAATATTGATCTTTCCAAAAATGTAAAAACAATACTGGCAAATATTACGATTAGGCAAATAAGACAATTGTCATGCCAAGTTAAATAAATAGTGTTTTGTGTTTGTGCTAATATGAGTAGGCCTACACTTCCCAGAAGTAAGGGTTGCAGTTAAGCCAAACACATATAGGCCTTATGTAGCCTCCAGTGTAGGTCTTGAAAGAACTATTAACATGTGGCTGAGATGTGGAGGCCACTAATCAACTTCTTAGTACTATCTTCATGTCAGGAGTCATCTCAAATGGTAACTGGAATTTCTACTACACTCTGTCTGGAATGTGGTGACTGTATGAATGAAGAGGGGGAGTTCATTGCTTGGGCATGGCGTGAGAGAAAGGGCAGATTCTGAGGAATGGAAGCATGAGTAGACATACCCATTTGTCCAAGTCGACGGCCTGCGGTTGGTAGGTGGGAGAGTGACAGGGCATGGGTATGAAGTCAGAAAAAAAAACAAAGTTAGGTTCAGTAAGACAAAACAGTCTGTCCCTATTTAGAGAGTATTACATTACCAATAATACTTTCTTATAACCTGATGCAGAACCAATGTAAGATGTATTTAACACTATATACATTTCCAAACAGTATGTTGGAGGGAGATGTACTGTACCTCATCCAGGGCAGAGTTGGACAGCATCTCTTGCAATGCCCGTACAGACAGAGACTGCTCCAAAATGAAGCAGCAGATAGCCAAATCTGGAGGAACATTCTAGAGCACAGAATATGGGAATACAATTAATAATAATCAAACTAGAGTAATATAAAATAATAATAAAAAGAAACTGGAATAATATACACTAGGCCCATATACAGTATACTATATATATACAGTATATATACTGCATATAAAAATACATACAGTATTATTTCAAAAACATGAAAACATCCTGCCACCACTCAGTAATAAGGCACAGTATACTGTATAGTGCACAGTGTAATAGTACCTGAGCATTGGAGGTGGTTTCTAGGAAGCAGAGACGATTTCCAAAGCCTTCACATGACAGACACAGCTTTATCTGTTCCTTCAGAATGGAGGCAGTGCACTGTAACACAACCTGGTCATCCTGCAAAAAGGTGAATTGAAGTAGCATTACACTTTCAGCAGGTGGTTATGGCCTATGTTTACAACTCCTGCTCCCAAATATTACTCAAGGCTCAAGATCACATTTAGCAACGGTAAATTATGCTATTTGAACTAACAGGCCAATTCAGATAAAACACAATTTACATTAAAATGTGTCCTGTGTTCCTTTTCTTTTTTTGAAAGGTTTGAAAGTTGAGAGACATTTTAATTTAGTCCATATTAAACCTAAGGGAATTTTGTTCAGCATCAAAAACATTTACATTTTTTACTTGCCAATCATAAATTTGATGTATGTATAGGCTACTGTATTGAAATATGTCACTACAGGAGAACACAAAAAAAAAAACGTAATGACTCAGCTGATTTAAAGCAAATTGTTTAACAAAAGTTCAATATTGCTAGCCAGCACAGTAAGGAGACCTTTTTGCAATGGAACACCAAGTCAGGTTACTGTATAAATAAGGTTGCCAACACAAACAGCTGCTTATCCATATCATTCCTAACTTCTATTTCGTCTTTGTTTTTCTGTCACCGGTCTAATGCTAGTCTCTAAGCCTCTCTGACTGAGGCGAGTTCCGCCACTCCTCTCTGGCCCTCTATTTCAGGCCCCTGCACCTGCTGTTCACACATTCTCGTCTGGAAAGCAAGAGATATCTGAGATTGAACAGCCCATAGAGACTGACCCACATTTAATAGCTTTAATAATAAAATTTGCTGAGGAAGGGAAAACTCAAAATCCAATTCTGAATCACATTTATCGTGGGACTTTGGTAGGTGGTCGCTATTTAATGTCAAAACAACTAAAACACTTTGCAACATAGCAAATGGCATAGAAGTAGTCATGGTCAATAGTCAAGCTCATCTGATTATAAACCTTCTCAACAGTAAGGTTCCCACACCGACTGATGTTAGCAGGTGGTAAAATTGGCCAAGCTTTGAACATGTTAATCCCCACACTGCAAATATAGAACAGCAGTGTTTAGGATGAGTGACACCTGAGTCTTGACTCAGACATAACAAACAATTTTTACTTGGTTACCAAGAGAACCTTTACAATTGTCTCTGTGTAATGTTCTCTTTGTCACACTTACCATGAAACTAATATGCTGCATGAGGGAGTATAATTCATTGGTTTACCAGAAGTTTCTATTTAAACCAAAAATTCTTAGTACAACGACTATAAATTTAAGACAACACAGGCAATAATGCTTAGCCGAGGCAACACTATAAAAGGGAATTAGTTTACTTCAGTAGTGATTGATATCACTAAAAATACACTGATGTAAATTCAATATTTCACACCCTTTATAAATAAATCTTGATACAATTTTAAATAGATAGCCACTCTCTCTTGTTCCATCCATGCAATGCAATAACATATATAGGCTAAGAGGACTTCTAAAACTTCAGAGTATACATTGACATTGTTTTTTCAGTTATTTTCAGTTTAACACTACCAATTAAATGTATATGTCTTTCCTGATAGGACTTAATAACTTGCTTACTGGAACCTATGTTGGGATTATGGTCACCAAGTTGTACTGATTCATGACTGTACTTAAGTGCCTCTAATATACCACCTTTTATACAAAAATAGCATTCCAGGGTTTTCTACTATGTAAAGATGGAAAGCGCTTGAATTAGAGATCATAAACTATCGTCATTGTCTCTATTATGATAATGCAATTAATCATCAATGTGCCTAAATGTTGTTTCTCTATAATATCAAGAAGCTTCAAAGGAAATCTTACTAGTTATTCTTACAAGTTTACAAGTTTATAGACAAAGATGAAAAGAGGTCTGGATACTTTGGATTGTCACAAAATATTCAGCCCAGGCATAATAGATTTTTGTCTGTGGTTATTAATCTTAATCATGCCACGCTTTATTTGATTAACACCACTGTATCTGTATTTAATAATACTGTTTCAGGACTAGGGGATCTCTTACCGCCAACCATCCCCTGTATAATTACTGCCTTCAAAAAATATAAACACCATAGCTTACAGGAACTCCAATGTATTCTTTAAAATTGTCTGTAATTGTATGTCTAGTACTTAAGGTTTCTCCCTCTGTAACATAACAGTAACATATCAAATACCCATTGGTTTATAAATAGATAACAATGCCAACAAACTAGCCACCTGTGCTTGTCAATCTGTGTTTAAGACACTATTTCTAAAGAAGGTTACAGTACAGTTTGTTTTGTTTACATAACTAATGGATACTAACTTACAATAATGTGGGTTATCATTGTACACTGCTGATTGAATAACCTCACCTACTGCATCACTTTCTGCAACCCGTTCTCAGCATACAATTATAAAAAGGGATTGAAGTTACTTACAGTGCGCAAAAACTGAATCTCTTCCTCTCCATCTGCAACTTCTGCCATCCTCCCAGGGCAATATAATTAAGCCGAGAGAGATAAGGCAAGCCTAGACAGATACCGAGTTTCTCACACTCCTCTGTCAGACTTCTGGTGCCTGTGTGTGGGTCTGCTGAAGGACAATGTTAGTATGGCATTCTGAAGGGCAGTGTGGGATGACTGCCCCTCTACAATATGTGCCTCTGTTAGGAGATTGACAGTTAACCCTGGTCCACTGTGGCATTGAAAAGGATTGGAGCCATCTGCTGTAATTTGTAAAAGCAATTAAAATTGCCCTATGCTATATGGCTGACTTTGATGTTACAATTGTACAAGTGTACCACTGAAAGGTTACATAAATTCCCAATTGCAATTATTGGTTAAAATGTGTAATTCAGTAGTACACCCTTGACCTTCCCAAGTGTACTATCACGACAGTGGCTCATACCTGAATAGCTATAAAGCATTGATCAGTTACTGTCAATCAAGTTTTATATATTCAAATGCACTGCAAGGTGGTAGAAACCTGGACCCAGGCACTGCTAGGCCAAAGTGCTAACAACAGCTACATGCACAGCTTAATGCTGTCAAAGCTGTCGAGCTCTAGAAAATATCATTGAATAAGAACAATAACATTTCAATAGGAGCTCTGCTTACCTAAATGAGAATACATACTTTTAATTTACATTTTGTTCCACAATGCAGCAATTACATGCTAAGATGTTCTCCTGCATGCTGGATAGTCTACTGCCAAAATGATCTAATTGAGTCAAATGTATTTCTTATAGTAGTAGTCATCATCATAATAATAATAATAATACCAATGATAAGTTCAGAAGTTGATTCCACCATGCAATTTTCAATCCCATAATGCTCTTGTAACCATGACAAATTGTAGATGATCAAAATCAAATCTTTTCCATTTCATGGATGGGTTTTGTAGCATGTATTACTTTATTGATGATTCATACATAATATTTACATTCAAATCTTTAGAGAGCATGTTTTTTTACAGATCTTCACTTCTGCATGAAATCAACATTCATCTCAATTCGGGCATCAAGTGCAGCCTGAAAATGAGGGGAAAATATGTTATTATTACACCACCATAATCAGCATAATTTCATTTATAATAAAATTAACTATAGACCAACTGACCAATTCTCTTTTGGCCTCTTCTATTTTAACTTGAGCGAGAGATGGATTCTGTAGTGGAAAGGAGGATTTCAGTTTAGTTTAGTATTGCAAAAAAAAAACAACACTTTTATATGTCATGAAAGCACAATTATACTCATCACTAAAATGAATGATCATCAATCAGTATGCTGCTTTTAGATGTACTAGGACAGGAATTCGAGCCAAAGACAGTCCGTTTAGGGTCAATTTAAGGTCAGTTTATACAGATGATGAAATGAACATACTGGACTCAAATCCAAGTACGGTTCCAGTTTCTTTGTCAATGGAACCAATTCTATTTTCAGTGCAGTGACCTCCTGTATGTGACAGAGAGAGGGCAAAAAATACAGTGTCTAAACATTCTTAGGCTGTACACAGTATTTTCCATAATGCTCCATTGTGTATTGCTCCTTACACTTACCTCAGAGAGCTCCTGAATAGCTTGGTGTGTGAGTGTCTTCTCCATGTTCCTTGAAACAAGCTGGTCCTACATAATGGAATATTAAAGAAACATCTAGTTAATGTGATAAATAGGTTCCTCCATCCACAGAGCACAAAAGGCTCACCTTGGCACTGTTACCCAACACTTAACATTGTACCATATGATTTCCATGTAGAAACGTAGCTGCTCTCAACTGAATTAAGTTATATAACAGTTTAAATGACCACACTAAAGACAAAAAACAAAGCCAAACATACCTCTGCCCTCTTCCTCCGGCAAATGAGCTCTTTAGACTTAGCTTTCAGAAAGTCCTTATTGAGGAGCCTCTCCTCTGCCTTGGCGCTCTCGATTTCCTGAGCTTTGGCAGTTCTGTTAATATCCCTGTTATAAGATAAATCAATATGTTGTCATGTATTAATTACAATTGCATTCTTTTTTTTACTGAAACAGATGTATGCAGGGCTAGTGATATACCAGGCAGAGCCTTAAGTCTCCTGTAACAACAACACCATTAACACGGCACTGACAAAGACAGGCTCCACTTTGTTTCCTTACTCTTGTAGGGTCTTTCGCAGGACCAGAGTGGCCCCTAGCCTCTTCCTGAGGGCCTTAAGCTCCCTGTCAATTCGCCTGTCCAACTTCTCTGCTTCCAGAAGTTCATTAGTGAGATTATTCACTGCTGGAACAAAGCTGAAAAAGACAAACTTAGAAATTCAGTTTACACTGGTTTTGAAGACCAGCCAAAGCCATGTTAACTGGGTTCCTGCAGTGCTAAAAGTAATTTGTAAATGTACCTGGACAATGATGTGTCTTTGGTTCCAAGTATCATGGCATTGTCCACTAGGGCAGACAAGTAGTCACATGCAGGCTTGGACAAGCTTGCATATGATAGCCCAACTCCTTGTAGTAGAATATCCTGGAGATGAACACCTGTACAGCATGATAACAATGTAATTATCTGACCCAAACCAATGAGGCAGGAATCTTACAGCAGCTATCGTATTTACATCTCTCTATTGTGGATGTTGTTACAGATTTAGAAAGTTCACTTTGAATTTGATCAGTAAACTAACAGTCATCTAATTGCTGAAACTCTGTGTATTTGAAAAGACTTGCCATCAGCTTGATACTCCAATGATTTCTGTTTGAAGTCATCTGTATGAAGGGTGATTTCTTTGCATCGTATTTCACTGGACTCTGCCAACTGGTAAAGGATATCTACTGTCCTAGTGTTGACCTCGAACTGCGGAATTGCCTGGTTTCCAAAAACTGTGCTTAGCCACTTATTTACCTGAGAGGCAACATGCAGTCACAGAAAACGAAAGCTTTGAGTTATTCACGAAGTGTATAGGCCAAATATAATAACTGGACCAAAATAGTTAGTAACTCTAGCGTAATACACTACCTTCTGTATCTTTTCGTTCATGGCAACGAGGAAGGTAAGTCAAACTTACGATTAGATATGTCAAATACGTTTAGGTTAATCAGCTCCACAAAATAACAAAAATCGCACAATGGACATGTATCATTAGAGGTTCGCGCTTCGTGATCATTAACTTCCTGTTGACAACACTGGCCAATCCGAACACAGATCGCACAAGCGAACACGAATTAACATATTTTTTAACTTATATTTTCTATTTTTTTCTTTTAGATTGTTTGTTTGTTTCATTTGTTGTTGTTTTTGGGTTGTTTTTATATATGTATTTATTGTTATTCACAAACCAATAAAATATTGTGTCAACAATATATCAATAATAATATTGAATAATTCTGTACATTTTAGAACATTTTATTTGAAAAGCAGCAGATGTTTGTAAGTCACAAAAACAAAAAATACGAATACTATTTCTGTATAATAATATACTTCCTGTTCCTTTATACCTCCGGGTCACACTTTTCCCTTTGACCAACCCGCCAAAGTTCGAAAACAACAACGTAGGGCAGACAAATATGGCTTCTAAAAGAGCAACATCAACTTCCATGCATGCAAAAGGACGACATCAATCTCAAGATACAACCTTTGACGTTTCCACTACTGCCGTGCTCACTGATGAAGATCAGCTTCCTAATCAGGCTGAAGATGATGAAGATGGACCGGTCGTCTTCATTTGTGGGACATGCAGGCTACCTGTTGGTGATTCACTGTCCTGGGCTGGAAGTGAGGATGACTCGATTCAAATACATTTAAACCGTGAGTACGGGAACACTGCAGTCTGGTTCTCTTCTTGGAAATGTATAACTAACGTCTCCTCTGCAAAATTACTTTTTCGAATCATAATCTGATTTATTCCCCATACATTTTGGACATACAAGGAATTAACTGCAAAAACAAAGTCCCAATGTTAAAGTACCAAATTTATTATGTCTGTAAATCATATAGGTAGCTGTGCACACTGTGATGGTTGCATTGAATAATAATGGATTAAGATGGATTAACCAGCATTCAGAATAATAGTGCAAGACATGCATAACACACTGTGTGTATACATATTTAATATATTTAAAAATAAATGTTTTCATTGCATACAGACCTACATACAGTTTACCTATTGGAGTGGAATATACTATGTTGACATTCACTACCAATATCATTTGTATATTTGTAAAAATATATAAAATACAGGTCATTATAATTTTGTTTTAGGTGTCACTGACAACGTTTTGGTTGGAAAGGAAAGTCATTTATACGAACCAATCAAAAGATCTCGCTGGTAAGAATATCTTTTTACCATTTTACTTTGAGATCACAGACTTCATTCAAGTTGCCTATCATGTTTAAATCATTTCCGTGTGGGGTAACGTTACCTCTTGCAGTCTAATCGTTCACCTAACGTGTCGAGGCTGCCACTCTTTGCTGGGCATGGTTTATGTATCCACACCTAAAAACATGGATGACAAAAGATTTAAGTTCTGCCTCAACGTAGCAGATATTGATAGGTAAGTGTCATCACCCATCACAGGCTATAATATAATAGAACTTGTATTAGTAAAAATTAAGCTCTACCACTATGCAATGCCAAAGCAACAATTTAAAACACAAAATAGTTCTATTGTGTTTTTAAGATTTAAATTAAGCTACACAGTGAGCTATTAAACTAAATACAAAGCCGTATACAATATGTACCAATCTAATGTTATGTCCGTCTCTTGCAGCTACATGCTGGGCTCTGCTAACCAGATGGTGGCAGCAGAGAGCCCCGAAGATCAGCTAGTGACACTGGAGTACAGAGGCATTGTTGAACAACAACTGACAGAGGTAAAATCCAGCCCAGACATTTCTTTTTATTTTCAGTTGTAATGGTATTGAGTTCAGGCATTTATTAGAATCTGTCTCAAACTATTTATATATGGCTGCAGATACCCAAACACTTAAACAGCATGTACTCTGAATACAAGAACAGTAATATCTCAATAGTTGGTGATGGTGTTGATGTTTGAAAAGTTGTTCAAATAATTAAATTTTGAAGGTGACCAGTACATTGTCGGCCGTTAAAAATGTCCTTGTGTTCTATTGTCTTGTTGGTGGTGCTCCTGTGGCACACTGTCGTCATTGAGAGTCTATGCACTTACTGTGTTGGATGACTGATGACATTAGCTGAGGTGTGGCGGTACACAGCACTGTGGCACATGCTCATACCTCACGCTAACTGGTCTCATGTCCGTGTTCAACTCCTGAATTATGTGGATTCCAATTGACAAATTTTACTACATTAAGATAACAAGGTGTATTGCAAAGGCTATTTAAATATAATTATTAGATTTGACCAATTATTAATAATAATAATAATAATAATGACCGTAATAATAATAATAATAATAATAATAATAATGACCGTAATAATAATTTATTTTGGTATATTATTAATAACAATTTAA
>JAOEHI010000006.1:1256656-1268174 GCA_025447815.1 Percopsis transmontana
CTCTTTGTCTTGTAGGGGCAGTGTCCCCAAGATAGGTTGTTGATTAGAACCAGGAACAGCTGAGCAGATTAGTTGTATGTGGGTGCCAAAGGGTCTTTCAGCTGTTTTAATGGGGCTGTTTTACACCACAGGTGTCTCATGGAAAATGTACATGACGTGAGAGGAATAGCACATTTGGTTGAGGTCGTAAAGGCCTGACACATAATATCCAAACGGGCCTTGAAAATGAACGGCTGCTGCGACGTTGCTTATCCCGCTGGAGGGAGGGCCGAATGCCAAACAGGGGTTGAGGGGGCTGAATGCTGACATATGGGGGGGTCCATACCGTTCTTGGCTGTGCTTCTGCTTGTTTCTGAGAAACCACACCAGTCGGTTGAGGTACTCTTCTTAGGCTGGCGATTGATGATGAGGATGAGAGGACTGGGAATGGTGGCCTTAAGTAGCAGGAGTCAGGGTAGGTGTCCTGTTGGTCAGTTTGTACCAGGAGGCCGCTGAGGTGTCTTCGTTACCCTCGATTGCATTTGTTGTTAAAGACAGAGACTGTGATTATAATCGTACACCCTCACATCACAAACCGTCACGTTATCCCAACTGCAAACCTTTCTCTAAGCATACATAGTGTCTAAGTGTACATAGATCAATACAATAGAGAGACAAATTGCTCTCAGAAACATTACTGCTGAGTGACTTAACTGTCTAGTGATGCAATTGTATATAGTTGTGTAACGTGAAAAAACTGGTATGTACACTTGTGACAAGCTGTACCCTGCATTTCCTGTAACCGCAACATTTGCATATTGAGCCTTTTGTGAGAGAGGGGTGGCACATTTGGTCGTAAAGCCTTGACACAGAATATTCAAATGAATGCTTCTAAACGAATACGGCTGCTGTAAGTGCTATGTCCACAAAGCTTACAATAATTTTCTCATACTCAAGTATGGTCTATCAAGTCAACGTCAGATATAGTTTGTGTCTTGGAAGCAATAGAACGCTATTGTTATCTAAACAACTGTTGAAAGAAGTCATAGTGCAGTACTATTGCTTTGGTTAAAATAATTATGTATACTGGAATATAAACAAGGAAATGAAGATAAACCTAGCTGATGTCTCTATGTCAGCGTCATCATTGTAATGATTATTTATCTTGACCAAAGCAACAGTATGTAACAATACTTGTTTTAATAGAGTTCTATGGGTTCTAAGACATAAGTTATATC
Organism: Percopsis transmontana; assembly: GCA_025447815.1. Classification (NCBI taxonomy): domain Eukaryota; kingdom Metazoa; phylum Chordata; class Actinopteri; order Percopsiformes; family Percopsidae; genus Percopsis; species Percopsis transmontana. The sequence goes on from JAOEHI010000006.1 coordinate 1,257,874, forward strand.
TGTTACCTAGACGAACAATACTTTTTAGTAGAAGAAAAAATATTTTTTGGGACTTTTGTAGGCTATGTTTACTTTAAGAAAAATATAAAATTACATCGACATTATCTTAAGTCACATATTTTTCTTTGCAGACTACATACTGTACATACAGTACTGTATTGTATTTAATGTTTCATGATTTTGGTATATTGGGTCATGGAGTATTGGTACGTCAACATATACTGTACACATGTCAATACGACATACCACATGAAAACAAACCGTGAGGTGCATTTGAACAAGCAAACAGACACATAGTGGCTTCAGTATAAATATTTAAAATATTTTATACAGCATAGAAATCTCTTGACACTCAAACAAAACCGTCCATTAGAAATTCTTACAAAAACCTCTCTGATTCAATACCAATGTCAGTATCAACCAAGAAAGAGCTACAAAGACATGAAGAAATATTCACAATACATAATAAAATTGTAAAATTTTGCATGCAAGGTTTCAGTTCGACAGAAACAGATTCTATCTTAACAGTGAGCAGCCTTGTGTGCATGTGGAAGTCTCGTAGAGTCAAATAGTATTGTGAAACAACAAGGGTGAGAAAATGTTAGCTCAGAATGATGAGTTTAACAGACAAATACAGAACACTGTCACCAACAAGAGTACTGGAAACATACTGTATTTACAAGCACAAATTTCACATCACTCTTAGAAAGAGTTCCCAGCATTGCGGTTAACACTTAGGACTATTGCACAAACTACAGTATTAAGACAAAATGAAGTGACTCTTTTTTTGTTTTTTTTTAACCGTTGCACGATAGTATAGTGTTTTTTCTAGTAACTACAAATTTTGTGGAAATATGAATAGTAAGGCTTTGACACTTAAGACTTTTTAAAAATGATTATTAAGTACAAATTATGCAATAGTTTGGCAGTGGGTTTTACAGTAAGTTGTGTTAACTGTGAGTTCCTGTATATTCACTGATTTTGCATCAAAGATCAAGTGAGATTGTTGACAGTTATCTATGGTGTGGTCAACATGTGTCTAATGTCACTAAGGCTGCACCACTACAACTACGGTATGTGGCAAAATCCACACAAGCACGCCATGGTCAACTGCTGTGCCATTTATGTATGAATAATGCAGTGAGGTTACAAGATGAGATGGCTCACCCTATTGTTGGTATAGGTTTTGGTTTACAAAGATAGTGCAGTAAACTTTCCCCTCCAGACAGCATTGAGGATACAGTGGCTGGCTGGAAGGTAGTTGGTATCGTACAAAGTTTAACAAAAAAAAAAAGCATTCACATTGACAATAATACGCCTAATCAGGCTCAGGGTTGGGGTATGGGTCGGTTAGCTGGTGTGAATCAGTCTACGGCTTAGTTTGTAATCAGTTAATCACAACATTATTACATAAGAGGAAATATCCCTCACACAGTCTATTATACAGTGTTGTAGGCTTAGGTGTGTGTGAGTACATGTACACCTTGTTCTCCACACCTATATTACATTGTGTCCTATGTCCACTGTATATCTGGGGCACAACAGGATTTAGTCATTACCCAGGAATAAATTTCAAATCTCATCTTATCAGTGTCACCCATTTCAAGCAACAGAGGTTGAATATTTTCTCTCAAGTCAGTCAAATTAACATCTTTTTTTTCTTCACATTGACCTTTGATCTTGATCTTTAAAAAGTTACTCGTCACAACAACAGACAGTTTTGAAGGCCTCTCGGGAAGACCGCCTCCAACGACCATAACGCTGAGAGGGGGACGCAGGATCAAACATGAGTCTCTTTCTTTTATTTATGCAGTATGCCGTTCTTGTTTGGGCGTGTATTGCACCTCAGCAGAGGGTCTTCAGTGCACCTGAGGCGCAGAGCAGTGTCTGCATTGGGTAGGGGGGAGGTGACACCACCTCCTCCATGACCTGCTCCGCCCGGAAGGTGAACGGCTGCAGCTGAACCTTCTTCTTCAAGATCTGTCCGATCCCCATGGAGGGGAACTTGCTGCGGTGCGTCGGGCTCTCGGGATCGTTGCTGCCCCCGCTGGAGGGAGGGCTGAATGCCGAGCAGGGGTTGAGGGGATGGAAGGCCGACCTAGGGGGGCTAAACGCCGAGCCTGGGGGGCTTCCTACCGTGCTGGGCGGGCTTCCGCTTGTGTCTGAGGAACCACACCAGTCGGCCGAGGTACTCTTCTTGGGCTGGGGATTGACGATGAGGACAGGGGGGCTGGGAATGGTGGCCTTCTTCAAGTAGGAGGAGTCGGGGTGGAAGGCGGAGACGTGGCGGGGCGGGGAAAAGGTCCCGTTGGTCAGTTTGTACCAGGGGGCCGCAGGGGTGTCTTCGATTTGCTCCGCTTTGGAAAGGGAATCGAAGGAATGCATGCCGATGGGCGACGGGGCTGGAGGAGCAGGGATGTTGTGCTCTGGACTGGTGGGGGTGGCAGCCTGCGGGAGAGTGGCCAAGCGCCTCCGTTGCTGCGGTGTGTTGGGAAAGAGGGGGTGGATCTCTAGGTACTCCATGGAGGATGAGGCCACTGTGCCGGGCGGGGCCAGCGGAGAGTTGCGGTGACCCCCGGTTATAGCGCGGAGCAGACCTGTAAGGAAATTATTGTCATTAAAATTGTCATCTACACTGAAAACCCATGGATACATGCACAACCAACGTAGCAGGGGCTGAGCTGACAATCAGAAACAGTTTTTCCAGTTGCTTGGTCAGTTGTGTTGTCTAACGGGACCTGAAATGGCTGGTATAATTTGGAAATCTGTTGAACAGTTTATTAAGCCACAATTAATCAGATTTGTCACATTTGTGTGACATAATTTCTGGATTATACACCCAATCATCTCTGACCTATCCTCCCACTCCCACTCAGGTAGCCAATAAAGCTAGGATATGTTAAAAAAAAAAAAGTGCAACCCCCAACTGAAATGGAATGTTCGGCTCACAGTAGAATGGAATGTGGCCTTTAACTGTACAAATGTTATGTGAGGTGCATTGGAACTTAAATTTGTAATCATATAATTTGCATATGTAGTCTTCTGTGAAGCCATGTTTAGGAGAGTTTTCAGTAGGCCAATAAATAATGATTGACACACACACAACCTAAGTACAGGTTTCTATGATCTAATTACAGACACATTCACAAAAATGTGACTAGTCTATGTTACACAAAGAAAAGATTACATAATATTCATAACCAGATGAACTGTGAGCTCATAATACAAATATGCAAATATATAGGAACAAATTCCCTTGGCATTATGAAAATATTCTAGCATGCTGGGTCTAATCTACAGTACGGGCTTCCGGGCTCTATAGCCTAATTATAGTTATCTAAGGTGAAGGAAATAGGCTTAGAGACTTCAACACAACTCAGATCCCTGTCTGTGTAAGCTTTCCTGTAAGGGTTAAAGCAAGCCACATCTCAATTGACCTAGGTTGTCTTACTATTACATAAGCGCTCTATGGCCAACTTTTTTTGCAATTTATTGGCATCTTTTGTTGAAACTAAATCAAACTGGTTAGAAAACCTAAATGTATTTACCAAAGAGATTTTAGTGTTGCTGATACCTAACCATACACCACCTGTCGACATATTTACACCTACTGTAATTTGGAATAGTTGGAGTGCATTATTTAGTAACATATATATATATATATATATAATCTCTCACCTGTTCTGTGTTTTTTCTCCTTGCTGGGGCCCTTGCTGACGGCCAGGTAGACAGGCGTCTGTTTGGGAGGGATGGTGACCTTATCAACATGTTTTCTCCACTGGGTCTGGAAATACTCATTTTTCTCTGGTTTCTTCTCCTTGTACTGCATCTCCTAAAAAGAGCCGCAGAAGTCCCCAAGGTCACATAGGAGTGTTTTTTAAACTTTTTGACACACAACCCCTCAAAAGAAGCATATTATAAAGCATAAATATTCTCTCGTAGACCAAGATTCTATTATATTTAGTAACTTTATTATTATTTTTAGGATTTGCCTTCCTGTATTTAGTTTATTTCTCGAAACAACACTTTTCTTCTCAGAATGAATCTTTGTTCGCGATGACACAGTGTGCGTCTGGTGGGCGTTCTTACCCTGTACTCCTTTGAGAGTCTCTTCATCTTGTTGTTGAGGAGGAAGTAGACAGCTAGCGTATGGCAGGCACGGTTGGTGAGCACAGCGCTCAGGACCTCGCTGTGTTTGTAGCCCATCTTCTCGGTCATGTGAAGCAGCACCACATGGTTGATCTCCTCAATGTGAATCCTACAAGAAGTATGCAGTCTACGTTGAGCGTGCGTGCGTATGTGTGTGTGTGCGAGCGTCTGTGTGTGTATAACAAATTGCAGACCTAGCCAACAGCAAGAAAGATTTTATTCGGTCTAAGCACAAATGTGTATCTGGGTGAAGGATCTTAAAAAGCCTTGAGCTATGATGATTATCTGTAAAGTTTAACACTGATGTAAAGGATATATTTAGCTTAACATTCACTCATTGTCTATGTATTTTATTATTTATTTATGTATATACTACATGCATATTTAGAATATGCGTGTAGTTATGAATGTGTATTTTTACTGTGTGTTTGTGTGCGTGCGATAGGGGCTCACCTGTTGAGGTATGGCGCTCCTGTGTTTTTGTTGGCTAGCTGAAGCCAGGAGTCTGCCATGACCTGGTGAATGTTGGGGCGTTTGGCAGGGTCTGGCTCCAGAAGCTTCTTCAGAAGACAGATGGCAGCTGGGAGACAGAAATATGTAGAGAATTAGTATACAGTGGTTTCTGGTGAATTTTGGGAGAAGAATAATGCCGGTTCACCTTGTCATGACACTCAACACAACCTCAAACATCTCATCCTCCTCTCTCATACCTGTACCTGTCCATTGCTTCAAATAGCAGATGTGAAGACAAGTCGATTTCATAATCTCGGTTAATAGCAATTTACACAATAGGCTAATCCCAAAGTGCTGTGCGTCATCATGACAACTTTCCCAACAACAGATGATGCTTATTCCACTGAAGTGTATTAGCTGTTCAGCCTCGTTAAATTGAGTAGGCGTAATGCTTCTGCAGAAAGGTTGCAGTGTTTTGTATGTATGTATTGTGAGAAGATTTACCAATACCTGGAGTCAAGTTTTTGTGGTTTTGATTTCAACGTCACAATGAGCTCATTGCCAAGCTGTTCTTTCCCTGTGTCCCACACAATCAGTTTTATTTCTTTTTTTCTTTACTGTTGGAGAGTGTAGTTAGGCCACCTGTTCTCATTTTATACAGCTATCTGTTTTTAAAACCTGAACCTGAGTATGTAAATTGTTTTTAGATGACAAATGATAGGATGAAATATTATATATCGTTGCTGAGCCTTAGGCACATGTCTTTCAGTTAACGTCCTCCACTAAATACATTTAAAATATGTTTTTGTCTTCAAATGTCTAGACATTCAAAACCCCATAAGGTTAATAAGGCAGCAACACATACTGCCTGCCTTAATTCGTACTGTTCATCTAGGTAAAAAGCTACTATTAGCATTTCCAATTAAATAAAATGGTATAATATGGCAAGTACAGCTTCGTGATCTGTATACATCTATTTCCTGTTGTGGTGTCAATGATAATGGGTGCAGCATAGTTTCAGTCATCATTGTCACTTTACTTGAAATACCCTGTGCATGCATGCAAATGTCAGTTCGATTATAGATTCGCTGGCATTCAGCTCGTCCTACAGGGATGATGAGTGTTGGAGGAGGCTTGTGCCAGCATGTACAACCCTGCAGAACAGGTTGTTTGTGCATTTGTACCTGTAGAAAGTGAGGGAGGCAGTGGGTTCATCTCCTTGTCCACCATTTTTTGATGCAGGGCTCGGAGGCTGAAGGGCTCCACAGTGAACGGAAGAGTTCCCGTCAACATGGCATACATGTTCACACCACTGGAAACACACACACACACACAAACTTATTTCAGCTCATAGTTGTACTACAACCCATATAGAAACACACATATCCTAAGTAGTTTGTATTTTGTTACTACTAACAGTCAGTAGATTTCTAAGCAGCTGTGATTGACTGATACAATTACTGGTTCATTATGGAATTGAATTGAATTTCAGAGTGAACTTACATGGACCACACATCCACCTTGGGCCCATATTTCTTCCTGGACAGGAGTTCTGGGGCAGCGTAGGCTGGGCTTCCACACTGGGTGCTGAATGGGTCGGAATAACCCAGGATACCAGCGCAGTTGCTGAGGCCAAAATCTGTAGTAGACGAGTGCTGGCGTTAGTGTGTGTTGTCTTTGTTTATTTTATAAAAGCATTTCATATATTCAAATGCTTGAATGCTTATCTTCCTTCGACAATCAAACACATCACTAACAGTAGGAGAACTGTTCATTGTTTATGCCCACCCAGCACTCTTGAGGTCACTGATTCCCTACATTGACAAGCATGTTCACACTGAGGTGATGGCTCGTTATGGATTTAATGGGAGTTTTAATTGCTCTTAGCTCTGAACCACATGTGGGATTCCTGGCCAGGCTATTGTTGAGCAGCAGATTAAGGTTTGTTTGCTGACGCAATTCTTTATCTCTGGCTTTGTTAGGAATTAACATCTCAGGATCAACTGTCACTTGGCAGCATTGCACTGAACCAGGAAAATAAACAAGCAACTGAACAGAGTTCAAGACAATTGAGTTACCTATAAGCTTTATGTTGTCCTGCTGGTCCAATAAGAGGTTCTCTATCTTCAGGTCTCTGTGGGACAAAGACAGAAAAGAGAGGTCAGTGCACTCACAGTGGTGGGGTTTACATTAGATAAACTATCAAACTGGTCATCATACAATGCGCAGGCAGGGATGGGTGTCGGGTTTACTGGGGAGCAACCCCCGACAACACCGGGAGGGGTGGAGTCTACACCCCCAGTCCTTCTGCTAGCCCTCTCGATGTGGGTCACGCTGGCTGATTTTCTGGGTCTAATGTGTTCCACCAGTGTCTCCTCAGTTTCATAAGTCCTATTATACAGTTATCTACATAGGCTATTATACCATACATCCCTCAGCGCCATACAATCTGAGTTCTCGGGCCCTGGAAGCTACGAAGAATATATATTTGGCATATCTCTATCTAAAATATAGTTGTTTATTGTCAGCGTGAAGCTAAATTTAAAGCATTGGAATAACCGTTTTGAGTTGCTGTAGAGTAAATAGTAAACCGGCTGTGGAACAAATCCTCCCATATACTTGTGTAGAAGTTTTAAAAGCCCGCTCTCTGGTGATACTCAAGAGTATCAACCCTCTAGTCAATGAGTAGACGGCCCTGGTTATTTAAGGATTTGTAGTAATATGCACAATAAGGGCTTAACCCACACTTTGGGAAAGAGGATCATGTCTGACTCAGAGAACTTAAAGTCAGCTTTAACCTACAAACAATTTAACACTCTCTTTACCCTCAACTCTGGAAAGCATATGTCATTCCTGAGACCTTTTAACCGATCCTGTTAATAGCATTGGAGATTAAGAGCGTACGCGACACGGTCTCATGTTTTTTCGCCTCACCTATGCACCACCCCGGCTCTGTGCAGATGCTCCACGGCCATCACCAGCTGCCGCACGTATTTCTGGGTCTCCCTCTCGTCCAGGCGCTTCTTGTCGTAGATGCGGTTCATGAGGTTCCCCCCGGGACACAGCTCCATCACCAGGTAGTAGCTGTTCTCCGTCTCCAGGATGTCCAGCAGCTGCGTGATGTTGGGGTGACGGATCATCTGCTGGATGTGGCCCTCTCTCCGCAGGTTCTTGGTCACGTAGGAGTCCTTCTTGGCTTTCCGCTTGTCTATCACCTTTACTGCCACCTAGGTGGGGAGAGGAGAGGAGAGGAGAGGAGAGAGATTATCAACAGCCCAGGCATGGCAGCAGGAGTTTGACTCTGTGGGAATATGATATTGTCAAAGAATGGCCATGGAGAAGAAAACACTGCTGAGTTAGGAAGGGGGGAGAGGGAGGGAGAGAGAGAGACTGCCCTAGCCTAACAGGTGACTGGCTTGTAATTTTGCATTGCCGCATTGCCGTGGCTTGACACTGACACTGACACTGATCTCTGGCACAGCTGTGACAAATGTGGAACAACGCAGGCGCTTTCACCGAGGCCCTAAGGGCCACAGTGGGGGGTGGGGTGTGTGTGTAATCATGCCCATATGTGTTGCAGGGGCCACTGGGCCATCATAAACAGGGAAAAGCAAACGTTGTCCCGTCTCTCATGGAGGTATTGAGGCCAAATGGACAGTTAGTGTCCATTTGGCACACACTGCAAACCACTAGGTAGGACCAGGTCAGTTTAGAAGGCAGGCTACGCTAGCCTTCTAAATTTCACTCATTAAAGAGATTAATTCTCAGGCAAATGTGTTGACGTGTTTTTATCTCTCTGTTTTTAAAATACACTGTGTCCTTGTGTTTCACAGCATGAAGCCGAACAAAATGTCTCACAATATCTTTCTCTGGAATGTTCCTCATATATACAAATATCGTACACGTTTGTCTCTCGTGCACGCCCCTGTAATAACCTTAACCTTATGCACTTCACATTCACAAACACCTTGAATTCCTACACGGTCACAGTGACCATCCGTCTCCTCATTCTTTTGCCCTTCAGTTTAATGGTTTTTATTTAGTGGGGAATTCAAGAGGCCGCCGTTTGTACCTCACAAATCAGCCCAAGGAGAGTCGTCAGACATCACCAATCGAACTAAATGACCATATCCATTAAATAAATGGTGGAGGGTCAGAAAAGAGAGGAAGCAGAGGAAGCAGAGGGAGGGGGGCGGGGGGGGCTCTCATCTCTTTCCTCCGTCCTTCACCCTGTCTTCCTTTCCTTCTCCCCTCTCTCATAATTTCTCCACCTCTTAAAATTGAGTGTGTGTGTGTGTGTGTGTGAGTGAGTGTGAGTGCACGCACTGAGCTCCCACATAATATACGGCCTCTGTTTATGATGGGTGGAGCAGACAAAAGAAGGGGCTGGGTGCATGTGTGGGTGGGTAGGGGGATGGGAGACTGTATGTACAGTATGCTATATGAGGACAGGGGGATGGGGCTGTGCGGGGGAGGGGGGCGGGGGCAGCTCCCAGCCCAGGGGCTTCTGGGGAATTCAGTTGTTTATCAGGATCGCACTCCGCCAGACAGGAGGGTGGGGGTACAAGGGGGAAAGTGGGTTACAAACATAAAAACACCTTCATATGACCCCCCTACCCCCCCCCCCCCACCAGAACCCTCCATTGCTAACCTCTATTCACCTTTATGTATATGACCAACCCAACCCCCCCCCCCCCCCCCACCCATCCGTTTGCAGTGATGCCTGAATGAACTCACTGTGTGTTAAACCACTATCACCCGGAGAGAGGGAGAGAGAGAGAGAGAAAGAGAAAGAGAGAGAGTGTCAGGGCATGTGCTATGGGATTGCCAGTGTTTGCATCATCCTCAACAAAGAGACAGAGCGATGTCTCGGAGACAAGATGGTGCTTTTGCTTCCCGTAAAGCAACAGTGATGGGCGTAAAAGGAGATAATCCCTAATATGCTAATGTGGATTTATACAGACACTTCCAGCAACGTTAATACATGCGCATATGTGGATTGTAGGTACATGGGCACGCACAACAACACATAGTAAAATGGGGTGCATGTTTTTCACATATGCAAATGTGTCCGCTTCTCCTCAAAGCAAGACAAAGGCAACCAGTGGCCAATGGTAGCCAATATCAAAGCCCCACGCTGGCAGAATCCTAATGAGATCGGGGACATTTATCAAAGACATCGTTTCATATGCAAGTACCAGCCGGCGCTCCCATTGGCTGGGTAATTTACTGCCTTCTCCAATCACAGTCATGCGCGCCCACAGCAGTGAGATCACCAGCATCCTGCAGACAAAGCCCACGTTCAGAACAGCTATAGAGCTCTCACCAGCGCACGGCTATTCAACACGGTTATTGATATGCAGCGCTTTCTCGTCAGCTTTAGACAATTCTCGTTGATGTGGCATCGCTCTCTTTTCTCTCGCATACACAGAAAAGTATAGGGTAGCCTACTGTCAGTAGCCAACAGATTGGCTAGCAGTGATGTCCTGCTTCAAATTTGAGTTAAATAGAAGTGGACTGAGCCGTTTCTTTGGAGTTACAGTATACATAATAATCGTTATAGAGAAATTGCTATCAGTGTTATAATTGTAAAATATTTTCCAGGCTCTTTAAATCCTAGTCACAAGTTTAAAAGAGCCAATGGAAGAATAAATAATTCAAGTAGGCTACTTGTATTAAAGGTTGGTTTTTGTTTGTTT
>JAOEHI010000006.1:1275473-1303173 GCA_025447815.1 Percopsis transmontana
CCTAATGCGCTACAGGTGCGTTGCAGGGGAAAGGAGGCACGATGCGCGCGTGGCCGTGAGCGCGCCGATCGTGACAAACTCCCCCCAAAAAATCATATCGTCATGAATAATGAAAATATTAACTATTATAAAACATGACAACATGGTGGGTTTTCTTGATTCAATGTAACCAATGTAATCAATCTCAATTGGCCTTAAGCTAATGTAGGATAATGGCAGAAAATACAGTCAGACGTGTTTTAAATGGCAAGAAAAAAATAGATCGGGATAAATATAGTTTTTAAATAACTTTGGCATATGTGGCTGATAGATCAACGAACTCGGTGCTCCTTTCGACAAAGAAACTGCTCATCGTGACCGAGCTCACGGTCCAGCTGACGGTCCAGGCAAAGCCCAGTGGAAACCTATCCCATGTGGCCAACAACCTTTTCCTGGTATCAAATGTCCACCCAGACATCGCAATTCCTTGTCTGACCCAGGACCACAAGATATTTTATCTAAACAATGCCGTGGCCGCCCGGAACGCTATGCCGCTGCTCTTCTGGGCCGTTATTTCAGGAGAAATACCGCGAGTGGACAATGAACACAAACTGGGATGGGCCAAGATTGCCAATGAACCTTAGGAAGTGTTTGGTGAACACAGTTGTTCTAAAATTCCCTAATGTGACAGACCCTACTCGAAAACCCATCAAAAACCACATTAATGAGTGCCTGCAAATACCCACAGGTGCAGGCGTGTATGGATTAGGTGTCTATGTGTGTTTATAGGCAACTCTACAGTATTTGTAGTTTAATAAAAAAATACCAAAATATTCAATAGTTTCTTATGTTTTTATAAATATTCTTTCATTCCATTCGGTTGTGACTGCCTGGTCTAGACTACATTTTACTAAGGTGTTTGTTTAACCCAAGTCTTATTATAAATATACAGCCCAAATCCAAATTAACATACCGGTAATATAATGACAATTAGCGAAAGCCTAGGCCTACTCTCAAAACTACAATTAATGAATTAAATAATTATTATAGAAACAAAAAGACATTGTCAGCGTCAAAGTTTATTAAAACTGTAACATGAGCAGCATGGGAAAATAAAAAAACACAAAAATGACAAGATTACTAAATATTTCAATTTTTCATCGCCTTCACTTTAACTAATGGAAACAGAGCATTCTATCCGTTTTTAGAACAGTATAGTTATAACTTTAATAAAGGGTTTAATATCGTCACCTTCCTAAAATAAAAGCCTATGTCATTTTTTCAAGTTTTTCAGAAAACACAAAAAACTGAACCAAATATTGAATAAATTATATTTATTAATAATTTCACACATAAGGGTCATAACAATAGATGACTATTAACATTCTAATAACAATGTGTGTACATTATTTAACATAAGAGGAATAAATGACTAAATTTTTGAACATGCCTTTGTGACTTAATTTTAGGGCAATTTTAAACCTTCAACTTTGTCAACAATAAAGCATTACTAACAAACTAAACATAATGGCATGTGGATCTCCTTACTTCTCCCTCTAGCTCTTCTTTGCTGGGTTCTTGACTGATGCCCATTAATGTGGCAAATTGTCAAAGAAGTGATGACACTCGACGGGCATGACGTGTTTCATTGACTGGAGGTCCTGGAACTTTCTCTCCTTGATTAGTAGAGGACATGGGCACATTCTTATCTATGCTATCGGCTCATTTGGCACCTGTACCCTTTGTGGCAGTGCTTCCCACGCAGAGTTCTCAGAGAAGGATTGCTTGAAATGGACATTGCCTTCACAGCTAAACTGAAGAGCCCGCAAGTCATGCACAGTCAGATCTCCAGCATATTTGCCTGGTCTGAGGCTAGTGAAGTAAGATCCATTCAATTTCATGGAACTCAAATTATGCTTGAGCACCTTCACATGGTAAGGTGATGGCCTGATTCTTGCAGTCTGGAGTATGATGATCTCGGGATTAAGACATCCGTAACTATTTTGCGTTCAATAGTACTATGTATGCTGTCACACTCCATTTGCGTGTGCCCTGCAACAAGGTATTTCTGTGTTATTAGTACCCCATATTTCCTTGCAAGGTCAGAGAATGCATTCGCCACACATGCACTGCGATTCTGATAACCGCAACCGTCGCTCCACACTATGATCTCCTTGAGTTCTGGATGGTCTTCTACTCAAGTTGACCTCTGATTCGTCCCAAATGTAGCAGTACCCTTCCTTTGATCTCAAGTCGAAGAGGGTAAAGTTATGGACCTGCAGTTTTGTTTTATAATACAGGCTGCTGGCTTGGGTTTTTGGACACAGCAGCACAGCTTGCAAGTCCATTGTCCAAACTGACTTCTCATTATTTGCAGAATCCTTGTCTCTGGATTTCTCTTGCCTCGCTTCATCTTTCTGGGTGACATGTGCATCATATTTGGCCTTACTGATATTCCCATGCTTGAAAGAAACACAAACATCACACTGATCTTTTCGTGGAATAAATATGGAATACTCTTCATGAAACGCATCTGTGAAATATCGTATTCCAACAGCCCTCAGTCCAGCAGTTGCAGCTACATGTTGATATTCTCGATGTAGTTGGGCGATGTTTGTGCCTGGGTGAAGGAACTTCTTGTCTTTGTAGGTCTCTGTGCATCTGCAGTTGTGGGAATCAACCGTGGGCAGGTCCCTCAACCAGTCCTCAAGGAAATCCTTGACTTCAGTTTCAAGCTTTGCATGCTTGCCACTCTTAGGTCCAGATTTAGATGCTTGTTCGTCATGGTTGATGGTGTCTTTGTTCACCCAGTGTGTAATGGTTCTTTCAGGGAGACCCAGTGTAGAGGAAAAAAGTGCCTTGCACACTTTGGGACTCGTTCCATCTTGAAGCTTCAGTTGGTAGGAAAATGATGAATTGCGACTATCCCTCAGCAACTTCCTTTTGCTTTATGTTAACCTTTGTGACCAGAGTGGTTACATATAATCAACGTTCTTCCCAGGTGTTCATTGCCCAAATCTTCTGAAATATCCCCTGCCGATGCTCTTCTGTAATGACTTGGCAGTCTCGAGTTGAGACTCGCTGACAGAACTTCGAGTTGCAGGGAGGACCCATAGCCTTTGCACTTATTTCTTTGCCACCTTTGCTCTTGTATGACATTCCTTTGAAACGTTTCCCCTTGGATTCATTTTGCTTCCATGATACTAGAATGAGGAGTTTCTTTTCTTTTTGACGGTGTTGTTTAAATCAACATCCTCATTCTCCTGTTCTGGAGTTGTCGTCACCGTGGTTAGGCTGTCTTCATTTTCAGGGGCAGAGGACTCATCACAGTGTGGGGTATAGTCTGGATCGCTGATGACATCATCATCTGATATGTCCTCTTCATGGGTTGGGGTCTCTGAGGCCTGATTAGTGTCCGAATTGTCAAGTGCATCTCCTCCCAAAAAGGAAACACATTTAAACCTTTTGGGTGTATGGTCACAAATGTGTGATCATTCTGAGAAACATTCATTGCATTGTGGTCACTTGTATTTAAGCTACATCAGGGATTCCCAAGTGGTGTGCACGAACCACTAGGGGTGGGCAAGCTGCCTCTAGACACTGCACAACAGGTATACTATAATACTCAGTGTTTCCCACAAAATGACAATGTAACTGTGGCGAGCGCAGTGGGGTGCGTGTGCAGTCGATATTGACTGTATTGACTGTTTTTTTAGTTATACACGTAATTTGTAGCTGTTAGATTAAAATGGTATTCAAATCTTTCTTAATTAGATTGTGTAATATGGAAAACGTGACAAAAACTGAACAGAATGGAAATATTGTTTGAAAAGACAGAAAAGAGTTAACAGAAAGCCTATCACTTGTAACAGCCACATATTCTGGAGCCTTTTCTACTTTTTGCTAAATGCTAGCTGTAGCTAAATGTAGCTATTTTGCTAACTACAATTCTGACTTAAAAAACTGAATAAAAAGACTAAATAACTGCAATATTTATAACCTAGACTGTTGTAGTAAATATAATCACTTACCAATAGGGGACGAACCCTTTTTATTTTATTTTTTTAAATAGCAAAGCAGCAACAATGCACCTGACCACACCTCATTTTAAGACTCACACGCCCACGTGCACCAAGTTGCATGCAACTGTATTTGGTATTGAAATAACTTGGGCGCTGTTAGATGAATTCCAATTCAAAAGACACAACCAAGATCATGGATCAGCAGTTTCCTTTAATCAAAATGCATTTTGGGTTCAACACAGCAATGAGCATGGAAGAACAAAGAACCATCCTTCATACACTAGTTTATATAGGGGTGTGTTTGTGTAGCAGTGCTCTGCCTTCAAGGTCAAGCTACCTCTACAGTGTACAGAGATAAGACAGTCGGAGATATCTCTAGTTGCACTCCCCTCCTAGCACAGAGAATACATTTAATTAAAAATGACCAACAAGTATCTGAAACTGAAACACTTTCAGCCTTGGAAGTGTATTAACTGAAAAACAAGTTATATAACACATTTCTGACCAGGATATCATGACCATATATGATATCAGCGGATACAAGTATTTATTTAATAATGTGAGCACACACGCAAATATTTTTTCTCTAACAATGTGAATATAAAAGTGTTATAAATGCAAAACATAAATGAGAAAAGATACAATGTAAAATCATCACGTTATAAAAATCTTTCATTATAAAGATCATAACAGTGCATTTAAATTATCAAAATTTCACACAACCATATCTCCAAACAGGTCCTTGAGGTCGCCCAGTGCTTCCCCTCCTTCGTCTTGGCAGATAGGCTCATATTTACCTCACTTGAGTAGACAGACTTATCTATAGATCTCACAATAAGTCCTCTGACACAGGGTATCACACAATAGCCACAGAGTGCTAAAACAGCAACAGCTATTATTATACCAGTTAGGATTAACAGTATGCATACTTTCCATTTCCAAAACAAAGAATCAACCCACCCAAATAAGGAAGTGTCCACTCCAAAGTTCTCAGACAATTCTTCTCTGAATGAACAAAGTCCTTCCAACGTTTTGGTGACAGACCCATCTGGAGCTGTGTTATTGGGGATAAAAGTACAACATGAATCGCCAAACACCTCCCTTTTCTGCTAATAACATGTCCAAAGCCATACAATTCTGCCGAGCCATAAGAGACGTATCAGACATTTGTTCAGACAGTCCTTTAATGGCATCATGTGTATAGTTCACAAATCTTTGTTGATTGAAGTAGATGTAGTTTATCCAGTCCATGTTCTTGTTGAGTGTGCACCACCAGCACAATACAGATTAAAAACCTGCAGCAATTTCTTGCTTTGAATTTATCCTGAACTCCTCTTGGAACCCCTATGTTACCTATTTATACATTTGTGTCAAAGCTGGCTTTCGGCACTTCGCGTTGTCTTCTCTAGCATGGGTGTTGTAGATCATAACAGTTACATTTGAGACCAAAGTTATCAGGGTACCTTATAGGCAGAGAAGATTGGGGAGTCATATTTCCGCATGACCACCACCGAGACATGACTTAGAGTTTCATGATAGCTTTAGGTGGAAAATGGGTATTGCTGCAGCCTTTAGGTCTAATACAGTCATCTCCAGTACAATTCCATGTCATGTTGCATGCGTCCTACGTCCACACCATCACCTTTCATGTGGAAACACTCAAAATACACCCCTGGTACTGGGCCTATAACAGAAGGTGTGGGGTCAGTGACGTTTAGTAGTGCTGGGCACATAGGTGGCGGCTAGTGACGTTTAGTTTGCTCCTCCTCTGGCCAGGGTACAGTCCCATACTCCTGATGGAGCATGTTGTCCAGGAGAGAGAGAAAATTAGTCACTCACTTCTAAGTTGTTGGTAGAAAACTTCTCTTCACAAGCTATATAAGGTCAGGGTGCTATCAGGAGTTTCGGTCGTGTGGTCATACAGACATAACAAGAGAAGTTGGTTCCTGTTTGTTTCATGGTATAGTTTGCAACCGACATCCACAGAGTGTGTGTTCACAGAGAGTCAAGTTTCTCTGTGGAAAGCTTCCGTAGGGTAAGTGACTGTGGGAGATGGGGTGTGGTTTAGCTCTGATGCGTGTGGGAGGGAACGTGTGGAGGTGTGGTTCACGGGGCTGGGGGGCAGGTGTGGGCATTTAATAATCATCTGTCTTCCCTTTCTTAAGGGGTGAGTGAGCGCAGCTGGGGAGATTCTATTACCACTGAACTATTACCACTTCTAAAGAAAGGACTGCAACTCGTTTCATGTTTAATCGATATTTTCAAGAAAATAATAATTAAATCACCGGTAGATGTATACATTTCTTGGGCAATTCGGCATTTTAGAGGGCCCTCTTCTAGCGCGGGGCCCTAAGCAGCTGATTACCTCGCCTATGTTAAGTTCACCTATGGTTGTGGCATATCAAAATTAATTACTTAAGAAAAAGTCAGACTTTCCTTTTATAAAAATAGCACACAATGGTTTACAATACATTGTAGACTGTCTACTGTACATTTGCCAAGTAAACTGTCCCATACACATTTTTTGGCCTCTGTTAGTCTCCCTGTTTGGAGTGTATAACCGTACAAATAGATGGTAAATCAGACCATTTGTTGAGATTACAAAATATATCACTAAACCATATGGAAAAGAAACAAAAAAAAATTGCCTATTGCCTACAATAGTAAATGTTTGTGTTTTATATGTCTTATGAGAGTTATGTCTCATATTATGATTTACTCATGAAAGTGGCCACATAATTGTATGAATAAAGTATGAATCAACCAAACAATATATATCCTGTTTATAAGGAAAGTACATGGCAATGTATGTTTTTCGTATATGTTCCATATCATTTTTAATTACTATTTAAAACATGTCTAAGTTATAAAGACATATGCATTTTAAATAATATATACAATAAAAAAATTTGTGTGTAAAGTATCTAAACCGTATTGCTTAAGAAACTCTTCTGCGGGGTCTGTCCTCCTGGGAGCCTTTGACTTCTGGGTGTCAAGAGATAGGAAAAAATTATTATTCAGAGAGAAAACCAAAAGAAAAAACAGCTATTGCTGAAGTTGAGCCGCCAGATTTTTTTTAGCTAGATAGTAATGCCTATTACATAGTAGTGCCAACTCCTTACACAGTCTATGTATATTGTACCACTGGGAAATATGGTCATTGAGCTAAAAGTAAACTAACATCACCTTTACTTGCAACGACTCCGTCTCAAGATCAGTTAAGCAATCTGAATCGTCCCCATATTTTTGGGGGGCCACTGACGCCCCCTTTGTCAGCTCCGCAGGTTCTTCCTTCAGCAGTGAGTTCAGTTTACGGATTATCTCAAAACAAGTAGCTAGAAAACATAAGCATACACCAGAGTTATACTCAAACAGCTGATTACACCAGATTACTCTCTTGTAACACTAAAACTGAAAATATACTTGAAGTTAGTGATAGTTCCTGAATGAGTGCAAGCACTGCATGCTTGCTCTGCTCATATACTTGTATACCCTACGCAAGTTTTGAAAGAGTGCTGCATAAGGTAGACATGACACCTGACATAAACATACATAACATTCAAAAAGCTTTGTTCAACCTGGTTTCAACTGTCAAAGTGTTATTATCTCACTTTTAATGTCAAATTGACAGAGGCTATGTCAAGTGACAGTTGTCAGTCGACATACTGATTATGGCACTTTCAGCATCAAAACGACATAGTACTTTTGTGAAGTAGAGTAGTTTTGTAACTATTTTATAATTTATACTCCACAACAAATGCGAGAAAGTCTTCAGTCATTTGGCAAGTTAACACTTAAAACCATAGTAACTCTAACTTAACACTAACAAAAATGACAGTGCCTCTGTAGTAAGGCCAGCCTCCTCGTGGTTACCTCCCATGGAGTAGGTGGCAAAGGGATTCCCATCCTGGTCCATCTTGGAATCATCATACCCCCTTATGGCATCAGTTTTTATGTCACTGAGCTTCCCAAAATCCTCCCCTTCACTCCACCGCACCACTGCAAACTTCCTCTCCATGTGTTCTAAAATTATCAAATAAAATCATTGTTTGGGTTAGCAATCAATAAATGAATGGCAGACAGAAACTGTTAATAAACTAACATTTAACATCAATATTCTGACAAATAAAAAAAATACTATACAGGGTATCTGCGGGGTTAGGAAAGTTAGATTTAGGACTTTCCTGCCACTCAAAATGAAATTTAAGACCCATTTTGAATATATCGTGATACACAATTCTGTGGTCTAAATTGATAATATCAAGCACATATTAAACAAATTTCTTATTAAATTTGATCTGAAATATAATTGAAAATTGCAGCTTTGGTTACACAAATTGTGATTTAATAGAGATGAGCAGATAATGTGATATATATCGATATTGAGGAAAGTCCATTTTGCTTAATGCGATTTTAATTTCTTTCATAAAGCCGAGTCCTACCTGACAGATGCCTCTATAACGTTAGCCTACAACCAACCAGAAAGGGTCAGGTGGGTCCGGTGTTTCCTATTGACAGTAGAAAAACACAGGAAGCACATTAACTTACTGACTACAAGATGTTCTTGAACATCAATATTTTGGCCAAAGGCTGTCCAACCAAATGTAGTAAATGTGGCAATGTGGTGACAGGGAAGGGATTTAAATAAGAGTCAACTAGGAAATTACACCCCAGGAAATACAATTTAAATATTAATTGGAATGAAGGTGAAGAAATTAAGAGCACACAGGGCCATTATTGAGGAGGTAGAGACGTGATTCAAATATATACCAAATTGACATTTATTGATAACAAAAGACAAACAAGCTGGGATTGGTACGACTGAAACAAAAGAAAATATAAAACCACCTATAGACTATAGTAAATATAATAAAATGGTCACTTTATTACAATACTTAATTAAAACAATTTTAATTAAACCTAACACATAAAGCCAGCTCTCAAAAATAATCTTAAATAAACTAAGCAGAGGTCACCTGCAGGGAGGCAGACTACGCAGAGGAGTGCTACCATTACCCACCTTGAGTGTAGCTCTACAAACCTCACAGCAAATACTCACAGCAAATACTCACAGCAAATACTCACAGCAAATACTCACAGCAAATACTCACAGCAAATACTCACAGCTACGTGTGTCTATATCGTATCACTGTGCAATTACTCTAATGCGGAAAGTGAAGGGACCTTGCCACGGGTGCCAAGCCTCCCGACAAATGGCACCCTGCTCTGAAACTATAAGCTAAATACAAAAAAACTGAAACAAACTAACAAAGTAACAGCAGTCGGCTGGACAAAGGGCAAACTAAATGGGCAAAACATAAACCAATAAGGGAAAAACATCAGTGGTCTAAAACGAGGAGAAACCTGGAAAAATACAACACAATTAGCCAGGCTCTCTTAACATATTAAAATACAATTAAAACCATGAATCTACTCACCACCTCTGAGATGAGACAGGAGGGTATAACAAACGGTCCAAAGGTGGTAGGAAAAAGGAGGTTCCTAACAGTGTCAAACAGTACATAAGCTATAGCATCACTTGCTACGGAGAAAAGTATGTACATAATATTCAATTCACATACCTGGCTACAAGCACCAAACACCACCACAGTAGGAACAGATCAGAAAGCAGAGAGAACAAGGGAGACCAAATATTTATGCAGGGATTAAAATAGAAAAAATGTTAATTTTGCCATGTTATCTTTGACTTCTGCCAATGCTACTGGATCTGTTATAATCTACTCACTAGAAGTTACTGTTTACGTGGCAGGGTGACAATCTTGTGAACCAGTTGCTCAGGTCCTAAACTTTGAACTTACTTTTGGATTCAAGGATGGAATGCCTGCCCATTTCTACTGCATCCAACATGTTGACTACGATAACTGACTGTTGGCTTACAGTCTAATATATCCCAGACCTTGATATGTACCGTTGTTACGAGATAATCAGCGTTAATCGCTTCATCTGTGTTAGTGGTCATAATTGTTTAAAAAGGCCTTTCATTGTTAGGCTTTGAATTGGTGGAAGTTGAAACACTTTTGTTTGGACTTTAAGCAAAACTTATCCTGCATTTAAAAAAGTAAAAAAAAAGTTGTTTCATACACAGATATCACAAGTCAAATAAGTAATATTTACATTTGTTTATCTTCAAAGGCAGAATGAGTACACCTGCTTGAATGTGATAAAAGAAAATTACACATGTGCGTGAACACACACACACACACTCAGTCTGGTTGGGATGTCAACAATCCACCCCCTCATACCCAAAAACCAACAAAGGTTAGTCTAAGACCGTCTGGATCCAACTACTAGCTTTCCTCCAGATAGCACTTAGTTGGAGCAGCAGCTCTGCCCTGAGCTACAAATCAATGCTCTAACAGGCCATGGAGTGAATGCTCGATTTAGGAGGGAGAACATGAAAGTGTTGGGGGGCTGGTGGGAGATTGTGGTGCATTTTGCTAATGCCCGTGTTAATGGGTGACTTCTCATGCACACAAACAATACAACTGCTCCTGAGAGACTACCCATCAAATTCAAAGCACTATACTGACTGCTATAGTCATGCAGGGTTAGTGCTTGCTTTTGTTTTTTTGTGCACGGCATGGATGCTTTCACATCCCAAAAAACAAGCACATATAACATATCACTAGATTGAAAATATTTTAAACGCTTGCAGATGTCTTGCAGTGCATATTTATTGTATATTTACTGACAGTGCGCTATGAAACTACTGTATGTATAATACCGTGCAGATATGCATGAAACATTTTGCATATAGTGGAATAATTTATTTGATGCAAGACTATACTTTCTATAAGAAATATGTTAATATGTGATCATTTCCAGACAGAAGGGAAGGCCTCCTCTAGAGGGAGAAGTTCTTTCTAAGTATAATGCACAGCCATGTTTTTTATTTGGATTCATTTAAACCCTTGTGTTGTGTTTTGGTCAAATTTTCGCTCTTCTAATTGTCCTAAGCTTTCATGACTTTGTCAGTTTATAGCATCTGAATACATTCCATGAGTTTTGATTATTTTCACTTTATTTAAAATGTTTTATTTAGAGTTTATACATTGCTAGTGTTTCGGTCAAATCTGACCAACCATAGGAAATTAATTTTTTTTGGTATTCTACAAGGAAACCCCCCCACTTTCTCACTCACACACAAATACATACTACATGCCCCCCCCCCCCCCCCATGGAAAACACCTGGATGTCTCTCTCTCTCAAACAGACACACACACAAACCCACCCAACAAGTCTTGCAGGAGTGAGTCCAGGATCAGTCTAAAGGCCAGAGCATGCTCACTGCATTGGATGGCGGTGAGCGGACAAGTCATGCGAGCCATTATGCCTTACCTAAGTGGCTCGTTTTTACAATCTTCACAACTGTCGTTTGCAATCCTCGCTTTGTCCTGGTCTATTCTTTGTAGCCGTTTTAAATACAGGCGTATTTTCTACTATTATCCTCCATATACAGTATGCACATAATCTCTTAACAGTCAGAGTGACACCAGGCCTAACAAGGTATGCCGTGGCTAGTGTAGAGAGCATTAGGTCATGCTTTGAATTTCTTCTGCCTTATTCAGTTGAGAAGTTTGTGCTGGTATGACCAACTTGGAGTGCAAGCATGTGTATGGTGACAGGTAGAGCGAGCTTGTTTTTGAAGAAATAATTTTTTTTTTGTGAATTTTAGTTTTAGGGCATTTGGGTGGAAACACAACTAGTGAAGCCACAGAACAAACAATTTAAGGTTTAAGTGTGACCTTACAAATAAAATTCATAGTAAGAAGGAAGAAAAAAAATATATAGTGAAATATTCTATTAACGATTTCAATGACATTCAATCAGAAATTGTTAGGGGGTACCCAGGACTGTCTGACAGTGACCCTAAAAAAATATCGCTAAGTACACTAAGTAGCTAAATATTTCGGTTTCAAGAATACGGTCATACCCCTTTTCAGTGGAAGAATGCAAAAGAAACTGTCCTGGTGTGAAATACTAGACAAAAACTAGTTTAAAAACAGCCTCCAAGAGGAGTTGAACACAATGAAGATACATTTTTGGAGTGTAGGTGTAAGTTTTAGATAACATAAATTCAGGATGTGTGTTATAGCGCTGTTCAGCATTGGAGTTTGTAAAATAAGCTAGGGAGAAATAAACAACATACATGCACTTACGAAATGAATTATGAATTATGAAATAGAGCAGAATTTACAATAGTGATTGTGTAATCATTGCATTCAGTGTTGATGTAAAGCCATTTAAAAATAGTTAGTGAACAAAATAAACTGGTAAAAGGCAAAATCAAATCTTTAATAAATGGACCAGTTTAGAAATCAACATTCAGTCAATTTCATCTTCATTTTGAAAATAAGGTTCAGCAATACTACAGCTTTCAAACAGGGAAATAAACACACTAAATTCCCCAAAAAACATTCAAAATTAAAAAAAATGTTGTTGCAAATAAGAAACCTCCATTACTTACATCTGTATCAGGAGGGAAAAAGGGAGCAATACAGATTGAAACAATGGCATTGTGGTCATTTAGACTATAAATAAAGCCAAAAAAAGACAATACTTGGATAAGAGTAGACTGTTGATCTTGACTGCCTGGGACAACAGGTAAGAGCTCCAGTGACATATCCCAGGACAATAGGCTGTGGTGTGATAAGAGAGAGTCACATGTCAAATTCAACTAAAAGTGTATGGGGTGCAGGGGAGTAGGTCTCATGCAGCCGACCGCCGGCGGATGACAAACGCTCCCCTGTGCAGCTGTCCCAAGTAGATCCGCATCTTGGTGCTGTCGCTGGTTTTTCTCACCCAAATCTAGAGAGAAACGCCACAAAACACAGAGCACCCCTTAGTCAGGTAATTCCAAGAGGAATCACATTTTCACTAGAAACACCCAATATCAGGAGATTCACATTTGAGCTAGGCTATTATTACAGTGTTGCTAGGAAGTTTGTGAACCATTTTGAATTTTCTGAATTTCTGCACAGAATTAACATCATGTGCTGAAGCAGCCCTTTCACCATCACTAATGTCATGAAGAAGAATCCTATTAGATTGGAAGTTGCCATTCCCTCCCAAAGCAGCTCTGTAGTACTCATGCTCTTTCTCAACCTTGAGAAAATTTTAAATGAGGGTCACCTAGCAAATTTGAATCCAGTTGGGGTCCCATAATACATTACCTTGGTAATTTAAAAACTCTTACCAGATACATGACACCCATTAACAGCACACATTTTGCACTTCCTTCCTTCGATTCCTTAATATTACAAGTGTCTATTTACTACTTATTATACTTGACATTGCTGGAACAATGTATACTGTGAAAATTGTAATTCTGTCTTCACTAGTGTGTGGTTCTCCCCTGTAATTCTGCTAAACTAATATATTTTATTTACTTTTTCCTTTTAAATTTTACTAATGTATGTGGGACCTAACGTGGGAGTAGGTGTGGGTAATGGGAATATTTTGATTTATGTAAAATTGTGCATGGCTGTTATTGCTTGCAACTAGAAATGTCAGGGTATCCGTTTGTGAACTGAAGCTCAACAGAAGGTGGGTCATGTAGAAAAACAACCATAGAAATGCATGTAAGGGGAGGGTGTTTTTTGAGAAAGAAATTTTAATAATATATTTGATCAATAAATAAATTGATAAATCAAGAGAAAAAGTATATCCTTGTGTTTTATTTGTTCCATTTTTATGACAGATGAAAATATGACCCTATTTTTGGCTCGATTTATGCATAAAACGCTTCAATTCATTATATCAAATATTTTCCTTAAATATCACTACGTAATGGCTGCGTTTGCGACACCAAAAGCTTTTGTCTCCAGTCCTTGGTTGGCCCTAATTAACACTACAGTTTTCAAAAAACATGACGGCTGCAGCAAAATCCGACTTGGTTGCAAATAGGTTACAATTAGGTAATTTCGCGGTTCAGGTTTAGTGTAGAAGTTTTCAAAGTCCCATAGCTTCGAAAGCCCTACAAAATGACTTCCAGCAGTCTACCGGTGTGCATATTTCTGACCAAACTGTCAGAAACAGACTCCATGAGGGTGCTTGAGGGCCCGACATCCTCTAGTAGGACCTGTGATCACAGCCCAGCACCGTGCAGCTCGATTGACGTTTGCCAGAGAACACCAGAATTGGCAGGTCCGCCATTGGCGCCCAGTTCTCTTCAGAGAGCAGGTTCCCACTGAGCACATGTGACAGTCAGTAGAGCAGGATGTGCATGTTGCACTCTCTCCCCGCATCTAGAGACAATGTTCTTAAGAGCAGGCACATGTCTCCCGCTGACTGTGTGACAGTGTATTTTGTTTTTATAATTTAGGTTACTTAAGAGGTAATTTCAACAATCCATTGGCTATTTGTTATAAGAATGTGTAGGCATTTTTCTAAATTAAACATCTGTCATTCTCAATTCTCATTGTTCACCGTTGTTAATTTTGATTGACTTATTTGACCTATATCAGTGTGGTGCAAACCATTTTCTTTAGTTTTCAAGTGTTGGTGTGCCTTGGAAAAAGAAATCCTATAAAAAGGGGGGCCATGGTTTAGAAACATTTGGAAACTACTGGCTTAGACACCAGTCAAATGCTGCGAAATGCTGTGAAATTCTTAACCCGCCTTTTTCTCAGTATGGCCCTGAGTTCTGGCTGGCAGAGGAAAACAGCCTTCCACTCTAATATTTATCCTCAATTATACCATTGTAAAACTAGCTAATGCTGGTGATTAATTTCACTACAGAATGTAATTTATTCCTCTACATTTTCATATCTCAAACTCTGTTTAGTCCCAACTGGATGTAAAGAACTACAATGAAAATGTCATATCTCTATATACTGGCTTGATGTACAGTAGTTAAATGGTAAATGTAACATTATAATAATACTGCAAATAAGAAATAGACATTGCCATGTTTCCCTGTTATTGTACACTGCAGACATTTTAAACCCAAGTACTGTAAATTAATGGTGTCGTTTTGATGAAACCTGCCACTTCTGTCATTTACAGGCATGTTGTATTCAATGATCATTATGAGCAGAGTTTGGATTGTACAGTGTGAAGGATAAAACTACCGCTGTTTATAGTCCTGCTTTTACTGGGCAAGTTTTTACTTCTCCAGGTAGACGCACTCGAGAAG
Source organism: Percopsis transmontana (assembly GCA_025447815.1). Lineage (NCBI taxonomy): Eukaryota > Metazoa > Chordata > Actinopteri > Percopsiformes > Percopsidae > Percopsis > Percopsis transmontana. Next base: position 1,290,633 of record JAOEHI010000006.1, read on the forward strand.
AAATATGTATTTTAATGGGTGCTCATCCAGCACAAAACAAAACCAGGTTTATTGGTAATTACATTTAGTTGAAATTTTTAAAACCAGTTTGATTTATGTTTCATCAAATTGTGTTGTCACAATGCAACAAAAGTTGTGGGTAGGGGCATAATAATTTGCTGTCAAATCCAATGTTTATGCAAATATCGGTGCGCCATCAATATTGGCAATATATCTGAAAATCTCTTGACCTCTACATACAGTATGTTATAGTTATCTCCATTCTGAATTCTGTGCTGCTGCAGACTTAATTGCCCCATTAGGTAGTGTAATGTGATTTGAGCAGATGGCTGATGAGCTGTAGCCCACCTCGTTAGTCCCGACGGAGCTGATAACACAGCTGATCTTGTTGTTGTCCTTTGACTCCAGGTAGATGGCCTGGCTCTTATGGTACCTGTCAGCGACACACACATGAAAAAAGTCTATTACACATAATTTTACAGCTAAATAACTCAATCTGCTACTGAAATGGTATTAAAAGGCAGAATTTGCCACTGTCCACTTGGCATCATGGCCAAAGTGGACAGTGACCTTTTCAATGGCATCTTTATATCTTTGTTATAGCTACGTTTTGTATGAGAATTATTATCGGACATTTAGACCGGCAAGTTTTTAACTGATCCGTTTTTAATGATTTTTTACTAGTTTAACAATTGAACCTCTTTTTGTGGTGTACACCCGAATTCAACACAGCGTATGATTAAGCGTCCTACTTCCAATATTTAGGTTTATGGTAACAAAATGGCCCTCCTCAGAACATTGTCTGGTACGTCATATCTCAACTGGCTCATCGTTGAAAACAAATAATTGTTTTGAAAACCTTCCAAACCCCAGCTCTATAAAAACAAATCTAAATGTCCACAGCTGGCTAAGAGGTGTTATTAGTATGGCTGTGGGGCCATCTACTGGTCAGATCTGACAAGTAATGCAGTCGCTGTTTTTTGAGGCACAGCACCAGCAATACCCTAGGTAGCCTAGCTTGTCTAAACAGTGCTTCTCTTTTTTTCCAGGAGTTACACTCCTGAACACAAGCCCTTCACATTTTCTAATGTGCTTAGAAGTCATTTCCTACTACTGGTCATACCAGACCAAACCCCCCCCCGAGTCTAATGATGGATGGGTTTTCTTGTTTATATATGCAACATTTAATGTACATTAGAACACGTCTCTTCACAGCACAGTTTTAACTTCTAGCAGCAGATGAAAGCCTGGACGTACCATCTTTTGTCGTAGTATAGCTTGCCCTCCTCAATTCGGGCCTCGTAGCGTTGGGACGGGTTTTCTACGGGGGTTGTGGGGACATGCTCCGGAGAGGAGGGGGATACTTGGGGGGGGAGTTAAGCAAGACATGGGGTGAAACAGTGCTATATTCAATAGTCAAAGCCTATGGGAAGAATAAATAACAGTGACAAGGTAGAAAAGGCTTTGCAGAATGGGACATACCTGGCCGCTTTGGAGACTTTAGCTGTGGAAAGACATTTAAATTACTAAAATATATACTCAGGAATGTGATGTTCAGCACAGCCAAGTTCGACAATTACAATCAAGTTATTTAGCAGATGCTTTTCTCTAAAGTGACTTACAGTGAGTACAATTACAGAATTAAGCATCAGGGCATAGACATCTTGCTCAAGGATGCTTACATGTCCATATCAGGGCTTGAACCCATGACTTTTACGCTGGGAGTTGAACTCCCAGGCTACTAAATAATATTAATACAAAAATAAATAATAATAACAACAAATATAATACATTTACAAGTGCCTTTCATAAACAATAAGATAATCAGAGACCATAAAACAACAGCAATCTGTATAAAATAAATAGAGTAAAATGTCATAGTTTAAGAATAAGCGTCACAGGTAGACTATTTTAAAGATGTGGGTTTTCAGAAGTGACTTAAATGTTGACAAAGGCAAATTATTCCACAGCGTGGGCCCAGCAATACTAAATGCCCCGTCTCCCATGGTTTGAAGACTAGACTATCCCGAGTATAATTTTAGAATATTTTATAATCATTACCTTGTTCAGTGTCCTCAGATCCTCCATGATCTGTTCATCTGTTAGCAAGTAATTTAGCTGAGGTGTGAGGAGTTATAGAAACCAAGGTAAATGTTAGATGTTATCAGCTAGATCCTCATGAGTGGAGAGGAATAAAGAGAGAAATAGAGAGGTAGAGAAACATAATAGATTTGGTGGCTGCACAAAAGTTTACAAACTGCCACTAAACACATGAAGAATAATATTTTAACCCATGACCCCCCATGGCCATTTTAAGCACATACAGGCCAGGGCAATAAAAATAGTAAATAAAATAATAAAAAGATTATTTGCTATTTATTAATAGTTGCAAATAAAGTATATACACAGGTTCAAAATCTAGAAATGTATTTATGAACTACTGTGAGAGGCACATGTCTAAATCTGTCGAAACCTTTGGATAGACCACCTCCTGAAGGAACAGAGTAGCAGAGACTGCAAAGGATATCTGGTGCTGGCTTTCTTCGCTTGTCGGGTATCGGGACAGGATCGTTGGGTCGTCTTCTCAGCTTCCTGGTCATGATAGGTTTTACCTCCATAGAATCTATATCGGAGACAGTAAAGAACTTTAGTAAAAGAAAAAATAGGAAAGTGAAAAGCAATTAAAAAACTACACACATACCTTGCACACATTTTTGTGTTGCTGGCAGGTGTAATCAAATGACCAAATTATATGTGTATATGCTTTTCATGTACACATTGATGGCACTGAACATAAAATAGTTTTTTTTCTTAGTAAAATATTAACTTCAGCAAAAATCCTCTCCCTCTCACTCACCGCCTGTCAGCTCCATTGTTAATTTCTCATTTTCAATCATCTTCTTCTTCTCCTCCAGCTCCGCAATTAGGTTTTCCTTTAGGGCCACCTTCTTGTCATCAAACTCCTTCACCGCCGCCTTCTTTTCTTTAATGTAATTCCTCTCTACCTGATCAGTCTGTGGTAGGACAACAGAGATTGCGACTTACAGGTTCGTCTAGCAAACGGTAAACATGAGGCGAATGTTGGTATTGTTGCCACTAGCGGCATGCCTACCTCAAGTTGGAGGAAGAGATCTGTGGAGGAAAACAAGAAAACAACGTGGCTGTTTATGTTTCGCTTAACTGCACGATACCTCACTTTTGAGAGCAAACGCTAACCCAGGTTGTAGTAACTACTGATGAAGACAAAAAGTTAGTGATCTCTTAGTTTCACACAACTTGCCTGCATTTCTGAGCCGCTCTTTGTACTGTTGGTCTAGCTTCTTCATTCTTTTCTGATACTCTTGCAGTGTACCTGAAGGACAAAGTCACATTAACATTAAACATCCATAACAATGGTATGATCCATAACGTAAACAAACGCAGCAGGAAGTGCTGGTGTTAATGAATGTGCACAAGGAGGGGTCTTTGGCTATGAACCTCTTGTCAAGTCAATTCACGCCTCCTTGCGAACCAGACATAATGTCTCTGTTCACACGAACGCAGAGAAAGTGGAATTAAAAATACAATTAATCCTAACATAAGGGCTCATTTGACAGAAGAAGTTCCGTTTTACATGCGGACACTAACAAATTTGATAACAATGTTAAACAATAGGTTAGATGATCATGGACTGTTACTAGAAATTAATAGTTTGATTTAATAATAACTTTATATTAGTTATATATATTATTACATGTTTCCCTTATCAGAATGCAGCAATGTTTGGTATGCATCTTAAGCTAGTGGTCTACAGAGTTTAATGAAATATTTTATAGGTATGTATTTCGTTAAGGTCATGATCAGTATTTATTGTGTTGTTTAAATAAACAGCCTTGGCTAATTTGCATACCTTTAGGTATAATAAGCCAGTGACCTTTCCTAACCCTCTCTTCTGCTTTTCAAGTGATACATTTTGCTCTGAGCTTGCTCTTTATAATGCTTTCATCTTTTCTAACTCTTCAATCTTTATTTGAAGTTTGTACCTGTAACTAAGTAGATACTGCAGCATATTTCTCTCTTTTCATTGATAAATCCTCAAAGTTAGTAGCTTTGCAAGGCAACCCTTGGGTGCAAGCTCACGGGAGAGTTGGCAGTTTAGGCTTAAATTAACTGGCTCAGCAGGTTAGACGGTGAGTTGTATCTGTAAACAACTGGCATGACTACATTCGTTGCTGTTTGTCACATGTTTACATTTTGTTTGAAATTATTGCACAATATTTTTCCCTTCTTTTCAGACAGAGATTAGGGATGCGTGAATCCTATATGTATTTAAACTTACACATGTAAATTACACCTGCTGCATAAGCATTCAGCAATATGGTGCCTATCTATAATTAATGGCTTTGATATAATAAAAACATTCCCTCGATTACCTTCTTGTAATTGCTGCAGCTGCCTTTTCAATGAGGCCAGTTTATCCTGGTACATCCTAAAACAAAAATCAAAAGACTCAATCAAATTGCCTTCTACCGTCCATGGCATCTAATAGACACTCATACCTGTAGCCTAACAAATTATTTTAGCATTACTGAATGAATACAACAATCATTGACCAAGCACTCACTGCTCTTTGATTTCCACATAGTCATCGTCATCATGCTTGGCCAGGTCCGTTTCACTGGCATCCTCTGTGTCTAGATATAGAAAAGACAAACTTAGTCCACAGAAGAATTTACTTTTTTCCCCTGTTTTACCTAAATGGAATAATGCAAAGAGCCTTGCAAAGCCAAAACGGCTCCCAAGCACTGTAATAAAGGTGGGTGGGCAGAGAACTGCTGATATCAAATAACATGGTGATGTATTCAAGATTGTTGGCATATGCTGTCTAATTATCTTTCCAAAACATCTTCATAGTGTTTTAATGGATGAACACCACAGGTAAAATATCGTTCATAATTTTGTAGATTTATCTGACAGGTATCCTGAAAATGTCCCCCGGGTTTGCCTACAATTTGGATGTTAGCAACCCTGTAATAAATTGAATTGTATATTATTAGCACTTAGCAGCATTAATAAAGTGTGCTACATTTCTGTGGTTAGACCATTTTCACAAGGTAATGCTACTTGCTAGCCTATTACAAAGCATACGTCATTTAAATAAGTTGTTCTGCTACCTAGAGTAAAATTTCGGCACGCCACCTACCACCAACGCCGTCGAAATCCTAATGTCATTAGTAAGCATCAATGTGGCAGTCGTTGACTAAAGTAACCTCGGATGACAAGCATTTGTCGCATGTTTTAATCCACCAGAAAATTATGGCAAGGCGTTTATCTCTGCAACTTTATTCTGCCAGACTTACCAGCGCTAATGTTAGCATGTTAACATCGACCGGTGCAATGTGGCAAACTACGAGCCAAGTTTATTAGAACAAACAAAGCTAACGTTACCTTGCAAAAAGGACATCAAATCAAGGGTAATGTCCGGTGTCGTACCGAAAATGTCCCTCCGTGATGACCGAAGAGACTAGATTCAAACGGAGGAAAGGGCAAATAACGCAGATATGCCAGTGCTATGATACCGACTGATGGGGTTGCCAACAGTCCAAACTGTAAGCGAAGGAAGGATTTCGGCTCGGGGAACAACCTTGGCAGGACACCGGTCGTATTAAGCTGACAAAGCAGGTTTCACAGTCGATTAGCGTTATTGTGTTAGCGTAAGTTAGCCGATCTGCTATTTAGTTTACACTGTGACGAACACAGGGTTATGCGGGTCTATTAGGAAAGTTTGACGTGGTTCCGCTCGGACAGGGTTAGAAACAAGCTAACCCCTCAATGCGATCGTCCCCCTTGTTTTTTTTCTGTCTGATTTTCGCTCTGCTATTCCTCCTCATTGGACCGCGTGAGAAGGACAGAACACACGGCCAGCACACGTAAGGTTTTGCCGGTGACCTGTCATGTTCGTAAGCCAACTACATCCGTTACCTGCTAGCTAGGTGGGATTGTCTAACCACTGTAGGTTGATTGACAGGTAATGTTTTTACTTGTTTATCAAAAATTATACGTATGCTAGCACGACGATTTGTTTTCCCGAGCAGTGTGATGCCACGTGTTGTAACTAAAGTAACGTTATGTGTGTGGATAAACTGTGTATTGTAGTTGGTCAAAGTAAAAGACGGCCAACATAATTCCTTGCTTGCCCGCCTATATCCCGTAGGCGGAGTTTATCAATTTCTCTTTAAAGTGGAATATGGTATTGAATAACCGGGTTTGTATGTGAAAATTATGAATAACCGGTACGAATAACCCACACAGGCAAAAAAGGGAAGACCGTGTCAAACGTTAGCTAACGTTAACCTAGTTAACGTTAGCCTAGCTCCCGTGCGCTGAACTGGCTGGACTTTGTGACATTTCATATTAGAGTGCCCGAAATAGCACACGCAGTCGTTTTATTCTCTGAGTAATTTGGTTGCCGTGTGAATGTAAACGTGTCAATCATTCAGTTGTTTCCAGCACCTAGCACTGTGCCAAGCAGTCACATTTAGCCGTCTGTTCATTTACCTTCCTCCGAGTCTCTTCCTCTAAAACTCCGGTCGTCGTCATCTACGCTGTCCAGATCTTCCTCGTCGTTGTAATAATCTACCATGGGCGATAATATAGTCGAGGCCATGTGTTCGCTCGAGAAAACGTAAACAAACACAAAATAAACAAACGATTTGTGTTTTGCAGCTTTGGACCAGCGCCTACAACTATCAGGACCCCCTAGGCAAAGCTGCCCCTCTATATGCCTATATACATTATATTTGTTATGAAAGTCTATGATACTGTAAACTCTCTCTAAAAGGTAATAAACAACGTATTATAATACAATACAATTTTTGAATAAATTATTCTGCTTATTTATAATATTATAGCATTTAACGTCAAAATCTAAAAAGGCTTATATTCGTAGGCTGCTATTGTGGTCTCGTCTTTTTTTTAATTGTTTTCATATCCGTAAGCTCTCTGGACCTCTGGACGCATGCTCTGGACTGATGTATGGTCAATTACGAAATCCTGACAAATGTAGATAACACATTAGCTTTGGGCGATGTGTAATTTACAAAAATATAAATTCTTACACGTGTCTCACACGTGGCTGGTATTAGGCATGAATTAGTAATTGCATTATTAATTATTGCATTAGGCACAATTATTATCGCTAATTGTTTAATGGGCTAATTAAGTTAAGCTTTGTAAGAAGTTATATCTGTGTCTAATGCATATGTGCCTTATCTCAGGTGAATGTATTTCTTCAGCTTGTCTTTCAAAAGCAAAAACGTTTTTGTTTTACAAATTGGGTAGTTTTTACTTGCATACAGGGCAAATAGGCCCCAGTACACAATGTAAGAATTTTTATTATAAAAGCAGTAGAAATCCAAAAATAAATATTAGGCGACCAACAGTCAACTTACTGTGTAGTTTAGTGAGGCTCTTTATTAACTTCCAGTCTAGCTGTACAACTGTCAATAACTTGTTCATAGTATGTGATGTACCCATAGACGTCATGCTTGAAATACCCTGAATGGCTCCGGCTCCCAAATGTCACATAATCATAGATTGACACTTCTAGGGTTCCCACTGTCCTGGAAAACATTTGACAAATTTTCCAGTCACGGAAAAAACATAGAAAATGAGAGAAAAAGTAAAATTTCCTGGAAAAGCTTGTGTTAGAAAATTATTTCAATATTCTCCTATTTACCTCTAGCTGATAATGAACTACTTGACTATCAGAGCTCCCCAAAACGAATAACATTGCCATTTGAAAGGGCTAAGTTATGTTCAGGATTTACGTTCAAATGGTAGTTTATGGATATGAGTATTTTGAGTAGGCTGCTCTTGTTTATGTTGTGGAAACGCTGTGAACACACTGCCAAGTCATGTCACATGGTAGCACAAAATTGACTTTTTGCAAAACTTGGGATATGCCCTATGCACATCTCCTGATACTTCCCCTAGCCCCTGAACTGGGGGTCTTCTTTCCACTTATTCTTGAACTTGCACTGTCTTCCTGAAATTTTGTCACTCACTCCTGAAATAGACGTTTTCTTTTAAATCAGACTTCCTCAGAGAGGAACATAGTGTATGGTGCGATCCATATCTGTCATATTAGATCATCACTGTAAATTTCCTATACATTTGTATATACTGTACAAATGTACAGTATGTTGTCAGCTAGAGGTGCCTAATTAGAGTGATCAAGATGACCAAAACGGTAAACTGTAATCAAGATCTAGATAATTTCCAATAGTTGGTTGAAGATACATCCTAGGATGCGTTGGGACACATCATCAGTGATGTTTCCTGATTTCATCGGGTGTTTCGGGTCTCACAACATCAGAGCTCTCACAACCTCAGTAAGGCGACCCAGCCAGGATTGATCAGATCCTGGCTTGTGTCCCAGCAGCATTGGCCCACGGATCACTCCTCCGGATCCAAAGCCATTTGGAGGCCCCCTCTGTAGCCTCCATGGTGGACTTGATGGCTTTCCTCTTTGCAGCCCCAGTAATGCTAAGCAGGTTGAAGACCTTGCAGAAAGAGCGGCCAGCAAAACCTCTACACCCTACTTCAACGGGCTCACAGCGAGCCTTCCCGCCTCTTCTCCGGCACTGGTCCACCAGCTCCTGATACTTGGACGCTTCCGCTCATTTGCCTCTTCTATTCGGTCCTCCCAGGGAACTGTTAGCTCTATCAGGAGCACCTGTTTAGATGAGGCTGATGTCAGCACCACGTCTGGCCTCAGTGGCGTTGTTGCTACATGATCTGGGAATTTGAGCTGCCTCCCTAAATCGACTCACAGCTCCCAGTCTGATGCAGAGTTGAGTAGGCCGGCTGTTGTTTTGGGCTGAGACTGAGGCAAAACAAAAAATACAAAGTCACACAACATTTCTCAATTCACTTATACCTATTTCTTACTTATTTACAATTGCTTTAGATGTAACAAAAATGTAAAGTATATTAATAGTGGAAAAGGTTATGAAAACTTTTTGGAGCCATGAAAAGATTTAGCCCCAGGACATAAATGCTTCCTACTATTTTTCTGTCCTCTGCCTTCACCTACCTCACTTCCTCAACACTGATTGGCTCGTGCTTTCACCTTTCACCCCTCCCCTGTGGCCCATAGGAAAAGTGACTCACCTATCAAGCAAAGATGGCCCTATATCAGACCCGTGGCTCGTCTGATCCCACTTCCTGCTCTACCTAATGATGCCTTTTAATTATGGTTGGGTATTTTGTGGTATTTCTCACTAGAAATCCATGGGCGGCTGTAGTAAAGATCTCCAATTCCCTACTTTTTTTCTTTCCTCTGCCTTCACCTACCTCACTTCCTCTCCTTTCCTTTCTCATCACTGATTGGCCTGTGCTTTCACCTTTCACCCCTCCTCAACCTGATTGAGTTCACCTGATCATATTTAAGGACTGCACTCCCTTCCACTCACTCTCTGACTCTCATATGGGGTGACAGTTCCAGTTCTAGACAAGATTATTTTCCTTTAGTTTTATCCTATGTCCATGTTAACTCATAAACTTAGTTTGGTGTATCTATTTCTTTCCATGAGATGGACATGATTTTAGTTTCTAATCATATGTTTTCTTTCTTTCTGATAGAACAACCTGTGTGTGTCTGTTTCCACTCATATCAGATGATGAATGTCAAACCCTGATGAACCAATAAAGATTAAGTGGATCTTCACGTCTCCTGGCGTACTTAGGCATTCTAACCGATGCCCCATGACGATGGTACAATTGCCTTTCTAGAACCAATCCTTCATCTAATACACTTATAATTAATTGGTCTCCCAGTAATGCAGAGAAGGAAGTGTTGGCTTTGGCAATAAACAACTATAGCCAAACTAATCAATGATTGATTTATCTCTTTCAGGTTGTTACATTTTTGGACTCAGCAGCTGGAGGATGTATGCATGTGTTGATATCTTTCTTTGTTTTGTTTCAGGATTGACTCAGCCAAAACATGCGGTGCAGCTGAAGCACTCCCCACAGCTCCCCACATCTGTGAAGATTCATGGTTTTTTATCTATCTATCTATCGAGAGAGAGAGAGAGAGAGAGAGAGAGAGAGAGAGAGTCAAGAAAAATATTTAAATGTAATGTAACAACGGGAGCTGCTGCCCCTCCCCGGTCGAGTTCGCCGGTGTAACACCAAATTCTGTGACCACAGAGGGCGCTGTTGCACATTTAAACGCTGATTGTTATTGCTTCTTATAGGGAACGAAGCAATAACTAGGGGGTCTTTCTTGTCGTTACAAGCTCTTCTGATTGTTTGTTCATAGTTTAATTCATAAACTGCCGTAGGCTAATCAAAAAACAATTGTTTCTAAAACAAAAAAGTTGAAAAATAATTTTAAGTAGGAGATATATATATATATATATCCTACTTACTTAATACTTTTAATTATTTCAAGTATAGGAGATTTTCAACTTTTTTGTTTTAGAAACAATCGTTTTTTGACTAGCCTATGGCAGTTTATTAATTAACCCCCCGTTATTGATAGTCTTCTCTTCTCTGTCCTGGTGCCGCAATGGTGGAATGAGCTTCCTGCAGCGGTCAGAACAGCAGAATCATTATCAATCTTCCGCAGGAGACTTCAAACCCACCTCTTCAAAATCCATCTCGGTAAGTTAACTCGGCCACCGATCTTTCTACTTCATAGCATTAATCCCACTAACAATCCTTATTCTATCTTCCCTTTAAATAAAATTAATAATAAAAAAAATCCTTTCTACTCTGCTAGATAAGCACTAAGAATGTTAAGCACTTTGTAGTTAGCAATTATTGACTTTTTGAAGAGTGATAACTTTAGATTAGGCTATTGTAAATAACTGTTTTGAGGAGTAAATTATACACTTTAGAGGAATGTTGTGCTAATTCATAGGTGAAGTAACCTTCTTACATAATGCTGTTAACAAATGTAGGCTACTAATTATAAGTCGCTTTGGATAAAAGCGTCTGCAAAATGCTTAAATGTTTATGTTTATGTTATTGCTTCGTTCCAAATAAAAAGTAATAACAATCAGCGTTTAAATGTGCAACAGCGCCCCCTGCGGTCATAGAATTCGACGGTCACAGAATTTGGTGTTACACCTGTGTACTAAGCCGTCGGCCATCTACTTCCCCAACGCACTCTACCTCACTACACACCTGTCACCAATCCCCTTATCCACCCTCTTTTTTTTGTAATTGTCTGTTATTGTTTTGACTTCATGCGAATGCCTTTGTCACATTGTTCTAGTGGTTTGCGAACCTGTGTGTTTATTAAATTAACGACGCTCGTAGCTTAAATCATAGTTCGGTGTCAGCGTCACTTCTTCAGCCTCTGCGCCTGCACTCCATCCACGCCACACCTCACAAATGTGATTGCAAAAACAAAGCTAGACTTACCATCCGTTGGTGTCTCTACCATCAGGGTCTAGAAGAGGGTCCTCAGTATCACCACCAAATTATGCCAGACACAGGTCTCTCAAATAATGCTACCAATGTGCTGGTCCATAACAGACTGTGAAGATTAACTCTGCACCTACTGTAGTGTTTCCCATTAACTAGATAAACTATGGCGGCCGCCAAAGACTAATTTGTCCCGACACAGTCCTGGGATGTTGGCCGCTAAACCCCGCTCCCAAAAGCTGATTTAATTGCAGTTTACTTTTGTGTTGGCCAATGAGAGCAGAAACTAGGTCTCACAATCTAGTAGGGGAGAGCTGGGACGAAAGTAACATGGCGATTTTCTCCGAACTCATACAAGTCCCATGTGCCAAACTGCATCAGTACGTAGGCTACAGCACACAAAACTTACCAGACCAGCGAAAAATCAATGGATACATCATACTTTCGCAGAGTTATAGTCTACCCGATAAACTGTTTTCGATCACGGAAAAGAAATTCACTCAAGCTGTGCATTTTTTTTGGAATAACAAATTCTGTTTATTTCATGTATCATTGTCATGATCATTTGAAAGATTCATGTATCATTGTCATGATCATTTGAAAGATTATTTAGCACTTTAACACATCCTGAAGTTTGTCATGTCAGAGTTTTTCAGTATAGAAGCCAGTAAGGTTTAACTGTCAGTAGTCACTGTCGGGACGAAAGTTCTTTCTTTCGTCCGTCCATCACTAACCTAATAACGAGCGTTTCTTTCGCCCTGCCCTTTTTCTTTCTCCAGTTTGTTTTTATACTAATGTAGATTTATACTGATGTAGATTGTAGACATCGTTTGTTGTAGGCTACACCTTCCCCACCAAATTTGGGTGACACTGATTTCCTGGCAATCAAATTGTTTACTAACTAGAGCACAATTGTTTACAAGAGCACAAAGTTCTTCGTAGATCTTGCCTCTTAATTTTGCTCTCAAAGTGCACCAGATTGATGCATTTAACTAAAATGCAAAAAAAGTAAAGCAAAATACTTACAGGTGTGTGTGTAAATTAAGTGTCACGATCGGCGCGCTCACGGCCATGCGCGCTTCGTGACTCCTTCCCCCGCAGCGCACCTGTGGAGGATTAGCTC
>JAOEHI010000006.1:1303273-1330243 GCA_025447815.1 Percopsis transmontana
AGAGAGAGAGAGAGAGAGAGAGAGAGAGAGATTTAGGCTTAAAAAACAAGGGATCTCTGGCACTCTTTTCTATACTATATATGAAAATTTCATTCCTCGATTTGCTGCATTCAAACAAGCCTAATGCAAATAGATGTTAAGGTAGCGAGGATTAAGACATGATAACACAATGGAAAGGCATTGGCATCTACCAATTATATAGGAGAGGATGAGGTTCCATCCCGTAATGAAGGCCCACAGTTCTCCTACAGTGACGTAGGAGTACAGATAAGCGGAGCCTGTCTTGGGGACTCGGGCACCAAACTCGGCATAGCACAGGCCAGCCAGGACCGAGGCTAGGGCTGCTATCAGGAAGCACAGCACAATGGCCGGACCTGGGGAAAATGAAAAGATTTCTGAAAAGAAATTTCTGCCCTTTCAGAACAATTTTGCAAGCTTCTTTTTGGTGTTGTGTAAACATAGATAATGTAAGATGAGCCATACTGAATAGGCACATTCAGGGATGTGGATTAGCACTAGAATAGTGTCTCTGGTGACCCACACATTCATGCGTTTTAAGTGATTTTGGCAGGTTAGCCACTTTGACAGCCATGTCAGTTTTTGTGTATCTACACTTAGCTTGCTTTCCGTATGGTGTATATGTATTATATGCATTATTTATGTTCAATGAATTGAAATGGAACTGAACGTCTGTTTAAATAACGGGGAGTTGTGTTTTTTGGACTGGATAACTGGATTAAAACAAAACTATTGTGTTCGTCATGATCAGAAAATGCAGCAAAAGTATGTGAAAGTGAGTTCACAGAATCTTTTTAAGGAAACATTTTCACTAAACGCAGCAAAGTTTCGTCTACTAAACGCACCCTTATTGGGGAACCAGAGAGGTTTAACTCCAAACACTAGTGTGTGTGCAGGGGCTAATATTGTGTCTGCTAACATGCTAGTTTGAACATACAAAAACAAAACAAACAGTGGTAGTTTAGGCTACTCCCATTTAATGTAAATGCAGCATTAGGACTAGTAGCAACTGTCAACCATCACATGGCCAGTTCAGTCCTTTAAAGAAAGATAGATCGTTCTAGCTCTACTGTTCTCCTGGTGGCGTTCCTTACCTGCGTTCTCTCGTGCAACAGCGCCGGCAAGCACGTAGACGCCGGCGCCTAGCGTGCTGCCCACTCCCAGCGCCACCAGGTCAAACGTGTTGAGACATCTGGAAAGCCGCGACTCCTCTGAGTTACAGTTGACGACCTTCACTCGGAGCAGCTGTTTGCCGAAACCAAGCAGCTTGTGCAGCGCCATGGGTCCGTCGGGCCTCGGGGTCAGAGGTTATAAGGGAGAGATAGACTGGTCACATGCACCTTAAGATGAGGAAGAAAAATAAATGCTGGTTAAATGCTTATTAAGCTTTTACTTCATTTTCAGTTTGCTCTGACTGACCTCTTTAAAGTGCGTTGATTTGTCTAACATTTAATGTAATAATCACGGCAGAATTAAAAACAACACCACCACAGTAATAGTAAACAACTTATAACCCTAGTAACAATATTATACCTATATTAAAATATTAAAATGCCTAATATTAAAATCTCAGAACCCATCTGCTATCTGTCGGACGATGATATACCTCTGGGTGAAAGGGACAATATTTCTGGTGTTCCGGTGTAGCCAATAGATATCCAGATAATGGATATCCGTGCCAAGGCTTCCTCTTCCGTGTGCCAGCAAGCCCCTAGGAGCAGGAAGCGAGGCTGATTCCCTGACTTGTATTGTGGCCAACGCTGGTAAATGCAGCCAAAAATACATACGTTGCCCAAAAAAGCCTATTTTCCCATTGATAGCCATTAAAAAACACACACCTCTAAAATGATTATAAACGTTCCTTGACATGACAATTGCAAAAGCAGTACGGAAGCCGGGAGGAGTATTCCGGGGGATGCGCTTTTGAGCACTTTCCCTTGAAATGAATGGCCACCATTTATCGCCGTATCAAGTTCTTATAATACATCCATGTGTGCCGGTCACTGTTTACAGCCCGATTAGCAAACTTGAGAGTGACAATGAGAGTTCGGCTAATCTCTATAAACAGATATCTGCATAAATATAATATTAATATAAATGCAGACAAATCTTTTTTTTTTTTTTTTAAACGGTAACAAAAAAGGTAACCAAAAGCCAAATTGTCTTCACTCGACATTCTGAAGGCCCCCGCCCTAGAGAATTTTCACCCTGAGACACAGGTGGGACATCCAATTGGATAAAAGCTCTAATATACATGAGCTGCACAAATGGAAGCAGGGTAACTGAGAGAAAGAGTAGCAATGACAAGACGTTAATAGACTGATGGGAATGAACTTTGTAAAATTAATACAAATATATATTAATATAATCTATAATAATTCACACTCGCCACCAACTGAACAGGGTGTGAATTACTTAAAGCTATGGTAGATCGCGCGATCGCCCTCTAATCCTAGATAGCCTTCAGATTTTTCCATCATTGTTAAAAATAAAAAAATTATTTGGTTAACGTGACCTCTGATATAAAGATTTTTTTTTATAGAGATTTATATTATTATTACTAGAACAACAGCGCTACCTACATAGTTGGGCCTAGAAGCCTTCCGGCTCCTTAGGATTGGAGAATGTATGTGTAGGTGAAGTCAAGTATAGTTGCATGTCTGCATACCTGGGGCACCCAGGGGTAATGTTATAGAGTGAGCGCTAACTGAGTAACTCTTCTGTTTCCTGAGGGCGGTTGTGTAGCCCAAACGCACAATGTGTGACTGCTCGCCAGGAGAACCAGAGGCATATATGGACAATCCATCTTATTGCTGGACTTATACAAACCCCCTGGACAGAATACAACACACCCTGCAGCAAGCTCCCACTGGCATCCTTCAACACAACAAAAAAGTTTAATAAATGATAATGAGTATATAACTATAATTAACTTAATCCTGGCAATCCAAAAAGGCCTCATTTCACTGGATTATACGTATGAGAAAAACTATATAAATCAAATAATCAGTACTACAGTGTACTGTGGAGATGGCGATTTCCTACAGAACAAGAAACTGGGCTGACACACCCACCTCACAAGACTGCCCCAGGAACTCCCCACCCCATTTCCCCAACCTTAAAACAGGACAGAGTGTGCTCATAAACAAATACAGTTAAATGGCAGAAACAAACATGGGACATGGGCTCCGCCCCCCCTAGAGGCCAAACACAGCTGCAAGGCTTCACTAAGTCTGCCAAACATTCTCCAGCTCAGAGAGTTTGACCATGCTGGGTGCACATTCCCGCGCTGGTGAGCTCATATATATGGGTCATGCAGGAGATTTAAAACAGAACTAATGAATACAAGCCAAGGAAAGAAGATAGGTGGGGTTGCGAACAAGCGACAGAACTGTAGCTGCAACTGTCAGCCGGAAGGCCACCAACATGCGACTGCAGGCAGGCGAGGGAATAAATGAGGGACGGAAAAGCTGAAAGCCTATTGGTACGCGACAACTGTCAGTCACGCCACACCTCCACACCTCAAGGAACATTCCTTAGAGCAAGGGTGGTGCCAAACTTCTTGCTTTTCTCAGAAAGACCTCTACACTTTTTGTTTTGTTTACACTTTCCAGGTGTAAAACCTGGAAGGTGAGCACTGCAATGACGGCCAACCAGCACACAGCCCGTTTATAACCTGCTGGAAAATTATGTCTGCTGAAAGGGATTGGCACCATTATTCAATATTATTATTAACTTTTCCTATTATAGGAATGCAAACAAGTTTGTGCTTTTTTATTTTTGCCTAGTAGAACTGAGGAAGTGATTATTATGTTGCATCCTTATTAGGGAGTTTATTAAACCCAAAGCGAGAGAAAATTAAATAGTTAAGGGCAAATCACAAAGCTCTCAGGAAACACACTGACAGAGAAGCACGTGTACGCATAGGCGGCACACTAAAAGCAACACATTTCCTCAGTGCTTTGCGTCAACCATTTTTTCCCTCAGAAATTCGCTGAGCACCGACGCCACAAGTCACTGTGACCACCGGGACACGGCTCGGAGTCTTTGACCTTGCAATTGGTGGCAGACGCGCCCCATACGAGCCCACAGCGACACGTTCCGTGTCACCCAAGTTTACCCGCAATGGAGGAACACAACCACACACCCAAACCATGTCAACGGCTGGATAAGGCATGTTGGAGCACCATCAAATCCCTAAAACAACGACAGCGTGCACCGCTCCCCAGCCACATGCACACACACACACACACAAACTTGCCTGTGCAAGACCAGGTAGAAGGTCTACCAGACAACGGAGGATTCGTAGAAAGCGTCTTGGAAACTATTCTTCCCAGTCCCGTTTTAACCTAATTCTGATTGACGACCGGCGTTCTGAAATAGAAGCTGGAGGAATCGCATAGCTCAGCTATTCCAAGCAGGTTCTCACTGGTACTGGGTGCTCTTATGCACCCGTGTGCACGACCGCGGTGGGCTGTGCTGTGCGCGCGGTTCACGCATGCACGCAGGCATGACATGTCATGAACAAAATACAATGAGTGCTTCACCAAAGAAAACCCCTGAGGATACTGTGAGCTATCTTACTACCAAATTCTTTCCACACTCATAAATTCATTTGCATACATTTTTAATATTACAGGAGATCAAAATTGTACATGATAAATCCGGCATAATTATAATATAGTATATTTATAATTATAGTAGCCTATTGTCAATGTGGTGAACAGGGGCTATTTAGGCCTAGCTATTATCTTAGAAGGCAACGATCTCCATCGTTGTCGAACACCTATTAAATACGTCTGACTTCCGAACTGTTGCGTTAGTAAGCACAATAACTCAAAATCATCATTACAGACAACTAATTTCACACATTTCCGTGATCGTACATGTTTACATCCTCTCCAGCCCTGCAGACTACCTAAACGTGTTACAGTGACCCACTTTCAGGCTAAATTTAGGTGAGCTGGGAATAAGATTAAGCATTTAATGGAAAGTCTGCAGTGTTACTATGAAAATCGAGTTTC
Organism: Percopsis transmontana; assembly: GCA_025447815.1. Taxonomy (NCBI): domain Eukaryota; kingdom Metazoa; phylum Chordata; class Actinopteri; order Percopsiformes; family Percopsidae; genus Percopsis; species Percopsis transmontana. The sequence goes on from JAOEHI010000006.1 coordinate 1,308,316, forward strand.
AATTGCAACCATTGTTGTCACTGAAGCTATATTGAAACCAAATGTTAACAAAACACCCACATTTATATTTCCATCCACACCATGCATGCTGTAGGCTAAACAGTGGAAATAGTCAAAAATTACATATTTTCACACTACACTTAACATTTCTTGTAACTCTAAAATGTTGCTTGAATGATTTTAAGATTTTGTTCAAGATTAAATTTAAATCCATTATAGTGCCTTGATTCATCCCTTTAGTCGGATCTAGTTTGGTGAGTGGGAAGTCATCAATAAACCAACGACTGCTGTTGTCAAAAGAGTCACCTGTGCATTGTCTGAGGTAGTTTTGTTGCACCTAGACACCTGATTACAACAATTATCAGAAGTGCAAATGGTGAGGCATTAACAGCGAGAAGGCTGAAAATTTTCATTTACCTCGATCAGTGATAAAGAATAGCAGAACAGACATCTATTCATAGCAATAGAATGTTTTACTTTTAACACTGCTTAAGTTCATGACTTGTGCAAAAAACATAGTGCCAACCAATTTGGAGGCAATTATAGAACAAATACAATACAAAAATAAAATCTATAATTTCCCCCACATTATTTGCTTCATGTTCATATATTTTGATTATTCTGGGACCTTCTTGGTATTTTCTAAAAGCACTAAAGGTCTGGGAGATACTCACGCCACATTGCACTGCAGTCTGTACACTGTCAGGGTAGACTGTTTTTCTTTATCAATATTTGCTTGTCATATTCTTGGCACTGTTGCGTCAGTGTCAGTGTCAGCCCAACCTTATGGTGCTAATGGATCAGTCCCAAGAGCTGTCTCAATGTGTGTGTGTGTGTGTGTATACAATGCTAGCTAGAGGCTCAAAACAAGGGACTGTTGTCAAACATAATACTTCCTGTGTTATTAACCTGACAATATTCTTTACACCCAACTTTGGCCAGGGTATTTACTATTCTCGGGGTATTACCTGAGAATAGTGTTTGCGTCCAAGCACCATGACCCACCCATTACCCTTGACTAAATGGCATTTATTTGTCTAGAATGCCCTTGTGGTTGAATCCTGAATTACAAAAATCTTGTCGTTTTGGTTTGAACTTCACGCCTCAGTGGCTTATTCCTCTCTACACCCCCATAACCGTCTTTGATGCACACCGTTCAGGACCCCTCCCCCGACCGCAATTAAAAGGAATTTCTTTCAGTCACCAAATTACCAATGGTAATTTAGCCATTGACATTGCAACTCCATAAAAATTTAGCATCACAAAAGCAACTTACCTCTAGGTTAGATCATACATACCTAATGAGGAACAATACATACATGGCTGTAAACGCAACTATGCACTACCAGAGATGTTTTCAAAAGAGCATTATACACTTAAGTTTACATTCACACGTTAATTGTGTAAACATCGATCAGCCCACCTCCGAGATGAGATGTGAACAACAAGAAATAAGAAACATTTGGATTAGTATTTTGAGGCTACAATGAGGGAGAAAAAGCTCGAGCATGTGCTTTGCAGCATGGGTTTTCTGACGCACCTAGTGCCATTTCTTAAAACATTTGTCCAAAACCGCATTATGCGTGAGTCACGCACATCACAAAATATATCCTGAAGAACATATGGTGTAAGTTAGTGCCTAGAAATATAATATACCGTATAGCTTAATACATTAAGTAGCCTCAGCATTCACGGTGTTGTACTTTACCTTGGAAACTTTGTGAGTGCATGGAGCGGAGATCCAAGAGGATATCAATTCAGTGGGAAAGTTACATCTGCTAATGCATTACTGGTATTAACAGGGCACGGCGATCAGTTATCGCGTTCTTGAAAAGCGGTGTTTAAATGTAAATGTTTTGTGTTTAGTTGTTCGTTTAAGCGGAGGAGGTGGCCTATGAACACTGCCCCACCCACTCATTACTACCAAAGGCGTCCTGCTAAGGTCAGACAACTCCAACGGCATGTAATAAAATAAAATATAAAATAATATGCATATTAGAATATAAGAATATAATCTAGCATAGAGCAGGCGTGTAGAAAAAAAGTCAAAATTGATCTCATAGTAATCACATTTTATTCACAAACAACAGAAGTCTGACAAAATTGAAATACAAAGTCACAACCCCTATAGGGTCATAGTGAGCTGAAAACAAGCTGGAGTTGAAGGGAAGTGTCAAGTAGAAATGCCAGGACACATTTTTAGTTAACCAAACAATTATTTTTTTCCAAGTTGTAGGCAGGCAAGTTGGTCTTTCTAAGTACGTGCTTGTGTTTTAAAATACATGGAACAGATATGATCTTCTGGCATTGCCACTAACCCAAACTGAACCAAATGTGGTAGATACAAGATCATTAGCAGGTAAGTGAAAATTAAAGGATGTTATTTTCCAACATAATAAGCAGGTACAAAGAATTCAATTTCAAGATAAAGAATTCAAGTACAAGGAAATGTGCCAGTTCTTTGACTTTTACTGTAGACATTGTTATTTAGATTACACTTAATGCCAGTAAATAGTCTACTAGTCAAATGTATTTTTAGTCAACCCACAAGCTTGCAGTCACCTTTAAAACAATGTACATTATTAACAATATTTACATTTTAGGTCATTAACTCTCAGTCCATGTAAAACGTTTTTCTGATAAACAGACAAAGCAGTTAAGGACAGCAATATCATCCGCCCCTCCATTACTTGGCCTCCAACAGTGGCTTGATATCTTTAAGCCCATGCTCTGTTGCCACGGCAATGATGTGGTCCAGGGCATTCATGTGTCCCAACAGCTTTACCAATTCCTTCACCTGCTCCCTGTCGACACAGATACCAGTTTGATTAGAACAAATAGGTCCAATCCTAAAAGCCTCACCAGTTAGTTTAACCTACTAGGCAATCATTTCTACAGTAGACACCTAGCTATTATTTATTATCATCATTTTAAATACATACAGTAGACAAATGGCACAGATTTTGTGTACACCACTAAAACATCATTATAAACCTTAATTTCTCTATCCTCAAAGTACCTCCCTCACTACCCCACCAGAGAGGGAATCAGGACCAATAACCTCTAACCAATAAGCCATCAACACAAAGTGCAACAGAGCCACTAACTTTGTGGTGCGCCGCTCCACATCGGACCCAGTCAGGCTGCAGCGGTACAAGGTACTGGCCACGTGGGTTAGGTAGCGGCAGAACGGCTCCAACTGAGGCAACGTCTGCTGACCCTTTAGCCCAGAGAACCAGTGTGCTGGAAAACACTCCACCACCTGGAATAGGACACAGAGACAGAGACAAAGGAGAGTTAGACACTAGCATAATACGCAGCAACGCAGCAGTCAAAGGTGATAACCCTAACCAACTTTCACAAAACTAGAATTACTAAGGGGGAATGGTACCGTCTCTGGGTCCCTTTGAATGTTCCCTTTGAATGAAGGCACAAAGTACTGATAAAATATGAACACAAAAAAAGATTTGCTACCTGCTGGCACTTGTGAATATTGTCTTGGCCAGTGTCTGTGGTCTGCAGAGCTGACAGGATGTAGCGATTCAGAGTGCTGTCCAGAGCCAACTCCCTTAGACACGAAGTAGACAGGATCCCCTCAAACTGCAGAATGTTGCCCAACAGCTATGTACAGAGGAAACGACACAATCAGGTATTAAGTCACGCTGACATTTCTGTTCCTGGTCACAAAAGCCACATATTTACTGAAAGGTTGGTTGGTTAAAATGCAAGAAATGTATAACATGACTGCTTTTTGTGTCACGCGCATACCTTGACGCAAGACCAGAACTGCCTCTGGTAGAACAAATAAGGACCACTGTTCTTGTTCTCCAACACGCTGTTAAAAGGAGCACAACCATTAGAAGCACTCACTTACAGCAAGTAGCCTAACTATTTCAACGGCACACTTTCTTTCAAAAGGTTCTATCGGGTCATTTCTTTGGCACCCTTTCCTCAAAATGTTGATTATAGCCTGGATGCTAAGAAGACCTACACGCCCACTTCTACAGTACATATACAAGGGTCAGCAACACATGTTCTGTGTGGTCTGCCACTGGACCCAGCTCCCAACTAACCAAGGGCAGGTGCTGCATTAGTATTCCAGTATACCAGTTTCCTTACTTTTTAGGGTACAGCGGTAGGTAGACATCTTCGTCTAGCGTCTTCCTTATTCTCAAGACCATCGTCCTCAGCAGCTCCTGGTGAGGACGTCAGATGGCAATGTGAATGGTATCATTTAACAATATAATAAGAGTTTCTGTTAAATGGTGTACAAAAAAGTTTGAATTACTGACAAAATGTCTGCATCCTTCATTTAAAATGGTTTAAAAATTAAAAAATAAAAAATAAAATACAAAAGGTGGAGCTAAGCCACAATGGTAAAAGTAACAGTACAATTGTCCTACAGTACCTGTGTGTAGCGATTGTCCCCGTGCAGTACTGTGGGATAACCCTTCATCAGTCTACGAATGAAGGCCACCAGCCTGCCCGTCTGGCTGGTGGACAGGGGGTCCCACACCTGCTCCGCCAACACTGCCAACACATAGGTGGTACTTAACAGCGCTAGTATTTCCTTACATTGGCGAGTACATTTTGGTTCTATGGCCTCTCAGACTTTTGTTGTGGAGCGGTGTTGTGCGTGCACTGTGCGTGCGGGCTTGTCTTTACCGGTCAGTTTGGCGAGGAGGACCTTCTCTACGATAGAAGGCAACAAGCTGACGTCCACATCCCCCTTCTGCAACTTGTCCTGCTCCTCGCAGCCGTAGAACAGCAGCGACTCAAACCAGAGCATGTATTCAAAGTTCTCACACTGGGCCTAGAAACAAGAGAAAATTGCAAGAGAGGTTTGAGTCTTTATTTAAATTTTTTTTAAACTACGGGCATTTTTCGACCGACTCATTTCCCTCTCCTTTTTCCAAGACGACGCAACCTCCCTACCTCCAGGGGGCTCCACGTGATGAGCTGCAGACGGACGAGCGGGTTGAAGAGTTTGGGGAGACACAGGCCTATGTATGCATCCCTGTAGCAGTTGGCGTAGTGCCGCCTCCACACCTCGAAGCGGGATTTGATGCAGTCGAGGGAGTGGAAGTCCTCCACCACGTCCTCAAATATCTTCTTACTTTCCCGGATGATTCGATCTGAAGAGGAAAATAAAAAGGGTCCATGTCTGAAATTGCATCCCGATTGTCATGTAGGGTGTCAGCCATTTTAATGCCCTACCCAAACTGTTAGAGGTCAGCAGGATTTACTATATAGTTCAATATATTATTCATAGAGTGCCATAAATGTAGTGTACAACCAATGCACACTGCTTCAGCACCAAGTAGCCGTTTCCAACGGATCAGCCTAGCTCGTGTATCCTGTACTTTGAGTGAGCATTCTTAGTGCGGTCCAATCACAGTCCCATACCATTCTCCATGCTGAAGCTGGTGATGTCCGTAGAGGTCTCTTCATCGTCAGACGACAGGCCTTCCCTGTGCTCAGCCCTCTTCCCGTTCTGCTCTCTGGCCTGACGTCGGCGCGTGCTGTTTCCGCCCACAGGAACAAAGGCAGCCAATAAGAACATGTTTAAAACTGTACTGCGCCTGCATTCTCCAACACTACCCAATCGGATATTAGAAAAACTTGAGAATAACATACGTTGGAGATGTGTAGCATCCAATTTACAAAACCATTCGACATAACAAAATATCTTCCAAGTAAGCCTCTTACCGTCTCGCCTCTCGCTCGGCTATCCTCCGCTGGCGAGAGTGCTCCATGTAGGCTGTGCGGTCTCGGCCAAAAGAGTCCAGGCTGGGAGCCATGACGGCCTTATCTGAAAGAGACAGGCACCATCTTAGAATAAGCAAGAAAGGGCAGAAAAACCCCACAGACACATTCCTATCAGACCTGCTCATACTCAATCCCTAATACACAACTAGCTGACCTTACAGTAAGTATTTGTATTTAGGTAGCTACTGAATGGTTACTGAACTTTCAACAGTCCACCATCGTAAAACTTAAGTTTTTCCCAGTTGTGTCTGAAGGGACTGTAAAGGGCTGGACTAATTTAGAAATCGGTCTAACATGGCTAAATGAAACGGCTAAAATGCTTCCTTGTAAGCAATGGTGCAAAACAAGCCAGTCAGATTTGGCCCCAGGTGTGACAAAATATCTGCATTGTCCCCAATCGTCTCCCATCCATGTAGCCAATCAAGTTAGGGCAAAATGCATCAATGAAACAGAATCTTCAAGGGAGAAACATCCAAAATAAGTGATATGGGGCGTTTCAGAAGCATGACAGCTAAAAGGCTTCACCTGGGGGATCTAACATTATACTGCTCATGCAAGTCATACTGTCCGAGCAGGTCTTCGTGGCCTTGTTTGCCGTCTGGTCACTTACCTGGCTCCAGCTCGCTACACGTTACAATGTGACAGTGATGCCACAGCATTCTTTTGTCACCTTTACTTAGCGACTGGCCACCACCAGTCTGATCTGAGCTAGTGAGTCACCCAGCCCATTGTGCGACTCAGCCCATAGTGTGTCTCAGTTAGGAGACAGCTCCTCCAACACACATCTCACATGTACTTGTACACACGCGCACACAAACACACTAGCATCAAACTAAGCTCACAGCACAGTCATGAGCTAAACAAGCAGGGAAACATGGGAACGGGATTGTACTCTCTCTCTCATACAGAGCACCAACAAGGCTGTTATAAATAATAAAAACCTTCAAGATGGACTGACTTGAAAGGCTTGCAAACTCCGCCGATTCATCTTTAATATCATCCTGTCTTCTCTGGACGAGTCGCGAGGCCCGCTGCCTCAGTAACTGGTGCATGGCGGCCTCCAGCTCCAGGATTGCAGGCACCTGAAACATATGATGGCTTCTGTGACCTCTGAGCACAACATGGGCGGGGTTCCAAGTCACAGAGACGTCTGATTGGTGGTGGGTCATGAGCAACATGACGGATATATGGCAGCTGCTTTAGAACCCATGAACTGTTGGATTTTTTTAGGTTATTATTAGGCCCCGTATTAAACAGGTCTGCTTCCGTCAAAAGCCTCGGTGACCGACACAACAAAGAGACACTGTTGACTTTAATGTGTGGCTCCTCACTGCTCTCCTGATAGGATTTAAATGGATAGTGGTAATGTTAACAAGACAATCTGGCAAACAGCAGGCGGTGCATCGCTTCTCACTGTTGTTATTCAACTGCAGGAGGATCAGAGCTAGAATGAGCAGTTTAAAATAGATAAAACAGCTTTATTTGTAATGCTCCTGACTATAAATACGTAAGTGAATAATAATCACTTACAGGCAGGCAAATATACTGAAAATATTAGTAATGCATATTAATAGACTGAATGCAGGGCATACATTATGAAAATACGTATAAAGAAACACGATGAATACAAGGGTATATTGTTCTACCACATTTACAGTTAATACAGTACATGTACAGCACTTCAGCTTCCATCTCTGGCAGCTCCATGTTATAGCTGTGATACTCTTAATTTGAAGTAAACTCAAGTGCAATTGTCCAAAATTCTGATTCATCATAAGCTTAGAACATTTATAGTCCATCTAAGAGCCTTTGCTACAAAACAGCATACTAATGGTTCTCATTTATACTCAGTCAGGCTTTTAAAATTACTGCATTTTAAAATAAGATGAGTGGATCAAAACAAAAACATAACAAATACACAAAGACATTGTCCAAAGGCTTTTAACGTGGACTATCCATTTAAAAATCAAAAGGTTTTATTTATTTATTTATTGTGAATTATCCCTTTAAAGCCCAAAAGTCATGGTCAGAAATTGCACAAAACTAAACAAAAATAAAAAAGTTGACAGCAGATGATTTCTCCCTTACCTTTTCACCGAAACACTCAAGCAAGTCTCCAACATACCCTCGCATCTCTTGCAAGAATTTATATTGATCTGCATTGTCATTGGACGAGCCCTCCAGCTGCTGTATGGCGCTTTCTGAGGCAACGCAGTCTTCTACGATCTGCTCGTAGCGCCTGGTGTTTGCATCGTGGCCCGCCCGCATTTGGCTGAGCCTACAGACAGACACACAAGCACACAAGAGCACACTGGGAATAAGCAGGGACTCGCTGTGCCGTTTCATCTAAATGAATGGCATAGAAGAGAGAGCGCAAAGCGCTGGCAGTCCAGCAAAGCAACGAGAACAATTCTAAGGACGACAGACGGAGAGCTCAGTCCAAGGAAGCAGCATTCTTATTTCCTGCCGTGTTTACGCCTACATGGCAGAAAGTCCCGAAATCTTTAACACAGTTAATGCTTAGGAGGACTCATTTGCCTCATAGTAAAGGACCCCTGGATCTGCAGGGGGATGTGCTGGGTCTCCGGGGACCACAGCACACACGTGCAGGGGAGGGCTGACACGCCAGCGGACACTGGACCTACCTGTCCCGCAGGCGTTTCTTTACCAGATCAGTGGAGACTGGGGTCAGGTCACCACTAGGGGCTCTATAGGGGACAGAGACGCCGTCCGCCCGGTCAGGGGGCTTTGCGCTCTGTGGGGCCACAGTACTGTAGGTGTAGGGCATGCTGTAGGAGGAGCCGTAGGGCTGGGTCTCGTAGCTGTTCTGGTAGTACGCAGTGCTCTCCTCCGGCTGGCTGCTCGGGACCTGATTTAAAAAGATACAAGAGCAAAGAATGTGCATTGAATTGGTTTAGAGATCAGACAGTGGCCAGTGTTCCTAATAATAATAGTGTCAGTGCTCCATGAAGCGTGACTGTTCTCAGACTATTCCCAATTGGCTCACCTGGGGGATGCTGATGCCCTTTCTGATCTGCTCTTGCTCCCAGCGGCTCAGCTCCTCATCGTGACCGGCATCCAGGCGTTCGTCGTCACTGCCCTCGATGCCTGGAGGGACATGGAGGGAGATGGGGAACGTGGAAGCAGATCACACATGCTCCCTAGAGGACCGCACGCGAGTCACCTGGACCCCTCTTTCGCAGCACTCAGTTTGGGGGTCTCGCAATGTGCATCCCATGGTGACAAGACCTACTCATACACCAGTAGCCTTAAGTTAGTGTCACCCAAAGAACAGATCCTGTCTTCATTTAGCTTCAAATACACCAATAATAATAATAATAATAATAATAATAATAATAATAATAATAATAAATGACAATTAGTAGAATCCAGTGTACTAAATTTTGTTTTTAAATAAAGACATTTGATTTGTTATATAATGGGCATAACAATGCACTGTGCAGTGGAGGGATGCACACAGAAAACAGTCCCAGCAAAACGTATTTATTATTGTAAATTTTCTCTTGGGTATAATTTATATTTAGTGATGTACGACTTAAGTGGAGCTAAACAAAGCCTGGATGGCTGCATGGCCTGGAGACCGGCTCAACCTTGAAAGATCCAGGTTACAGCATTCTTTAGAGTGCTGCACCACGATTTGCAGGCGGTTTGGTGGCCTACCTATCTCCTCTGCTATCTTCTGCCTCTGGCTCTTGCTCCTGACACTGCTGAAGCTGATCCTCTTCTCCTCCTCGTCTTCGTCGTCGCTGCCGTCGTGCTCATCCTCCCGGACGAGTCGCTTCTTGGGGGCCTCCGCCTCCACCAAGGGGGCGTCGCCACCGAGCTCCCTTGCCATTTGCCGTCGCTTCCTTGCGGCGTGGATAAACGCCGCGTCAGGGATTTCGCCTTGCGTGGGCACGAAAAAGGATTATGTCGTATGGAAATGTGCAGGAAACATAAAAAACGTGGATTATACATTTACTATATTAGAGATGCAAAGACTTCTAACAACATATTTAAAGAAAATATTAGTCTAAAACAGCAGAGAGCATAAAAGCAGTAGCCTATACATTATACACACTAACAAGCTTTTGTGTGTGTGTGTGTGTAATACCAGGTCTAAGGGTGCTGAGGGAAGACAGCGCAGAGAAGGTTCCTGCTGCATTGTTGCTCCTGGAAGCTTGACTCTTGGGATCCTCCTCCTGCTGCTGCTGCTCATCCCCACTGTCTACCTCCATCTCTTCCTCCCCCTGCTCACTGCCAGCTCTGCTACTGGGCTCCTCTTTGATGGCCGCAGAAGGCTGGGATGGAGCATCTGAATATGAAGGTGTTTAAATCTCAATTACAATTTGGTCATTTGGCCGACGCTTTTATCCAAAGCGACTTACAATTACATGGTGCTGGTATTACATAGAGCAGATAGGGGTTAGGCATCTTGCTCAAGGATGTTTACAGGTAGGCCAACTCTGGGGCTCGAATCCACGACCTTCTGGCTGGGAGTCCAACACCTAGACCTCTAGACTATCCTAACCCAGACCCTGTAACAGTTTGCTTAACCACTATGGAACAGTCCGAGACAACTGTGCATTTACCAACACGCTGTTAGGTTACTGGTATTAGCATGCCAATACGATTAACATGAGAGGGTACCGGTAACCGACCTGAGCTGCTTTCCGGTTTCACATAGCCAGTCCGCTCCAAATCCTCCTTGTATTCTTTTTTTAGCTGTTTGACAATCTTCTTGCTGTGGTTTGATTTCTTCACCCTAAACACCTCAGATTCTTCTGAGTCATTGACAAAAATAGAAATAGAATATAACCATAGTATATTAGTATAATTTGTTTTAGAACTTATTGGGGTGCCATGATATTTAGAATCAGTTTTGATAGTCAGGTAACAGTCTCAGCACCACATCTGTCAGATAGGGAACTGTTCGTTTTCAAATGTCATGTGTTATTGTATAATGTGCAAACGAAATTGTATATATGAACATCTCTCTTCCAGACACTGAACAAAGACAAAAAATAAGTGTTTTGCGGGAACGCAGGACTTAACTGACTAGTGTGATACTGATAGCTAGCTTACCTTCATCGTCGTCGAAATTTAGAAAGCTGACTTTGGGAGCTCCTACAGCTGCGACCGGCTCTTTGGTTTTCTTTTCTTTTTTGACAACTTTCACGGTGTTAGCCTGGAAGCCGTTCCCGTGATGGTAGTCCACGCTGCGGACGACAGGGAGGCTGATGTTGGCACTGCTGGTCTCCATGAAAGGGATCTCCACAACAGGCCCACATGTTAGCGGCCCCGGCGGGGGCTGCTGCTGACCGCCCTCTGGTTCGTCTTCATCGGACTCATTTCTCCGTCGGAGGTTTACTTTCTTTACCCTTTTAAACATGTTTCCTGCTTGCTGAATCTATGCATCAAATGTAAACAACGTTAAAATCGTCCTTGTTTGAGTCGTACAAAATCGTCACTGCTCTTGCTTTCAGCCATTTTCTGTCATATCTCTTTTTCTTACGAAATTACGATAAACCAGCCCTAAAGGCACAGTAGCGCCCTCGATCGGTAAGGAGTAGTAGTAGTTTGGAATAGTGGCAGTCACGTCTATTGAACTACTGTATCTTTGGATTCTCTATTTCTGTTTCAGTCGACATCACATTAAATCGATCCCCAGCGCAACCTAACTACAGCTACAACTAACAGCACATTTCCATGTCCAAATCTAGACCTACTGTAGGTAATGGAATGTATGTATCTGTACTCACCACCTACTTGTTCAAATTAATATGAACATATTTTTCTGGTTATTGTTCACAATTACCATCATAATTAACTGGAAATGCAGATATTAAGATATATCTATAAAGTGTCTTCCCTTTAAATGGCACAAAATTTAATTTTCTGTATGCTGTTAAAGCAGTCCAAATACTAGAAATTATGCACTCAAACCTCTGATACATTTTAGAAGTAAACTTATTTTAATGTATTAAGTGTTCCCAACTCTAATTTTGTGCTGTGTCAGTAGATATCTCTAAACCACAGTCAAAAGCACATTATGGTTTTGTGAACATTATCCTGAAGATACACGTTTCTTTATGTTCTATAAGACTTTACTGGCATAATAGTGTTTTCAGAAAGTACGGAGGCTTTTAGAGATACTGCAGACTTTTTCAAACAAATTACCTTTCCTACACTCTCACAATCTCCTTTCCCTCTCAAAAAAACCTTTCATTTTTGTACTCATTCTCGAGCTCTCATTATTTCCATTTCCCTCACTTACCAACGTATTTTAGTGATCTGTACTTTCTGAAAAATAGTCTGGAGAAGATGAAAGATCCAAATACGTAGCCCATATGTATAGCATATCCAATTGCGAGAATAATCCAATACAGTAGCCTATATGTGAATTTTACACATTAAGCACAAAGGAAAAGAGTAGAAAAATGTTAATTTCTCTATAGACACAAATTAAATGTACATTGTGCTTTGTGAACAGCTTAGTCACTTTAATTAATTAAAGGGAGATGAGCTGCATTTAGTAAGGGTAATTACACATCCATTACTGGACACAATCTGTATGGAGCGGTGATGATAATAACTCTGCTGAAATTAAAGTGTCACCACAGATAACGTGTGAGTGATTTGCTGTGATATATAATATTAGGCCTGACACACTGTCATTAAAATTATAACGGGAGATAAATATCTCCTTCATAATGACAGTAAAAAAATACTAGTCAAGTATGAAGATGGAAAAAGGGAAGGATGAGCTTTGTAAAATTAGCTTTTTGAATATTATTTGCTCAGCTGTTACTCAAAACAGAGATGTAGGCCTAGTTAAACCTTAGTATTTGCAAACTCAGTAAACTTTATAGGGGCATTGGGCTTGCATCAGAGATTTATTTTTATCTGTTCTAACTTCTGTCGTGAATCATTTTCAGTATGAGCTTTATAGACACGGTGTACATCTGTGTATAACTCTAAAGCAACAGTTATTGCTTCTGACACTCAGTTTCTACTGTTGCTGTGGTGACTATGGGTCTGGAGGCTCAGGATTGAAGCCATTCAGTGATCATGGAGACAAAATGGGTATGGCAGTGGTCCAGTAAGGAATAACTCGCAGGACGTAAAGATAGAAGTCTTGAAGCCACGCACGCACGCGCGCACGCACGCACGCCTGCAAACACACAGGCAGGCAGGAAATTACGGTAATGTGAACCACCCGTACTAAAATTCAGTGTATATCCACTAGGGGTCACTGTAAGCATGTAAAGATACGCGTCTCGTCTGTATTGCCCAAGACCAAGGTATAGCCTTAGTTCACCCGTCTCTAAATGCTAACGAAATACAGTGACATTTCCTAATCTAGAGAATGTATCTGAAATAAGATAATAGAAAACAGGAATATAGATAATGTGAATACTTCTATGTTCAGGTTTATGAAACCATTTACTGTGAGGGTGAACTTCTTATTGGCCATTATTTTTCTATTAAATAAAAATACCGATAATGCACATATGCCATTTATATGATTAAATAATTAAATGCCAATACTTTATGGGTGGTGTGTGAGTGAGAGAGAAAGAGTGAGAGAGAGAGAGAGAGAGAGAGAGATTAATCTGGCATAAAGTTGGAGGGTTGTCATTAGGCCTACAACACAATTCTTTGTGGAGGAACTTAAGAAAATGTTTTATTTACATATTAAATGCACTGTGTTTGTGTGTAAAACAACTGAAAGCCTATGGACGCCTGTCCCTTTTACTGGCACTACACAATGTTAGATAAGTTAGATTTTCCATGATCGTTCATTTTATGGAAACCATGAGTACCAAAGTATAATTCATTCAGATTTATAAGCATGGTAAATAGGAGAGACAAAAACCATTGGTGACTCCTTACTGCAGCAGTCATAAAGTCAGAATATGTGTCCATTTCTTTATTATTTATGTTCCTTTAATCGTAAGGGTCCACCGATTTTAATGTCTTAAAATTTGTTGTGAATTTTGTTCAAATCTTAAAAAGGTAATATTCATACTGGTTTAAATAATCTATTAGTAGCCAGTTCAGTGATTGAAGCAAATAAAAGCCCAGGCTTTGTACCCAAGGGCAGACAATAAGTAAATTGTCTATAGGCTATAGAACTAAACAAAATAGCAACACTGCAGCAAAAACAAACAAACACCATTCTCTCCACTAGAGATGGGAATGCAGAAGAAAAAGCCAGGTCAGTAATCCAACCCGACGGTAGCGTGTTCTCTATAACAGTAGGCTACAGAGTCCCTCTATCTTCCTGGTGATCGAAAATGGAGGACAAACTACGTGCTTGTTCATTTACCGGGACATACATTTTAAAAAGGGTGGAGGCAGGTTTTCAAGGTTGGCCCATGGTTGCCGCAGAACAGGTGGTGGAGACCCTGTCTAGACGTTTTTTGCTGAGCACATGTAGTGTAGGCAGTGACCAATGATTGGATGTCCCTCCCCATATTAGGCCACCAGAAACGTCTCGGAGTTCCACCAACCGAGAAGAGTTTCCCCACTGCAGTATTTGGGAGCGTACTGCCTCTGGAACATGAAGTTTATCAGGAACCCCCCCCCCTATTGGGCCTGGCTCCGCCCCCTGTGCCCCATTGTGCCCCCTTGTGCTCCATAGTCTCTTCCGCTGTGTCAAATTGGTGGGAGAGAGCACCAGCTTTGGGTTTCTTGCTAGCAGGACGATAGGGCAGGGTAAAATCAAAACTTTGAATGTATGACAGGTTTTTGTGGTCAGTCCATACCACAAACAGATGCCTCGCTCCCTCCAGCCAGTGACACCACTCTTCCAGAGCCTCCTTCACTGCCAGGAGTCCCCGGTGGCCAACACCGTAAGTGCTCTCAGCTGAGGTGAGCCACCTAGAAAAGAAAGCACATGGATTCAGCTTGTTGTCTTCCCGACACCGCTGAGACAAAACACCCCCACAATTCCCACACCAGAGCCGTCTACCTACAGGATAATTGGTAATTATGGAGAATTGGGGCAGAAGTGAAGAAGTGCTTAGGTATGGTGAATGCCTTATCTGCCTCACCAGACCACTAGAACCTTGATGTGGACTTTTTGGTGAGGGTGTTTATGGGCGCTGCATCCGTACTAAAATTTTGTGAATTAAACTTCTCACTTGCTTTGCAGTAGTCGGTTGAGACCAGTCAGTAACTGCGTGCACCTTAGTAGAATCCATTTGGATGCTTGCACGGGAGAGACCCGTCACTGGGTGGTCACTCACCCTGTGGCAAAGGCAGTGAATGATCAGTAAGTGAGTGCTGCTTCCAGAGAGCGTTAGCCCAGGTCAACAGCAGCTGAGAAGAGAGATCACAAAAGCCACTTTGGTCCTCTGAAATTAAGCTGGCTGGTTGAGTGTCAAAGGCCAGCTCACACTGGACCCAAAAAACTACAACAGGTCTCTGGATTCCCTTTGTACTTGTCTGGAGTTGGAAGGCTGGGTTCGGGTCCTCGACAGACAGAATGGCTGGCGTTGTTGGAGCTGCTGTAGGCTGAGGAGACACGGATGGAGCTGTAGGCAGTTGCTGGAAGCTGTGAGGTTAGCCACCTGCGTGGCTAGCTTGCTCTGGCTGCTTTGGTCCGTGTGCAGCTGTTGGATGAAGGAAGAGAGGGCTACCACTTGATCTTCCAATATAGAGGTCGCTTGGCGTTCAGTGAAAAGCTGTTGCACCAACTGCACAAGGGCCAGGCTAAAAGAACTACACAAAAGAATAACACCGCAGCAAAAATAAACAAACACTATTCTCTCCACTAGAGACTGAATGAACAAACAGTCTTCGACTAGAGACACAGCTGATTATACTGTTATGTCCCCCGTGCGCCGTGAAAGGCGGAGGCAATTCTTGCCACAGAGGTTGTGCGTTCCCGCCGACCATCTGACCCGTGGTTGTGACATAACCCCTGACAAACATAACAATACTAGATAATAGTACTTTTTACTGTATTTTTGAAAGCAGGTACTTACTTTTAAAAGCAGGTAAGACTTACATTTACTGGAGTAATATTTACCAAGGGTATCTGTACTTTCACAACACAATTTGTGTAGGCCTACTATTCTAGCACTCTAGTATGGAACAACATGAAAAGATAAAGGACTTTTCAGGGTATTGTGACAAATAAAATGGAAAAGTTATTTGTTTTAACCCCATACGTCTGTCTGTACAGTAAAGAGCAAAAACTCATGAGACTTTGTATACCTGAGATTCTCAGTAATGACTTGCAGGCTCCTTTGAATTTCAAAAGGAAAAGGTGTTTCTCTTTTGTTTACTCCAGTAGCTCATGCCAGACAACACCACTCACCTCACAACAAATTGGCAGTTTACTATAACGTCTAGTGTCAAGCACCGCTACTCCACTTCATCTCCTGTCAGGAAACTGGTGAATAAGAGTGCAGACTGTGCATCAGCAAAGGATCTCCTCTGCTCTCTGCTACCATGTCCACACCTCCACCCGATCCAACCCGCCTCCTCTCCCCCACACCACCCTCTAGCACCCCGCTTGTGTTGAGTGTTGATAGTGAAGTGGCAAAGTCTAGAATGTTCTCTCAAACTCCTGTGTCAGCAGCAGCACCTTAACCTCCCCCACTATCACTATCACTCAAGGTAACATCAAAGTCTAAAGACTGGGCTTCGCTGTAGCTAGACACACCGCCCAGGCATGGGAACTCTGTCGGGACCACGGCTCTCACACACACAGGCATACACACTTCACTTGCACCTGTCGAGCACTGCAAGTGCAGTTTGTCCCCATGACCCCCAAACACCACCCAAACAAGGGACCCACTTCTTTTAACAGGACAACGTAGCTGAAGCACAAAAATATATAAATGACAATAAACCATATATAAATGTATGCAGATTTTATTAAATAATTACAAAATTAATAACATTAGATTTAAAATATATAGTCTCCAAAAAAATCTAAATTTCCTTTCCTTTTTTTGTGAAAGTGTTAATTTCTACCCCCCCCCCCAAAAAAAAATAAACCATAAACCCTTAGGGGGTCCCTAACCTAACTTTGAAAAACATTTCTTCTACGCCCGCTAGCCACGAGCGCGATGGAGATGGAAACGCAG
This sequence comes from Percopsis transmontana, assembly GCA_025447815.1. Lineage (NCBI taxonomy): Eukaryota > Metazoa > Chordata > Actinopteri > Percopsiformes > Percopsidae > Percopsis > Percopsis transmontana. The sequence goes on from JAOEHI010000006.1 coordinate 1,325,190, forward strand.
GTCGAGTAAAGAGGTGGAGGCTATGATGTGCCTGATTAAAAAGAACACAGGGGGAAAATGATGAAGTTTAAACCCACTTTGAAGCCGCAGCCTAGTAAATAAATTATGTGCTAAGACGGGAGGAATGGCGGCTGCTCCTACACCTGCGGCTCAATGCTTAAATATTCATTTCCTGTCATAGTCACACAGTGTGTGTGTGTGTGTGTATGCGAATGAGAACACGCTGTATGCTGGCACACAGTGCCAAGAGATACTACTCACGAGAAGAGAGGAGGAGAGGAGGAGAGGAGGAGAGGAGGGGATTGGAGAGGAGAATATCTTTGTACCTGATCAACAAACTTTATCAAAACCCCTTTTACATGTTCAATTCTTTCATCCCTTCATTGCCCATGATGGTTCTGAGGTTCTGGATGGAAATGTTCACTTGTGACAGAACTGCGCAGGTGAGTAGGCACTCAGAAAAACATGTTGAAGCGAAAAGAGGGAATTTTAGATGCAGATGTTTAGAAGATGAAAGCAGAGCTAATTCAGAGAGGAAAATCAACAAACCTTTTGTTAGAACCTAAAATATTTATATTCCCGTGCACAGTGCACACAAAAACAAACCTTTCAAACGGTTTCCATCTGACCTCGACCCAATAGCATTCTTGTAGTATTGTAGTTTGTTTTACCATCACAGAGAAACTCCATTCCACACAGTTTAAGACTTGTTTCTAATACTGATCTGTCTTACTACCCAAACAGATGTATATACAGGCACACACACAGACACACACATCACACTGCCAATTGATCATTGGACCAGACTCCTGATTAAACCGTGTTTCTTACAACTGTTTGACCCCATATTGATTTATTTTCAGCCTCATCCCTTCATCTCCCCGCCTTCCTTTCCCCAGTACGCTCCAGACAGTCCTTCGGAGGCTTTCTCTTTCGTCAAGCCGGGCTGCAGATATTCCGACACCTTGATTTCAAAGTAATTACATAAGGATAAATGATGACTGTAGCCCAATGCATTCCCCCCGCCTCTGTCAAGCTTTTGAGAGCCGGTCCTGGGACACCGCAATCTTTCACCATGGCTCCATGGGTGCGAGTTAGAATCTCTCCAAAGTTTACATTAAAACGCCCTTGAAGGCCCTTATTTATGTATTTCTTTATTTTTCTAACCGTCATGTATCAGGGGATTTTGCTTAACCCGCTTGCCCCGTCACATTACTTGATATTCATATGTTATGTGTTAATAATGGTCTTGCTCAAGGGCACTCCAGTGGTAGCTGTTGAGACGGGGCTTTAACACTCCTGACCTAGATTTTCCCTCATGGTCCACGAGGAGTCAAGCTGTCAATGTTGAATTTTGCCCATTATTAGTCTAGCTTGATTATTCGTCCCTGCCTTGACTCTCCAGTATATACCACAGCATCAGAGACTTCCACATGGGCTGATGTTTAATATTCAACAGGTTAAAGGTGACAAGCTTGTGGGGAGCTGGGTAGATATTGGAAATCTATGAGCGATGCTTTTAGAAACATGATACAAAGCGAGAGTACAACAGTGGCTTCTCCAGTGACACATCCAGGCCCACCAGGGGTAGAAGAACACCACTGCCCCAGCAGAAGGCCTCACCCCAGGGCCTCGATTTAATCGCTGCCCAGCACGGGGAGCGACCAGGCAGGGAACAAAGCTGGCCTCTAACCCTCCCTCCGACCGCATCAATACTCCCCGTGGGGCAACCCGGGAGGGGCCATCCCATGTCCTCCACCGGGCCATTTGAAGATGAGAGGAACGAGTGTGAGGGAGGAGGGACAGCCAAGAGGAGGAGAGGGGCTTTCGGAGCCCCAGTTGTTCTCTTTGAACTGCTAATCACTGTGTTTAAAGCTGACCTCTCTTCCTCGCTCTCCTTCTCTTGCTCTGTTTGGCTCATTAAAATATGGCCTAGAACAAAGGCTTCACACGGGGGAGCGCTGTGAACCACGTTTCCTACGGTCCCAGTCTCTGTCCTCTCACAGATAAAATAACAAACATGTTACAAATGCATATGACTCCCATTGTAATTCAAATTGGAAAAACAACAATTCACAACTCGCGAACCCACGCATTCAGACGGCTGGGGGCTACAGGTGCTCTGCTAGCAGCGCAGTGGCGACCCGTCGGTCGCATCTGAGAAAGCGGTATCTCGAGGGCGAGGAGGAGGTGAGGGGGGCGAACAATGAGATGGTACGCAGGGTTTCAAGAGGGGAGTGGCGGGCGGGGGGAGATTGGGTATCTGAGGAGGGCATGATGAGGTTGAGGAGAGACGGAGTGTAGCAGGGGATCAATCAATCATCGCTCCCACTGGTGTATATTGACTATCCAGTCCCAGGTGGCCACCATGGTCAATGTGCTTTCAGGCTATTGCTATGGGTCGATATAGGTGCGTGCCTGGCTTAACACTCCCTGTGTGTGTGTGTGTGTGTGTGTGTGGGGTGGGGGTAATGCAATGGTGTTAGGCAGTGAGTATTGATTGGTTGTTTGTGAATGTGGGTTGTATGCAAAGTAAATATATGTGTTAAGGAAGTTATCACCCATACTACATGAATTATATGCATGTGTTGTAATGGGTAGTTGCCATTGGAAGCCACTGGGTGCCGAACTTTAGCCGTCACTCGTCAAATGTCATAAAGTCCATTTGCCCTGTAACTGTGATGGGCTGCGTTGTACACCCCTGAGGCTGCTTCTTAAAAAATGTCCAGTATTAAGACTGATATTGATCCTATAGCTCAGAGGTTTTCAAAGTGGGAGGTGGGCCTCCCCAGGGGGGCTCCAAATCGTTTTATGGGAGGCTCATTGAATGGAACTGAAAAAGTATTACATTAGTTATTACATTAGTTATCAAAAGGAGATCACGTAGAATAGCATGTGTGATTTGGTTAAAGAGATAGTTCAGAGATCCAGTCGTTTTTCCCACATTCCCAGACTATTAGGACAGACCTATTTTTATGTATTTGGTGTAGTCTGACGTTATGTCAATATTAGGCTATCTTGGCACAATTGTTTAGTGTCTATGGGTTCAAATATCATAATATTGATCCCATAGGCATCTAGGAATTGAACGAAACTAAGCCACTAAACTAAGGGGGAAAGATTTTTTTCCAAGCTTTCCCTGAAGGGCCCACAGTCTCAGACTTTGAAACCCCTGCTATAGCTGATGGCAATGGTTGGCATTTATATAGAGAGCCTGATATCACTTATGCCTAGCATAAATTTCCCATTTCTATCTACCATAGAAGATTCATGTCATTGAGCCAAATAAGTAAATAATAAATCTGTGTCTGCATAACTTTCGTTTTGTTTCTCAAAAACATAATCTACATCTAACTTCTACAAAGCAGATCTACTGCGCTACTGATTGTATATTCTCTAGTCTAAAAATAAAATAGTTGTAATAATAGTGTATAATAACAGTATTTATTATATAATATATATTTACATTCTGGATTAAAAATAGAGGTCAATGAAGGTCTGAGTATCACTGCGAATGAGGAATTATTGTCAATATGTGAATTTACATTGAGGTATTGTAGAAGCTTATTAGAGTTTTTAACAAAAGTTCAATATCTCTTAAAGAGATATATGGTTTTGTTTATGCATAGGAATTTCAGAGGGAATCTTTCCAAGTTCTGTTTGACATTGTGTACGTGTGTGTGTGTGTATGTGTATGTGTGTGTATTCATGCATGCAGTTAGCATGAGGAGTGAATCAAAAAGTAAAACTCATGTCTAACTTGTCATGTCCTTTCACTGTTTGAGTGTTCCTTGAAGACACAGAGGTAAACAGATAAACAGAATGTTCAGTGTTTTGGCATGCGCCAGGGGAAGCTATGACATAAATTGAAAGAAAAGATTCCCACTTTATCATGTGATTAATAATTGTACAAATAACTCGGCCGTTATGTAGAAGTACATGCATATTCAACATTGTCCCTGTCTGAAGCTTTAATTTAATCTAGAAAGAAACTAGTTTTTTTTCAATAATGACATTCAACCACACTTTTATTTGAAGAGATAGAGTGCAATTGTTTGTAATTCTGGCCACAAGGGACAGCGTTGAGCTTACACAGGATCTTTAAAATTTAAGGTAATGGTTGCCAGACCGACAAGTGATGCCTCAAGAGTATGCAGGGTTTTATTATAATCAATCACTTCGAACAACTCCTTTTACTAATTAAACCACTTTACACCAGAGAGGCAAACTAATAATTGAAATCAGCTGGTAAAGTGTTTGGTTGGAACAAAGCCTGCTCACTCCTGGGCTGGGATGACACACATCTGAGTACTGCTGCCTTAAGATGCAGATGTCTTCTGCGCGCTGGATCAAATGAAGCGAGGGAGGCTTTAGAGGCGAAACAGGTGTCTTTGTCCTAGGTTGACTGTCACTCTCGAGAGAAGATTTTCTTATGTATGCTGATTTACAGGGAAATAATCCTCCCAGAGATTCTTTGTTGAACACTCTTATTGTTCCAATCCGTCTCCAATGATGAGAATGTTCCTGTTTTAATAAAGTTATATGTATTGCGTTGTGTTGTGCAGAGCAATTTGAAGGCGAGTCCCCGCACCAAGATCACATACATGGGGACTACAGGGGGTTGTGTGTATGTATGTGCATGTATGTTCATGTGCTTAATCCAATTGCATGTCCAAGATGTCTAAGCAGGTTTAGCTCCCAACCTGAAATATCGCCAATATGTTGGCGCGCTTATTAGTACCTGCCTACGGAAGGTCGAAGAAAAATTGCATGCTGATTTTTTGTTAACTCAACCATTCATCAATCATCTAAATGTTACCATGGAGTCACAAACATGCGGCTGACAGCTGATTGATAGATGACTGACAATTCATGATTACCCGGGCCGAGGGGTGTTTCTAGACCTGAGGCCAAACCTCTCTGGGGCTTTAATCTTCTGATTTAGATTGTGGGGCGGGGGTGGGGGGTGGGGGGGGGGGGGGGGGCACCCAAAAACAGAATTTAAAAAAAGAAAAATTTTTTAAACCAAATTTAAAATAAAAACCGTAAAAAAT
>JAOEHI010000006.1:1330343-1347548 GCA_025447815.1 Percopsis transmontana
ACACACACACACACACACACACACACACACACACACACACACACACACACACACACACACACACACACACAGAGGCACAAACATAGACATAAATCCATATTTCTGTGTCCTCCTGCCATTGAGGGTTAGTTAAGGAGGCTGCACACAGAGAGTAAGTTTGCTGGAAATCTTCCGGATAACTTTCCTCTTGTTAGTCTAGGTCTTATATCACTTCATTGCAAATAATCCAGAAACTTGTTTCAAGAGAAATGATTGCATTTACTGAAATATGTGGTGGCACACAGTCAAACGCGTCTCTTTTAAAGCACACTGAGTCACTGTGTGCAAAAAAAGCATTTGTTGCTGACTTGTTGCTTTTCAGTGTTGTATAAATTTTAATTCATAACAAACTTAAAAGTTGTCTATTGTGTAACACATGATGGAGACTCTTCCATGAGTTTGTCATTAAATACTGTCAGTTTTTTTATTAGAATAAATATTCAATTGGAATAGCTGAAATTTAGACTATTATGATGACTACAACTGTATGTTAATATGCTATTAAACACTCTCATTACAATAGTGATTTTCACCAGAATGGCAACTAAAATATAAATTATCGTAGCGAGCAAGGAAGTCCTGAAAGCATAGATAAAATAATTTATGGGCCAATCGACTGAGTACGTTATGCGCATTTGTGCAAAAATGATGAGGGTAATTATCCTCCACCATATGAAAAGGATTTTATCATGAGTTAATGTAAATGAAGCATTTGTTTGTGATAGAGGCAATCATTGTCAATGCGAAATAGCCTTATCAGGACATTTCACCGAAGCTTGCCCAAAATAACTGTTCCAGACAGCTGTCTAAGGCTGCCAAGCCCTCTCTAATGGTAAGCTAGGACAGGAAATGAATCATGGTTTTATTCTCTTACTATTCCTGACCTCTGTGAAAAAGGGGATGCATGCTTGCTACAGTTAACACTAAATATTCAAAGGTTTGAAGGATCATTCCAATATGGGGGTGCATAATGTTAGACTTTTAGGCTTCTCCAAATAAATCATGAGCCTATATGTCCCAAGCGCATCAGAAAAGCACTACAAACTACAGTTGCGGTTTAATGAAAGTTTAGCATTGCAAGTTTATCAATTTAAAAGAAGAAGGAAGAGAGTCATAAAACATCCAGACTAGCCAGTTGAGCTGAGTCTGTCCACAGTCTGTCCAGTGAACCGGTGACCTACAAGAGACAGGCCTACCGCACCAGTCAGAGTATCAGTTGAGAGAAAATCACTTGGATGACAACCAAATGTACGTTGTTTTTTTCATCACTTTTAGGGGGTTTCAACACAAGGCATTCCTACCGCACCAGTCAGAGTATCAGTTGAGAGAAAATCTCTTGGATGACAACCAAATGTACGTTGTTTTTTTTAAAAGTGTGTTATCACTTTTAGGGGGTTTCAACACAAGGCATTCCTTTACATTTTGAGTAATAGCCAGGAATAGCAAAGGGGGGCAGGGCAGGATAGTCTAGTGGTCTAGGTGTTGGACTTCCAGCCAAAAGGTTGTGGGTTCAAGCCCCAAAGTTGGCCTACCTGTAAGCATCCTTGAGCAAGATGCCTAACCCCTATCTGCTCCATGTAATAGCACCATGTAATTGTACTGTATGTCGCTTTGGATAAAAAGCTAAATTACCTAAAAAGAATAGCCAGAAAAACAAACAAAACCTTTATTTTGTCAGGTGTTGAGTCAGTGGTTTTCTACTTGGATGTGTGAGCATCAGCCCTCACCATACAAACCAATGAAGAGCAGTTTGGAGTAACGTGAATGTGTGTTAGTGGGTTGCTAGCGGCAGGGCTAGGCTAAACAGGCTGATGGCTGCAATACTACGAAAAAACTGCAGTTGAGCGAATACATGTGTATGTGTGTGTGTGTGCGTGTTGTGTTTGAGGTTAAGTTGACTAAAAGGACCAAGTCACCACTCGGTATCATCACCTGTCTAGCATATCTGGCTAGGGACACTTACATACCTGTCTCACAGTCTGTCACATCTATCAGTCACAGTTTTCATCCCTATCAATCACTGGATCGCTCCATGCCAATCATTCTGCATCCCCCTCTCCGTTTCTGTCAATCCATCACTCTTCTTTCCTCGCACTCCCTTTACCTGTAAAAGCATACTGTGACATGTACAAAACCACTCAATATTTGATTATTTGGATGTAGAACTTTTACAACTTATAAGGAACAAAACCCCATTTGTAGTTATTCCACAATTGCTGTCACACATATGTGGAAATTGCCTCTCTGTCACTCACCTATTGTTCTCCTGTGTAGCAGGAAGCAGGTTATTGTGAACACTAGCTGTCTTTGCTTTATTTGTTTGGTGGAGAAACAAACACAATGTGTGTATACTGTACAGCAGAAGCAACGTCAGGGCACATCCACACCCACACAACACTCAGAAAGTTTTCTGTTTCATAGCAGTGCTAGCTAATGAATGTTGGTTTTCCTATTGTATCTTCCATGCATATTGTATTCATGGCTTTTCTATGTGGGTGTGTGGGTGTGGGTGTGTTTGCTGGAGGGGAAGGCATTGTTGATTATGTTACAAAAGGATCTAACTCAGGAAAGACTTTACCAGGCACGCTGATAACATTACCGTCTCTCCGTACTGCCACTAAAAGCAATGAGCATGTAAGCATTAGGAATGACGTGTGATGTTGTTATTTTCCCGTCCAGCCCCCATTGTTTAAATAGAAATGCACTTGCACCCATCTGAGCACCCGTGGGCGTGTTGGTCTTAAAATGAGGTGTGGTCAGGCGCATTGCTATCTTAAGGCAGCGGAAAGCGATTGCGTGATTGACCAACAAAAACCTGCTCTAAAGTCAATGCCGCAGTATTTCACAGTTATTTTAAGTGCATATTATCAAGATGGTAATATGTGCCTACATTGGCAGGTGCACAACGTGCTTACACTCTGCTTGTTACACACACAGGGATGCGCAGCAGCGCACAAACATACACCAGATTACAAATAAAAAGATTACAATGTGAAGGATTAGTATTGTGTACATTAAGAAATGTTATCCTGCTGGAATCCTGCTGTTGCCGTAGATGGTCTTAAACCGTTTCCTCTTGGCAAATGCGCCATTATAATAGCAATTCATAAAGGTGCAAGCGCACCTGGCATTTGAAGGGAATGGGAAATGACACTCTGATAGGTTTTAATACATGTTACGCCCAAAACACACCCATGAATAATTAAGAAACTAAGTACAACCCTTTTGAACCTCCGTTAAACTAGCAAAAGTGGATTTGGTCACACCCTAAATGCAATTGCGCCAGGCACTTTCGACCATGCACTTAGATAGTTAATATAGAGTGGAAAGAGTAGCGGGGCTCTGGACTTTTATTCATGGCCCTGTTAATTCATGTGTTGTAAACAAGTTACTGACTTACTGACAAAAACAGTGAGCCTGAAAATCAATGCTGTGGAAAAGTAGTTGGCTGCTATCGTTAGCGGGTTCAGTAATAAGATGCTGAAGTGGTGACTTACGAGTACAACTAGCAGGGACATTAGGAACAACTACTGTACGCACCAAGCAGGGCACAGTTCAATCTATTTCATTAGTCATGTTTTGTATTGCAGTTCAGTCAAGCCAATATCCTTTAAAAATGGTAGGTAACAGAGAGGACAAATATTTATGGTGGTCATGACTAAAAATTAATATAAAATATATAAATTATACGTAATAAAAAAATAAAAATAATACGATCCTTTACATAAGACTAAAAATAGAAATGAGCAAACGCTCCCAGGCGAGAGAAAAACCTTGGCAGGAAGGTGCATTACTGGCCCGGTAAATATTGCACAATTGTTGTGTAGTAATTACTCTTTTAACAAAGAACCGAACCAAAGAATGGCACTTTGCACTTTGAGCAGGATTTGCACAACATATTTGCACATTTATTGACAGCGAATGTTTGTTGGCTATGTTTATTATATGTTGATGGTGCACCCGTTGCACGCTTTGAACTGTGACGGCTGGTGTGGATACCCCCTTCACCTGAAAGAGAGTGGAGTTAGGCTCTGACAAAACTGTTGATGCATACGTTTGGCCATAATTGATGGACAAGGGTTAAAATTCGGTTGTGTTGATTTTGTGTAGTAACATCTATGTGTTATAATATCGGGGTATAAAAGTGTGTGCTAGGGAATTGATTTAGCGCGCATTGTTTAAGGACTTGGTATAAATATTTACCTGTCCTGTGTCTGCTCCAGGGTGTTCAGACAAAAGAGTCCCCAGGGTACTAACACCAACCTAAACTATCCGGGAGGGATAGGAGTGGTAGGATAGGAACGAGGAAGTTTGGTAGTTTGGTGTATATGTACATTTATTGTAATTATGTTTTTTGTATGTATTTTGGTAGTGAATAGCAGTATACTAACTGGCAGTATATTATTACAGTATTAATTATATTATATATATATTTGTCTACAGTTATTTAGCCATGTGGTATTTTGAGAACACCTAATAGTTAATGGAAGCATCCAAGGTAGTAGACCAGGGACACAATATAAAAGGCGCCAGTTTCTATCCATCTGTGTTGCTGGTTAGGTCTCACTACCTGTGTTGCTGCCATGGCCTCTCTGTCTACTGCATCAGAAGGAACAGAACAGAAGGACTGACAGTTATTTAATAGTTTAATAGCATTATATTTCCAGTAAACATCCCCCAGTGTTGACTATTAAACTATTTCATTGACAATCCAAACAAAGTGATGCTCTGCTTGAGTACTATGGAGCTAGCTAGCTTGTGTGTATGTGTATGTGTGTGTGTGTGTGTGTGTTTGGGAGGGGGGGGGGGTCATAATGTTAATTACATTTTTATATAATTCTAAATGTTACTTAAATTATTAAATTATGTAACTATTTTTAATGAATCTTGGCCTGTGTGTGACTGTTTTATGCAGCGGCTGTGCATGTTGCGATGCATCGTTTCTATTTTGGGGTCATGGCTTAAAACGTTTTGAGAATCCTGTCGGCCTACATGATCACGGCAAGTTATTTTTACATGCATTTTCTTTTCCTTCTACGCAAGTAGAAACTGACAGATGATAGACTGTTTTCTAGGCTCCTTTCTCCTTGGTGGAGGGTGCCACTAACCGCAAATGCCACAGCTCTCTCATGGGAGCCATTTAATTGATTTGTATTGGAAGGCACCTTTGTAGTGTCTGTCTAAAAGGGCAGGAGAGGAATGCAGCAGTTCTGAATGTGTTTGGCTGCGTATGGAAGCTGCTAAATCAATGCACTGGAAAATGGGAAAGTAAGACTACTAATTATTTCAGTGTTGGAATTTGAATTCCTGCCGGGACACATTCTTGATAATTTGAGGGTCGGTTATTTTACAGGCCCGTGTTCGTGTGCGTGTTCATGCGCACTGTTTTCCCCCAGCCTTCATCCATACTCCCTCCAAGATCAATGTTTGTTTGTTTGGTTTGTAAATTATTAATATTTCGCCAGGGCTAGTGCGGTATACAGTAGTCCTTTTATAACACTACGCAAACCACCCTTTAGGTTTCTCAGCTCCGATATAAGAGTACCCTCGCCCATCCAAATGTATTCTGTTTTCAGACATGGACAATCTCAGCTGAATGCAAACATAGCAAAAATATATCGCAAATATGTACGTATAAGGCATCGTCAAATCGTCAAATATGTACGTATAAGGCAATTTACGGCGCAAAACCAGAGTTTACATTTGCTTTCATCAATAAGTGTTCTTGGTTTACATGCACCCTCACACAATTGAGTGGCATGCGCTGTTCTCTACTGCTCCCCTTTGGAGCACTCAAAACTCTTCCGTACAGAGAAGAGTTTGTACAACTGCGTACAAACTCTTCCATGTATCATAATCTCAGTGTCAAGTCCCACGGTCATTAATGCTGAGATATATAATTCTTCCAGGGTTCCAGGGTCTGCCTTTTAGTCAGGCCCCGGAATGGAAGTGGAGGGCAGTCTGACAGCAGGTTGAGCAGCCGCTCCTCCTGGCCCAACATATCTCCCGGCACCTTGACGGACACAGGTCCTGCTGTGCAGCCCTGTGCTGCAGGGAGAGGTAGCAGGAGGTGGAGAGGTGGATGAGAGGACAAAATGAGGTCCTAACACGGCAGGCAGGAAGGGGAGCAGGATTTGGAGAGATGTGTGTGTGTGTGTGTGTGTGTAGCCTACACCGGGTGAATGCATGCATGCTTATGTGCATTGATAGAGTTCCTAGAAAGCCTTGTCTGCCATCTGGGCATTGGGTCGCTCCAAGGCCAGAGTACCAGACCCCCAGGGGTGATCACCAGGGCCCCTCCACCAGACAAAGGGCTTGTAGGCTGGGGAGCCATCTGTAAGAGGTGACCTGCAGAATTAGGGTTCAGACACGCACAGCGGGAGTGCGGAAAGCGCAGTGGGCCGCTTCCTCCATTAACCTGCGCGCACGCACACATACACACACACAAACACGCACACACACATGCAGCTCACCCCATCGGCAGCTATACACACGCTAACCAAAAGTGCAGACAGACAATTACAGTGGAGCTACTTTGTGTGTAGCTGCAAACAGCAGCCTCTCAGCCACAATCAATGGCAACACTTAGCAATTAGCCACTCCTAAGGAGAGCGCTAGCGCCGGGTTAGCGTGTGCTCAGAGACCACTCAGGGCTCAGATGGCTATTAGAAATTGGACACTTGCCCAATGCCTGCCACGTCAGCAATAGCCAAAAATATACACAGCCAGAAGCAGTACAATTTAACTGCAGCAGGTGGTTTCATTTTGTTCCACACCATTGTTGCCGAAATCCTTTTTGAAGCATTCATTTGTTAGTTGTGACGAGGCAGAAAGCAGAACTTCCTGTACCAGTGTACCGTACCATACACTGGCGGGGAACTACAGGAAGTGCTGCTTTTAACGCTTATACATAAGAGTTGTATCAGGAAATCCAAGGGGTCTCGTGTTATGCTATTGGTTTTACTGGGACTTGGGAATGTATTTTTAATATGATATAATTTAAAAAAGATCCCACAGGAGAGAATTGTGTTGCTGGTTAAGCACCACTCCAATCACTGATGTGAGAACAGGTATCATGCCGTACAACACACTGTGAGAGTTTCAGACCCATTTCCATTGTTATTAGTTAGTTTATTCTAATCTGACACGTCTACCTAAAACACTTTTTTTTAAAAAGACTGCTAATGATGCTAATAGGATTAGCTTGAAACAAATCTTCTTCCTGAATCGCAATTACAGGAATTTATCCCCATGGAAGTGGGCAAGAGAGGTAAGCTCTGATTTTAGGCAGGAAAAGTGCATAAAGTGCAGCGCAGCAAAATTGTAAGGTGCGTGTGTGTGCGTGTATTCGCGTCTGTGTGTGTGTGTGTGTGGGGGGGGGGGGACTCCATAAGAATTCTTCTACATCTCAGTAAACCTCTGTAATTACATCTCAACAGAGGGAAGAATTAAACCAAGTTTCATCTATTCAGATGATGAACATGTCAGCCTACAGTTATATGGACTTCATATCTGCCGACAAACACACATAAATCCGCTGCCGGAGATGGCGCTGTGTAATTAAACATTGTTATATGAGAGAGTGAATTATTTGGAAGTCTGTGAATGTGCCATGAGGATGCGATATGGCTCGCTGTGTAGTTGGGGGTGGCTGCGGTTTAGCTGACGACACCCGGGAGACTCAAAGGAGTATTATTTTGAAAGGTTTCTCTGTGACGTCACATCAGTGTTCTTCAGTGTTCTTAAGAGACGACTGTCCCGTTGCTAGAACGGAAGGAAGTGGAGGAAACCATGTCACAGATTGAAATCTGAAAAAAGAAAGGGGGATGATGTGGTTGAAGGTTTATATGAATGTTTGCGGGCCCTTTGCCATTAAAGGTATACTCCTCATTTGTGTTATAGAACCCCCGAGAATCACACATTTTCACCCCAGCTCACTTAGTTTTGCAGTACACACCCTTATACTGAAGTGCATCGTGGCTGTAGGGGGGAGGGGTAGAGGATTGTGTATCCCTGACCGCTGCATTGTTTCAAACCAAAACAATCTGCAATCGGTGCATTATGAGATTTCAAGAAACTTCAATGAGGACGTTAACAGTGGGAGAACAAATGCCACAGAGAGATGATAGAATGACAGACTGGGTATTCTCTGCTCTGTGACAAAATGTTCTTAATTAAAGGCGCAAGAATTTAGGATCAGGAGTCTTGGCATGTTTACATGTACATTCATATTGCACTGTTCTCACTATGACACACTGACATTGCAACATAAACTGCATATTAAATAGACAAATCTTGAATATCTTGAAGGCGTGTGGACAGTCGGAAAATACCTTACTATATATTTTATAAGAATTTACACTTTATAATACGTTCTTGGGTAGAAATAATTATATTAAACATATTTTTTTGCAGTAGAAATATTAACATCATAGCAGGATGTGTATTTCTACTTGGTTTAGTTTTCAGGCTTCATAATGATTTGCTGTTATTTTATTACTAGTACAGATTAAAATGATATCATCTTGATTGTATTGATAATTTCACGGATCCATTCCGTTAAATGGATTATGGAATTTTGCATCAAGCTTATGAATTTCCATCTTAAACCATAGAACAAAAAAAAAAACTAAAAGCATCTCTAAAATCTAAGATGGCTCCCAATCTGCTATGACGCATTTTACATAATGTATATCTCACCGTGAGAGAAAAAGCAGGATTTCAGCGTCAAGGGTTCCAGCACATTTTCTAAATAAAAGTTGGACCTAACTGACTTGTTTACCAACTACCAACCATTGCTATGTCTGGCCTCTTTTAGTATGATTCAGGTTCTTCATATTACATTGAATACAGCACCATAACTGTATTACCGCAAGTTGTTGTATATGATTGCATTTTCTTTTAAAAACATTGAGCCTTTAGATAATGTTATTTCAACATCTTATTTTAGAATTAGCAATTCCAATCCGACTGATGGCAGCACATTTTACAAAACATATTGTGTAAATTATTTTAAAACCTTGTTTTAAAATAATTTACCATACAGTATTAACAGCATTTTTCATTTAAAAACATGTGTGCCATGTGGTCGTCTTTGAGATAAACAGTTAAACCGTAATATGCTCTGCATTAATGTAGGTAAAAGTGTAGTTGGCTTGCAATTTTTACAATGAAGTAATTATATTTTTTGATATATAATTATAATTATATATTTCAATCAGAATAATCATGAGCAACCCAGAACCACACCCAGTTAGAAAGCCATGTTCTTAATAATCACTTAAGACAGACTGTAGAAATATTAATATCTAGTTGTAATCTATTTTCCATCCATGGTAAACGTATGGACAATTAGTGACAGCCAAGTCCAGCGTGGGCCCCAGAGAGCGGAGGAGACGATGGGGACCAACCTTGGTGTGGATCTGGACGTGGCTTGGATCCACTGGTTTGGCTGAGGTGGACTGAGATGGAGGAGCCTCCTTCCCAGGAGGACAGCCCCGGATGTCCCCCCTGATTCACTGCATGGGAATGACCTGGGGCGTCAAACTCATCGCAGTGATGACTGTTAGATTAACATGACAAGTGAGCTCTCTTTTGGCATCAGTGACGTGTAATGGCGCCTTCCACAGTCACCTTCAAGACAGAATAGAACGCTGACCCTCTGGCCTAAACGCAGGTAAGTATGCTGCCATTTTCCAGGGTTAAAATGTAGTATAGATAGAAGACTCACATATGTATCTGACCAAAAGCACAGTGATTATTGCTCTATGGATGTAGGTGCCTACATTTGCGTTGTAAAAACTAAGGTGATACTTGTGTGTTCCATGGTCATTTACACAAATACAGCAGTCTAGACTGGTGTTAGTGTGGGTGTGGGTGGGTGTACGCATGTGTAGGGGTTTGTACAGGTGAACATACTGAGGAGAACTATGCTGTGGAGACATCAGGGCCGTATATCAACCCTTCACAAAAAGCACTTTCTTAGCCCCAAAACCTGTGGGAGCCAATTAGAGAGTAATGTTGGAGATGACAGGAAAAGCCCCCCCGTTTGGCAAAGCCTGGTCCATCGCTGCCTCCTATCCCCCTGGCTTGATAACCATACAGAGGCTTAATAAGAAATAGTGGGGTGGGGGTGTTCTAGCTCCTGTTAGACACATAGGGAGCCGAGTGGATCGGGTTTAGATGAGGTCGCTGCCCCTATGGGCTCAGCTGGATAGAAAGGAGACTGGGAAATAAACAGACAAGTGGCTGGGGAATGGAGAGAACCGGTTACAGCAAAGCAACTGTGCATGTCTTGAGATAGGAGGGAATGTGGGATTCATATCGAGCATTCTGTGTCGCTGGAAGGAAATCTGCTGTGCTAGAAGTTCACCTTCTAACCGTCTGACTGATCCTTGGTGAAATGTGTAGAAGGTCTTTTTGCATTTGTTTTGAAATGCATGAATGTATACCGTAGAGGAAATATATGTTGTGATATAGAAGTTAACAATATAAATTACTTTTCAATCTAAATAATCTTGGAGCTTCTTCAAAACTGACTGTTATATCTATTCCAGTGTGTACAATATTACCTTTGGTAGTGTACCCTCTACTCAACTGATAGATTACATTATGGGACCTAAAGACTATGACAATATACTGATAATGTACATACTGTATCATCTGTGTCATTTACAGAGGTGAGTGTCATTGTTCAAACATTTTTTTGGGGGAGTTATTTGGAGATGCATAAGTTTTATGACATGATGCAGATCAATTTACATAATTTGCGTATTCTCGGAAATGTCTTTCTGCTCTCTCATGTTTTCTATCCCAGTTAGCCTGCATGCTTCTCTGTCCCAGCCCCTGAAATTGCAGAGTTTGATTTGTCGGTGTGATAACAATAGAGTACGGGCGTCTGTAAGCCAGCTGTGGCTAGACAACCAGCTGGGCTATTGTTCAGATTGAGCGTGTAACACCGAAAAGAGCCCTCGGGTAAACGAAAGACAACACGTTTCTGTCTCATTGATTAGATGCTGTAAAAATCATGGAATACTGTGGCTGTTTGCCATCTGTGGCCGTGGAGTGTGGAACGTTGCACCGGTGTTCAATTTATAGCGTCCTAATGACCGAAACTCCTGTGTGATTATATACTTTGCCGTTACACGTTCTAAAATAAAGTTATAAGTCATTTACCTGATTACAGGCATGTCTGGCTAAAAGGACTGGAGAGGCATAGGTCTGCGCTGGGCGAAGGGTGAAGGAAGTTTCTGCTTTATGCTAAATTATTATAGGCTTTTCATTTCATTTTAGTCTGAGCACAAAGCCTCCAAGTGGACATGCATAAGTAGGTAGAGAATAACTGTCTCCTTCACTTGCATATGTTCTGTTCACAAACATATAGAGCAGCATTATTGGGCCTCCAACATTCAGCCTTAAGGTAAATGGATATAGAGAACACACATTTCCCATTTCTTAGAGAAATATTTATACACTAAAATGCAGAATATTATTATTATTTTTTGTCTTTACCAACACCAGTGTTTTTCTTCAGTTACACAAGTTGAAACGAGCGTGCTTCACCCACATTTCCCCCTTGGCACTGTCTCACATCTCTGGCACTGACTGTCTCTTGCAGTGGGCTCTAACCACCTGTATTGTTCAGCTGACAGTGGAAGGTCTCCGCCATTACAGACAGGTAGGGCACAAGCCTTTTTCATCACTCAGCATGTGCCCTCAGCTGCCTGCTGCGTCAATCCAAGAGAATCCTTCTTCCTCTTTGACGGCCTTATTTTTCTCCTCTTGACACGAGGCACCAGCATCCCAGTTTGGCCCAACATACTGTGTAAAAGGATGCATGGCACAATATCATCTGTTGTTTTTGAGCTAAATGCCATTGGGCCAACATTTAATCTGCAGGACCCGTCTCAAATGGACAAACGGCAACTAGGGGCAGTTCCTGCCAGTGTCCTTCGGGCAGAGGAGCTGGCGACATTATCGCTGTCTCGTTAGTCCGCTGACAAGATTTACGGGTGGAAACGACGGTTTACCAGGTGCATTGTTTGAGGGCAAGCACTCTCTGGTTGGTACGCGTGATGCTTGGTGCCTGCTGAGCTAATGGCACCATGTGGGAATGCAGGCTGAGTCTATGATGTCCTATTATAGAAGCTGGTTTGTGAATGGAAACTTCCTTTCTAATCCATTGGGTAGTGAGGCATTGTATCCAAGGGCAAATTGTTGAGCAAAAATTGGCCCGGGCATAGTTCCGGGCCAATTTTCCATGGTTATGAAGCGGTGAGAAAGAAACTTATTCAAAGGGACAACTTGTTTGTGTCTGAAATTGCCCTTGTGGCCGAAATATATACAACATTGTTCTGGTTTGAAACTCTTTAGTCCCCCTTCCGCCTGAATGCAGAGTGTCCAACACTCCTCTCTACTCCTCCCCCCGTACGGCACATATTAGCTCACACTGTGTTCTACCCCTCCCCCTGCAGCTACCTACGGTTTTGTGCCCCATACTTCCTCTCTCTCACACACACGCACGTGCTGTACACACGTGCAGGGTTTTGCCCTCAACAATTCACAGTCACTTTACGGTGACCATAACCAGCCATAGTTACACATGCCGCGTGGGGCTCGAAGCATAACCGTCCATCCGTCTCGCCTGCCCCGTCCACCACCCGTCCCTACTGCGCACGCTGGCGAGGAGATCGCAGTGGTTAGCCCCTTTGTCCTGTACTTCCCTAAAAATGTCCATTATCTTAAGGTCAGAGGCTGGCTCTGGCTGCCGGCTGCAGTATTTATCAATCAAACAGGGCCGAGACAACGGAGCAAAGTGGAGAGATGCTGCAAAAAAAAAAGGGCACTTAGTCTGGATAAACAGCCAGCTACTAGCATGGATCACTGCACCGCTAAGCCTGTCACTAAGAGAGGGGCTAGAGGGAGACAGAGAAGGGAGAAAGTTAGGACACTGTGTGTGTGTGTGTGTGTGTGTGTGTGTGTGTCTTAGTGAGGCTTTGGGGAGAAACACAAGCCTGGTCAAAATGTCATCAACGTGCCAGCTTATAGCAGCTTGAAAGGCTTAGAGTTGTGATATTTATCCTGTGGGCTTTGGCAGGGAGGTGGACTGGGAGAGAAAATATCTGTAATTTCATGGTGTCTTCAGGGGAAATTTGATTTCAGATGGCTGGCAGCCTGATAAATAGGAACCGCTGCCCGCATTCCTCTCCTAAAGGGATGGAAGAAAAGGGCTACAAGTCCCCTTTACTACTGAGCTGCCATGAGACATTCGGTGTGTGTGTGTACGTGCATGCATTTCATGTCATGAATTTGTGCGCATCCATGCACAATCTCGACAGCGTTTATTGAAGCTTCAAAGCAATATTTTTGTTCAGCACAATGGCATTTTAGAGAGCTTTTCTATTGATTTCATTGGTCATGACTATACAGCGCTAGTTTTCTCCGCTTACAATATCTCTGGAGAGCATGCATTCAACAGTGAAGTTTACTGTAGTTTTTTTTTTTTAATATTTTTCTCTCTGTTTTTTATCCCCCCCTAGTGTTCTCCTAGTGCTATCTGTTCAATCCCAATCAAAACCAACACCCTCACAATCTCATTATGAATTTTTAACGCTGAAATCATACCCTATTAATCCAATAGAGACCTCTATAATTCAATGTGGTGTCTAAACAATTAGATTTCTGTGCCCATCATTTCCCTTCATTTATATTTAATGTGATTCTTTAAACAGCAAAGGGGCGCGATATGAAGATGATATCAGCAGTGTAGAGTGGAAGGCAGTTGAGCATGCTATATCTGGGTTGGAAGCAAACAGCTTACAGTAACATACTGTATGAATGATGGGAGATACAGCTTTTCTATACATGCTGGGAGTTCTCACCCAGTTAACACTGTATCAATTACTGTGCATTTCAGCAGCTGTTTTTGAAAGAAAAGATAACATATACACACAAAACCTTCAAAAGATAACTCCCATCTTTTCCCAACTCTATTATTATTAATTAATACTTATTAATTATTAATTTCTGAGGATCTTCTGAGGATCTCTGCTGTCCAGACACCATAGATTATAATAGGAAATGGACGCTACATTTGGAAAAGATGGGGAGCTGTAGGTCAAAATTGGCCAAAGTTATCCTTTAACAACCTGAAAAATCAAGCAAGTGTGATGCCTTCCGTCAGAGTATTGTGGGGGGAAAAGAGCATTTGGAGGAGGGTGACCTTATTTAGGGAAAAGGGAGGCGTGTAAAGGAGAGAGGATGGATTTAGCAAGGTGATTTAGTAAGGTGAAAACAGCTGACTCGTGTGCCTAATAATAGATCTGATTCCACCTTCCCTCCTCTCACCTCATTCTTGCCTCTGGAAAAGCAGATGATGTGGGTGAGGAGTCAAGCCACTGCCCCCGTAGTTTTCTGTACACATACTGTACACCTATGCGAGCCCCTGGTTAAGAAGCAGAAAGGGTAGTGTGCATTTCCTCTAGCAGTTAACATACCGAGAGGCTCTATTAGAGCTGTTGAGTGGATGTAGGGTAAAAGGATTGTTAACTCAATTTGTCTCTTGTCTTTTCTGCCTTTTTTAAATTCATGTAAATCACTCGCGTCATTTTTAGTTATATGATGTACAGTATGATGTTAGTATTGTGCTTGATGTTTCAAGCATAATATTGTAATCCTTTAAGAAGTTCATAAGAAAATGCAAGATTATTACTGTACATAGTCAAATATGCAAAGTACTGTACCAAAATGTTACTTGCTTGTTGGGACAGATGTCCTAAATTAGGTTTTTCATTGCCACTACAATGCCACCATTGCCACTACAGTATGTTTAATACTCTTTAAATAATTCTAGACTTGCATATAGCACTTTATAAAAAATTCAGCTCTCTAGTCTAGTCTATGGTAGACTATGTGATTTGAGAAAATTAGATTTTTGGACTCATGGCTAAACATACGGTATGCACATACACTTTCTCAATGTGTTCTCATTATCAAAAGTAGATATACGCTGAACCTACAACTACTAAGTGGTTGAGACTGACGCTAGCTAAGCAGTCATTACAGTACTTATACCTAGCGGGACATTACTTTACGATATACAGCTTTTTCACTTTGGTTGCAATATCCATGTAAAAGTTTAATATGACATGACTCTGATCACACTTGTTTCTGTCTCATTTGGTGGAGGGCGCTTGTTACCTTACAAGTGTCTCCACATCTATCCCTCCTGTACTATTTTATCCCAACTGTCTACACAGTTGTTTCAGAAACATGTAATTACAGAATGAATTAGGCCTACTGTATATGTTAAAGCCTACATCACTGCCATGCTAGAATTGAAAGTGAAGCATGTGATGTATATTTTGGCACATTTTAATGTACCGGTAATTAAATGTACCATTAAACCTATTTACCATTTAAATGTATACTTTATGTGAGCTAGAAAATGATTTACGATGCAGTTTGATGCAGTTTTTTACTGGTGAAAAATCCAAATGGAGCAAATATAAATACAACGCACTTCAGGAAAAAGTGTCAGCTGTCTGTCAGCTGTCTGTCAGCTGTCCAAAATGTTTGTTTCATAAGATAAATATTGTAGTGAGGAATGATAATTAATTCTTTATGATAAGGCTTGCCGTTTTTTAGGGCTGGCTGGGATGTTATAATAATAACTGTTGTTACTACTCTGCTGGGTTTCTTGTATGGTGTTTACATGTGTGTGGTTCAACATGGCTCTGTTTCAGTTGTGGGGGGCAGAGTGGTCATTCTGTCAGCACAGATGGACAGGAAAGGCCCAGGGGGCATGTGAAAAGCCCCAGGCAATGAAGTTTTTATACATTGTGTGTGTGTGTGTGTGTGTGTGTGTGTGTGTGTGTGTGTGTGTGTGTGTGTGTATGTGTGTGTGTGTGTGTGTGTGTCCTGGCCCTCAGTGTTGTTAGCAGAAGTGGTATAGCAACCCCCCTCGCATGAAACAAATGCCATCCCTGTCTGCTTGGGTTGCCCTCCAAATCATCAGATCACTCACACAAACACACACACACACACTTACGCCTGCATATATAACATGGCCACACACACACACACACACACACACACACACACACACACACACACACACACACCCACATGTATAACATGCAGATTTTAGCTAGCTGTGTATTTTGTGCATAACTGTGCACTGACTTTGAAATACACATTTAGGGCTCTGTTTGTGGCCTGCTTGTGTGGACGTTTTCTTAATGTCTTTTACAGATATGAGGTTTGCATTATGCAACAGCCTTTTCCCATAGGTGCAGAAAAGGCTGTTCTCTGACTGTTTAATAGTAAGTGAACCTGGCTTTCAGGACTATAGACAAAGAGGTACATTTGCAACCCAATACAATTTACCCAAATGATCCCGCTGCCTTGTGTATAATGGCCGCACAGAACACAGCCCATGTGGACGGCATCCCGCTGAAGTGCTTTTTAGATTTGAAGGCCCTCAACTGGGTTTAGTCCACCTGCAGTGATGCAACATTTATGTGACTTTTAAAAGCTGTATATTCCAATTCAGTATCAACCTTAAAGCATTGGAAACCTCTGTAGGCCTTGTGTAAAGGGACACCTTGCTAAGAGGAATGCTTTTGACATGGAAATGATGTAGGCTCCGAAAAAAGGCACTACCTTTTATTATATAGGTTTCATAAATGTTTTCAACCAAAGCTTCAAAGCTACATATGGCAAGAAACTTATTATCATAAACCTGTTGTGAATATTTTACTGTATATTCCAAATGATCTAGAAAGCCTCACACGGTTCTCTACCACTCCCCCTACAGGTGCGCCCATCTGGACAGTTGTATTTCACACTCAACAGGGAGCTGGGGCTGAAATTTGTGTTTTAGAATTGAACATTCATTCAGATGCTGAGAGTTAATTTCCAATACTATATGATTCTATATGATCACTAATTATATATGATCTACAATATTTTATGCTGCCATTAAACCTATACAGAAAAAAGGATTTTGTAATGCGGCGTTGTGGGGTGGCGAGAGTAGGCGCGTGCCAGAGGGAAAACTGAAGGCAGACGTGGAAGCGTTTACGCGTCTAGCGTACTTTAATACAAAAACCACAAACGCAAAGTACAAAAACAGCAAACAATGACCGACAGCACCTAGTGCTGCCG
>JAOEHI010000006.1:1347648-1369084 GCA_025447815.1 Percopsis transmontana
GCGGCGGCGTGCGCGGGGGGGGGGGGGGGGGGGGGGGGGGGGCGCGCCCCCTCGCGAAGGGGGTCTCGCCCGGGGAGTAATTCAATGTAGAACCTCCACTGACTACCTATGCTGAATCAAAGGACTGTTCAAACAATTATCATTGAATCCTAGTGTGATCCAAACAGGCTATGGTGTGTGGCACAATCTGGTTCGCATCATGATTTACCCTTGGTGGCCTATATGCCACAAATAATATGGAGTATTGGAGCATTATATTGACGTGGGATGAGTAGGCTTAAGAGTTGAGCATACTGGGGAATAAGCGGATGCTGGCAGACAGATACAGATGCGCTATAAATACAGCAGCAGTGCAGCGTTACATAATTTCAGACTCAAACACACACACACACACACACACAGCTCGTTACTGGATTGGAAACACGGAGATCTCGATGCATTGTCATCACACCACGTGAGTCCCCACCTATAGCCTGCGCCAGTGGTGCTCCCCGCGTCGCGCTCCATCCTCCGTCAACTGGTCGGCGGTCGGGTGTCGGGCCAATGAGGAACGGTCCCGTGACGTCAGTCTGGCCGTGATGATACGCGCGCGGAGCTGGCCCACACACAGTGTTTTGCGCGCAACGGCAACGCCGCGCCGCGGCCCCGATCAGGAAGTGTAGCTCAAGAAAATAGAGAATCGGGAGATAGAATGACATAGAGAGGTGGGAAATTGTCAACTAGAAAGAAGAGTCTAACGGAGGGATCGACCCAGGCCCGTATCCGTATCGAGTTATAGCCTATTGGATATTCTGCTGCGAAAATGCTAATAAAGGAATTGTAAGTAGACGTGTGTGTGTGTGTGTGTGTGTGTGTGTTAAAAAGTCCGGTTTATCAGGCATCCAGCGGCTGCGCGCATCTCTCGCCAGCCCTGACATTGTGGCCAGTCGCCCAGGAGTGGAATTACAAGTGCAAACAGGGTTATCTCGACACCCTAGCCTATCATTGTGTCTTCTTCTACAATCGAAAATGTATGTCGATTAGAAATAACTGATTGTTGTAAGAGAAAAAAACGAAAAACGAACACCGTTCGTATTTGACTCAACAGCGTCAATGCCCTTCACGTTTACAGTGCTAGAAGATGCAGGCCTGTCTGTCACTCTACAAAGCGCGATATTGCTAATGCGCTTTCTCTCGTTTTAACTGACACATATGACTACGCGTTCAGGGGACACCAATCCGCTATGCGGTATGGACAGCTGCAGACCGGGGCCATGTTATTGATGCGCCTGTGAAGGTGAAAAGACTGATTTACCTCGGTATAGGCAGGGATGGTAGAGAAGCGGTAAAGAGGCGCCCAGGATAGCTACTGTATGGCTATAGGTTGCGAACGGCTTACAGACGATGGAAAAACATCCAATGTCGAGGTTTAAATGCTCCCGTCCAAATTATTAGGCCTGTATGTCTCCGTGATTTCGGAATGTGGCAGCTGAGCGAGTGTATGTGTTCTTACGTGTGTGTCAGAGACGCTAGATATTTTTTTCTTAATTAAATGCTTTTCTAGCCTATATAGCCTACTGTAGGTTGGCCTAATGAAGAATGTTTTTTTCAAAAACCATATGCAACGCAGGGTTCTGTAGCCTATAGTGTCATGTGATTTATTTTTGGGGGGATCCTTAGATATAATTAAAAATAGATAGCCTACATGCAGGCCAGAGTCCCAGAACGAGACCGATGCTCGGCTACAGATATAAAGTGATTAGGAGAGTCTCGCTCTCAGCGGGCAGTCGGCAAATTAATTACATCGGTCAAGATTAAACGCAGAAGCCTCTTGCACACTGTCAACACGCACGGACGTGCGCGCACACCAGGCACGCACCTTGGTGTGGTGACGTGGGGCAAAACAATTTACCGTTCGTCTCGGTAGGTCGGAACTTGCAGACCTGTCAAAACACTGCCAGACACTGGCCGAAACGGAAGACTATCATATTTTCCTTCCCAGAATAGTCACGTGACCCACAGTAGGCTAAAGGTTCTGGTCTTTATTACAGTAGGCTACAGTGCTAGCGCACAGCTTATAATGACTTCATTGTAACCTAAACAAAGTAAGAGACAAGATGTAGGCTACTATAATAATATAATATATTATAAGATTGTTTGGATCTATAACAGGCTATAGATGGGATATGCTGGGGGGGGAAAGTGTCACGTGTTTCTGAAAACTAAGACATTTGATCTTGCTGTCAAGAACTTTCGACTAAAGATATTTATGATGCAAAGAGAAAGAGCGGGAGCGAGAGGGGGGGGGGCGAGAGAGAGGAGGAGGGAGAGCGCGGTGAATGGTGGAGACTTTTCATTTACACACGAACAACAGCCTCACCTTTGTCACGTGCATACGGTAATCATGAATGTCCATGTGGTTAAAACATGTAGGCTTTTTTAATCTATTTTACTGTATTCCTGTAGCCTATAGTTAACCTACAAACTGCATGCAGTAGCCTATACTACATCTTAAATTGTGACACATGTAGGGCAGGTGTTAAACACTGTGATGAACCCAAATATTTTTTTAGTGATAGACTTTATTTCAGTATAATAGATTATGTTCTACTATAGGCCTATATATATTATTTTAATTATTAAAGACAGGGTAAATTATTAAGGGTACAGTTGGAAGGAATTGTAGTAGGCTAGGCTACACTACACCATATTTCTTACCCTTTTATCGTAGCTCATATCCGGCTTCAACCAAGGCACAAAACCAGCTCTGTGAGAGAGAAACTATTGTCTAAGGCGATTTTAAAATGTTTATCAAACCTCATGTCACTTCAGCCACAGATTTCTCCAATCATCCTGGAAGTGAAACAATTTCTTTGACTACATGGAAGATTACATCAATCAGTGTGATGTATAGGCACAGCTCTGGAAGAGCACAGCAAAGCAATATCAGTCCATTGAAAACATATTTGCATCCAGCCTTATGTCAAGGTTGAAGAGTAATCGTTTATATGTATCCCAACTGATGGTTACATTACATTTTGTTACTTTTCTATGTGTTTATTAGTCTACAGATTGCATTATTTCTTATAGTCTAATTTACGATTGACCCAAGCTCGGTTCTTGGCTCCAATGACAGGGATGCACTTATGCAGTCTTTCAACGAACAATGCATCCTAGTTTTGGATGAAGTTGCTCCTCTTAAATGTAGACAAATTCCTTCGGTAAATAAATCCCCGTGGTAATTTTTAGGCGTGGCTGTCAGAAGATTGAGCATGGAAAGCATATGGAAAGCAACTCAGCTCCAAGTACACAGAAAAAAAGAACAAATGTTACATCTCACCCCCCCTGTGTTTTCTAATGATGACTGAAATCTATTTCTGTTCCATTTTTTTAGACAACGTTAGAGCTGTTAGGGAAACCATTGTACCTTCAACTAGCCCCCTTATAATCAGTCACCCAATTTTTTTGTCCTATTTCTCTTGATATCCTTATTAAATTATTGGAAAAGATGAAACTTTCTCAAAGCCCGTTAGATATTTTGCCTACATCTCTCCTTTTGGAATCTCTAAATTCTATTGGCCCATGTTTGGTTACCATTATAAACCAATCTCTTATGCTGGGTCAGCTATTTTAAACATGCTGTAGTTCAGCCTCACTTAAAAATAAATAATCTGAATGCATCACTAGTTAATAACTATAAGCATATTTCCATGTTGCCTTTTGTGTCTAAGATACTAGAAAAAGTTGTGGCAATGCAGCTTAATGCCGTTTTGGAGGCTCAAAACATCATTGATAAGTTTCAGTCTGGTTTCTGTGTGATGCATTCTACTGAAACTGCCCTCCTTCGGGTCTCAAATGACATCTTGATGGCTGCTGATGCGGGTAAATGTTCTGTGGTTGTCCTGTTAGATCTAAGTGCGGCATTTGATACCGTGGATCACGGCATTCTGATTGATAGACTGACTGTGGGCATTTCTGGATCAGCTCTGAAGTTATTTACTCATTTGTTTTCTGTGTCGGTTGGTACTTTTATGTCAAACGCTGCCCCTTTGTCTTGCGGTGTGCCCCAAGGTTCTGTGTTGGGCCCCCTGCTGTTCAGTCTGTATATGCTTCCTCCTGGGCAGATCATTAGTAGTTTTAAAGAAATATCTTACCACTGCTATGTAGATGATATCCAGTTATATATTTTTTAACCCTGACAGGCTTGACAAAACTGAAGTGCTGATCATTGCCCCAGACAATATTACCCCAGCAATATAAGAAATTTGGGTGTCATGCTTCTTCCATCTTAGAAACATTCCAAAAATACGATCTGTTGTTTCTAAAAAGGAGATGGAGATGCTTGTTCATGCTAATCTTTCATCATGTTTGGATTATTGTTATGCATTGTACACGTGTCTGAACCAATCTTCCCTGATCGACTGCAAGTTGTGCAGAATGCAGCTGCAAGGATTTTGACCGAGACCAGTAGGACATTACTCCAGTGCTTGAGGCTCTACACTGGCTTCCTGCTTTAAAGTACATTTTAAAATCTGAGTTATCACTTACAGAGCCTTACATGGTCAAGCTCCCTCATACATTCTGGATCTGTTACACTCACACACTCCTCGTTGGTCTCTGAGGGCTTCAGGCAAAGACCTTTTTACTGTTCCAAAGCTCATTTTAAAACAAGAGGTGATTGTACGTTTTGTACAGTGGCTCCTAGGCTTTGGAACTCCCTTCCTTTATCCTTAAGGGCTATGGATTCTGTAGTCACTTTCAAAAAACGCCTAAAGACACATCTTTTTAAGCAAGCTTTTCACTGACAATATTTGTGGCTGTCTAGTGTCTATATATATTATAACGTGTAATTTATTTTTATTCATTTTAATTTTATGCTATATTTCTGTAAAGCACTTTGTGACCCCTTTGTCTGGGAAAGGTGCTATATAAATACTTTTTACTTACTTACTAATATTAAAAGGTTTTTATGTAGTGTATTTGCAACCCAACCCATAAGTTTCATGACCTATAGCTGAAGATTTATTTGTATAGATACATTTGATGCAACACCGTGGTGGATACTAGAACATAATGAGGTTTTATCATCTTTCATCTTGTTCTAAATCAAATATGATGATTAAATTGCATTTAAATAAGACAAAACTGCCAGGGGGTTACATTACATTATTGTTGTAGTCTGAATGGGAACTGTGACAATCTTGAGGGTAAAGTCCTCCCTAACTCTTCCCGGGGACTAACATAAGTGACAGGAACCAGACATTATGTGTTTACCAAAGCGGACGTACCAATGACAAATATAGGCACTGTCACCCACACGGAAGATATCAATGAGCTTGAAAGATTTCTTCCACACTACCTTAAGCAACACAGGAGAAAGTCCCAAGGTGTCCATAGTACAGACCTCACTCCATTACCAGAAACCCTGGCCCCTTGTTCAGATAGTTACCACAAGCCAATTTGCTTAGCTTAGCATAAAATACATATATAAATAAAAATGGATATATAGTAGAATGGTCTGAGCATTCACAGCCTGGCCTGCGGTGAGTCATGACGGATGACTTTTAAGTAACTCCTGTCTCTTTCTTTTCCAGCCGAGTGATCCTTCCTATATCGGTGGAGGAGGTAAGTTTCACTTCCCCGTGTATGTGTGTGTCTACTATACAGTCATATGTGTTTGTGTAAGCGTATCTACTGAAATGGCTCAAGGCTCATGTTCTTGTTCTTGTTGTGGAGTGGTTGGCTCTCTGGCTCATTTATAGCCCTTGTCCCAAATTTGACCTAGTCTATCTTTTGTGTAAGACGCATAAAAGTTCATGGGAGTTCGATTTCACACGTGGGGATTGTGTTTTTGCGTGTTATATACCGCTATTGTTAACATTCTGGGAGAAAACTAGCTCTTAAGAATAATAATGAACAGTGTTGCATTCTGGCTGACCAGTCATTCTCTATAAGCTGCCTGCAAGTAACTCTGTGTACACGCTGTACTTTTCACAAGGGCACAGGTTCATTCACACGGTTTTACCTGTGTCCTCGCCTTTGTCTCTACATGTTACATAAGTCTTTTTGTGTACATGGAGGTGATGTGAAATTATTTCAAGGCAAAATTCACATCTAATTAGTGACAGAGTAATAGAGACTAATGTATTTTGTTGAATTTAATTTTTTACAGGGAGCTGCAAAGTAGGGGTGAAAGAAAAAAATTAAATATAATGACCTTGCACTTGCTTTGACGCGCAACTGAAAGAATATTCCAGATAAGATGCCAACTAAACCACAATACAAAAATGCTCACATTTATGCATTTATACAGAATTTAATGTAATCAAGAAGCTACATTTTAAGCCAAGAGGTTTTTAGTATCAAACCAAGACTCTACCAATAAACATAACCCAAGCAGGAATACCTTGCTTCATTGCTATGTTTATGACATTATATACATTTCTCTATATGGAGTATTTAGTTCTCATTAATAAGCATTAGTAATACAGGGAGCTGTTTAAGCAACCCTAAGGTCTGTTAAGCAAGTCTTAAGTCCTTAGTTTGACGTCAATGAGTCCGCAAGAAATCTCTCATAAAATGTAATAGTTCTTGGCAGAAAATAGCCCTAAGCCCCAATTAACAATCCAGCCTCCTGGGAGTTGCAACCTGCCCACTTATTCAAATTGTACAGCGATTCACAGAATTAATGAGGTGCAATAGCTCAAACCGCGATGCATGGGATGGAATCCAGGCTACATGGACTTGGCACTGTTCCCAAAGTCTGCTAGTCCAAGAGTCCAGGGAAATACTGTTGTTGGTATTCAACATTAGTCAATTCTCTTGTTGTGTCTCATGCTCCAAATAATCCTCCCAACTTGTTTGGAAAACACAACTGTGTGAGTGTGGGAGGGGCCCTCCTCTTTTGAAGAAGAAGAAGAAACTTTGATCGTCACATCATTATATACACATTGTACAAGCAGTGAAAACTTAGGTGCAGGCTCCATTGTACTGTAAAAGTGCAGATAATAAAAATAAGTAAACAACAACAATGCTGATTGGTTGAAACCAGCGGGAGTATAAGCTTCTCTCACACCTGATTTCCTCTTGCAATCATGCAGCTGTGTTTATAAACAAGCTGGGGTGAGTATTAGGAGTTTAGAGCCACTATGATGTGATCGAAGCGTGTCCCTTTAAAGCCACTGTTTTGGATTTCACATTTCACATTTGGATTTCACATTTCACATGGTCATTTTACTTGAATGTATTTGGTTTGACAAAAATTCAACCTTACAATGCCTTTGGTTAACTGTGTTATTTTGAACATAAGGAGCCCTGTTGTTTATCTAATTTTACAGTATAGACTTTATTAACTGGGCGAAAATACGAATATATTGAGTCTTGAGTGTCTTTTTGGACTATATTTTAACAAATATAATTTGTTAGAATTTTTAGCATTTGTTAAAACAATTGCAAAACAATGTTTCCATTATATTATGCTGTGCAATTGTTTGTCTGTGCCATAGGTCACAAGGCCTGTTGAGCTTAAGCTCATCCTACTGGTGACGGTTTTGTTTGTTCAGTATTTGTAATTTCAAAGATGTATGGCCATTGAGTATGTCTCCCCTTCACATTTGACCTTGGTACACTTTCAGACTTGTTCTGTGTCTCCCTAGACAGTTAGTAATGAACACCATGGAACAATGCTTTGCTCCATTACCAGCTTTTTCTTGTTCCAAGATCAATGCCTTTATGATCCTGCTGTACAATATCACTGTGTCTACAACTGCTGATACAGAATTTCATTCAAAATGTTCCCTTTATGACTCCAGTTGCTAGGGCACATGCTTTATTTCAGACTATGTGGGTTTAACACTGGCCAAGGTCACATTTCAGTTCCTCTGTTAGCCTAGATTGTATAAATAAAGACAAAAAAAATTGAATAACTTAATAAGCAATATGGCTTAAGGGAACAATATCAAATATTGCAGGCCTGACATACAGTATAACAGGAACAGAGTCATCTAGTGGTCGAAGCTGTTACAATTTAAATGATTTAAAGGAGACATAGTATGCCCCTTTTCCACATGTTGACACAGTTCGCTAAGGTCTTCATGAAATGTAAATAAAAAGACGTACATAAAAGAAAGTTTTAGTATAATGTGCACAATAGTAATTAGTTAATATTAATAATATAAATATTATTATTCAGCAAAACATTGTTCAAGATTCAACAATCCATTGTCTTCATTAAGATGTTCCTATATTGCATTGCAATCTCTGTGTGTTGTTGCTGTGTCTGCATGAGGAAATCCGGCAAATCTGTGCACAGATTTCATACCGTGGAATCCTCAGTATGAAATCTGTGCACAGATCTGCCACAATGTGGATTAGAAGTGATTAAGAAATGAAAGGGGCCTTTGTCCTGTGAATACAATCAGTGCACACTCAGGAACAGAGAGATGGCGGATGAGAGCAGAACAGAACAGGCAAGGAAGTGAAAACAGGGTCAGAAGATTCAACGGTAGAGCGTAATGGGAGGGGCAGGGGGCACAGAGAGAATGTAAAACAGATTATTCAAAAAGGAGGTTATCAATTCACAGATACAGTACAATGTGGAGCTGGTTTACTGATTCATATTGACACACACAATTAAAGGGGTAGTGTCTATTTATTGTGCTTTGTATAGATGTAGAGTATTTATGTATATTTTGTACAAACTCTGACAACAAATATATTCTAGAAGGACAATAAAGAATAATCTTATTGGCCAGAGAGGGCAGCGCAGAGTTACCACAGGTCCCGGACCCACACACAACAGGACATGCATGTCTGTTCATGCCTCTGCAAGTACGTGCAGGTGTATATCTCCAAACAATATGGCATCACAGGTTTTAGCTAAATGAGTCGCTAAACAAGGGATTCCATGGTGATTGGAGGCAATACACTTGGTAGTTTGGTAGCATGCATGTATAAACTACAGTATATGGAAATACCCCGACCAAGAGGGGAAGGTACTTGTGAAATCAGGGAGCCAGGGGTACAGTATAGTGCACTTGCAGCTTGGCCTATAACCTTGTACCATTCCTGTCATCCACAGTACCAGGTAGGCCAGCTGTACTCTGTGGCAGAGGCCAGTAAGAACGAGACAGGCGGAGGGGAAGGGGTGGAGGTGCTGAAGAACGAGCCCTACGAGAAAGATGGAGAGAAGGGGCAGTACACACACAAAATCTATCACCTGCAGAGGTAAGTGAAACTGATACCAGCTGTGTGTTTTGCTGCGCCTGCAGGTATACCAGGCGATAGGGGCGGGACAACTGTGCACCTTCTAAGATTGGTCTCTTTGAGCATGTAAGCATGCTGATGTCAGCAAATCTTCAGCAAATCTGCATCATAACACCGCCCACCTTCAACAGACTTCAAAGAATTCACAGAAATATTTAAATGAATGAATGAATCTCTAAGCACTGGGGTTTTAGATAAAATTAATATAATATAATAGCTATATATAAAATTTAATGTATATTTAATATACTTATATTTTTAAATGTATTTTTTTGTTGTTGTAATTTTCATATTTATATTATTATATTTACAAATATATGCAGTGGTCTTAGGAGGTTTACAAGCATTCGATTGGTGTATGATTAATAAGGTCTAGATAAACCAGTTAAACCATGCTAGTAATTAGACAAACTATTGTGTCTTATCTCTTGCAGTAAAGTGCCGTCATTCGTAAGAATGCTGGCCCCTTCATCCGCTCTCAACATCCACGAGAAGGCCTGGAACGCATACCCGTACTGTCGCACAGGTAACCATCACAATGACACACCAGCACTCACGTTGCATCCAGCATCACGTTTCAGATGTGTGCAGGCCCAACAACTGTAATGAATTTGAATATCAGGAACATGCGCCATTTGTCAATCACTTTCATTCTAAGCATCTTTAAGTGTTGGGGGTAGGGGCGTTCAAGCAATTTAATTCTTTATAGACTTTGATGGAAAACATTGTCACATGGACACAGAAGTTCATTTCTATAAATAGTGAATATAATTGATCCAACTATTTGGAGGTAAATACACCAGAATGTCCTCTCTCCTCTCCTCTCTACATATCTCCTCTCCTCTCTCTCTTTGTCTCTCTGTCCTCCTGAAGGAGTGGTTGAATAATTTACACTTCTCCTAGAGAGAGGAGAGGTGTGGTTACTGGAGCCTTAGCAACTGAGATTAGACACACTTCTAGACAGAACATCTTGTGACTGTACAAACCCTCACACTCACGCACGCACAAACACATGCGCACACACGCACACACACGCGCACACACGCGCACACACACGCACACACTTGCACACACACTGTGTTCATTGTTTTCAGTTCACTGTCTACTACTTGGAATGCTACAAGTTGTCTAAACCATTTCACTGTTATATGTCATCAAAAACCTCTTCTCTTTTTTCTCTCTTCTTGTGTTTTCTCAACTCTACCTCTGGTTGTGCAGTAATCACTGTAAGTAACATTCTACCTCCTGTCCTTACATCGTCCTGTACGTAGACACCCCAGACCCAGCCCTTCATGCTTATCGAGCGATGCCTCACCTTTCAGCCTGCAACTGAAAGCTGAGGAAGAAATTCGATCTGCCCCAGTGACATAGGAGAGCTGACACCATTAATATGTGTGTGTGTGGGTGTGTGTGTGTTCGAGTGTGTGTGTGTGTGTGTGTGAGTGTGTGTGTGTATTCTTGCACACACTCATGCATGTATATGTGTGTGCATATATATTGTGTGCAAACGCACGTATTCTGTATATGTATGCATTTATGTATTGGCATGTCACTGTGATCACATTGTTTATTTGCGGGTGTATACAGCACTTGGTATGCAAGATGTGTGTCCCGTTCACTTACAGTAAGGTTATTACCCTTCTCTTTGCAGAATGAGTACATGAAAGACAACTTCCTGATCAAGATTGAAACATGGCACAAACCTGACTTGGGACACCTTGAAAACGTCAGTGACTGCTATGTTGAAATTCCACTGTTTATGAGTTTGCTCCCTCTCTTTGTGTAGGCAAAAGGGCTGTAAAATATTGTCATGTACCTATGTGTGTGTATATGCTACTTTATAGAAATGACTTGGTACTTTGTCGAGTGTATCTGACGCTAGCTTTTGGTGTCTTATTGTATCTGTATCTGACACCTTATTGTGTTCTGATTCTGTCTGTATATGACATCTTATGACATCTTATTGTGTCTGATTCTGTATTCGCCGTATAAATTCTTTCAGGTGCACGGTCTTGACCCGGAGACGTGGAAGAAAGTGGATGTGGTCTACCTTGACATCGCAGACAGGACCCAAGTGGAGCCTAAGGTACATATCTCCACTTTAAATATTCTAGAAACATTTGAAGAATTGGTGACGCTTTCTAAAACTCCCATTTTGACATACTTGCTTTTGTGTGTGCCCATCTTCACATTATTCTAATATTGCTGTAGTCTCATTTACAGACTATTTATTTTAGTAGCCTATGTCATTTTGTATTTTGCCTTTTATCATTTTAAGTATCTCCTTTATTTTGTGTATACATTTTTTTCATTAGGTTGTTGACTGTCAAAGCACAGCAATTCTGTCTTTAAAGGAGCTATTAAAATGATATTCTATTTTTATACATTATATTATATTAAGAACATATTACAATTACATTATCATTATATTGAATTACACAGTATATTAAAATTCCCATTACTCATGATAGCTGAAGACATTCCCTAATCTTTCACTCCCTCCCCCACCAGGACTACAAACCTGAGGAGGATCCCTCCAAGTTCAAGTCCGTGAAGACTGGCCGAGGGCCCCTGGGGTCTGACTGGAAGGTACATGTCACTTTCTAGAACTATTTCTGTAAAAAAGATTATATACGTATATATATATATATATATATATATATATATATATATATACATACATATACATATATATATATATGTTTGTAATAGATATTGGTTTTCATTGAATAATTTTGTGTTTTTGTTTTGTTTTGCAGAAAGAGCTTCCAAAGAAAACTGATTGCCCACACATGTGTGCCTACAAACTGGTCACGGTCAAATTCAAGTGGTGGGGCCTGCAAAATAAAGTGGAGAACTTCATTCAAAAGGTTTGTACTTTGTCTGGAAATTGGTATATGCCTTTGATTCTGATGATGGAAGGTAATCAACTCTGCCAAAGTAATACTGTAGGCTATCTGCACTGTAGAAAACCAGTAACCTGTAGGTTCAATAAGCTATTCTCCTTCCTGTCTTGGGTAAATTATGGCATTTTAAAAGCTATTTGGTTTCATATTCCATGTCTATATTTAAAGTGAGTACTGATTTAGATTAAAAGTGCTAAAGTCACATTGTACAAGTATCATGTACTGAACTCTAGTGGCCACTAAGGGTAGTGCCGTTTCTGTATTCATTTACTGTATTTATTACAATATCATGTTTGTTTTTGTTTTATTTATCAACCTGTGCCTTGACCTGATAATTACTTTTTCTCTCTTGTTTTCCAGCAAGAGAAGCGCTTGTTCACTAATTTCCATCGCCAGCTGTTCTGCTGGATCGACAAGTGGATCGAGCTGAACATGGACGATATTCGTCGTATGGAGGAGGAGACACGCAAGGAGCTAGACGAGGTAAGTGCACGAATACACAGGAGGCGGAAGGTTTGTGTGTATGTGTGTACGATTTTCAGTATTCGGTGCATGCATGTTGTGAGTGTGTATTGGTAGCCTGGGCATTTTGAGTGAGTGTGGGAGTGTGTGGGGATATTCAGGTATTTAATGTGTGTTTGTGTGTCTCCCGTATGCTGTATAGATGAGAGTTAAAGACCCAGTCAAAGGGATGGTGGCACTAGAGGACTAAGGACGTGTCCGACTGTGAATGCTGCTGCTCGTCAGGTACGAGGAAACACATACAGTGTGTCAACAGTAAGCCTACTCGTTTGTATAAACGACGTCACTGAGCCATTCACAAGCCATTCATTTAGTCCAGCATTGTGACTCCTATGGCAGGATAGTCTAGTGGTCTAGGTGTTGGACTCCCAGCTGGAAGGTCATGGGTTCAAGCCCCAGAGTTGACCTACATGTATGCATCCCTGAGCCCTAACCCCTATCTGCTCCATGTAATAGTCACTTTGGATAAAAGTGCTGAAACCTAATTGTAACTTACAAAAAAGGAGCGTTACAAAAGATACAACCTATAAATCAAAGCCCTCAGCCATCATCTGAGTCACTGCTCTCCAAAATTGCGTCTGCAGCAATGAACTTCCTTGTCAATCTCTGTTATCTCTGCTAATTTCTCACAGTCTCTACTGGTAATGAAGGTAATGGGTGAATCCTTAGTAATGTCCTGAGTGTACATTGGTTAGTTTCAAACAGATGAATCCCCCAATGAGGCTTGAGAACAGGAAGATTACGTGTGTGACAAGCCTTCTCAGCCTTATTACTCTCGCTGCGAGTCACGGGCGATCTCGAGAAGACGCAAATGAGAGCTGAGAGTTCACAGATTCGAGAGATGTTTTTATCTTGTTCCTACGATGTATTAACACTGAAATATGATTAAAAACACCCGAAAATATCAACATTTGACGAGTTGGCTCGTGCGTAGACCCCAAGTCTCACAGAAAACAACCACGTCATCCAGGTAAACAGCACATCCCTGCAACCCAGAGACCACGCGATTCAGTGTTGAAATGTGGCAAGGGCATTATGCAGGCCAATGTCCTCTTACAGGTGTGTCCACTTGGCTCCCCCTGCTGACAGATAGACAAAACAACAAAGGGGAAAACAAGCAACACAGACACCAGCAGGTAGAGCTGGGGAGACGTCATAGTTACTGTTGTCTTATATGTTCAATGCACCAACCTATGTCTCTCTCTTTCGCTCTTTCTAGATCAGACCGGTTAACCCAGACACCAGCGGATTCACACCCCCCTCCTCCAACAACTGATACAACACCTTTCCATGTCCCCCCCCCCCCCCCTTTGGTAGTCTGGTTTCAGGGACCTGGACACCCCTAATTCTTCCAGCTCTGCTGAGCTACCCCTTCATCCCCCAAAACTTCCCACTCCACAATTCCCGACATTCCTAACTGCTCTGAATCCTCCAGTAGTACCACAATAGAGTCGGAATGTCTGTCTGTTCTCTCCCTCTCCCTCTCCAAACCATTCTAAACTACAGAGAATTATGATATTGATCTCTGCATTTTAGGATTTGTTTCTTTTTAAGATGTCCCAGGGGTGTGTGTATATATATACAGTACATATTCGGGAGCTGAGTAATTGTATTGCGATATATAAACAGGGTTTTGAAAATTGTCTGTAAGTTTGTCTGTGGATGTATTTTTATTTTATTTTTTCCAAACCAAGCTGTATCTGCTCAGTGTAGCGTTTTGATCTTGTGGCTGTTCTGTTTTTTGATTTTTTTTTTTTTTTGATTCGTCATTATTTCAGCGTATTAGTATTACACGTGCATTCCTTCTTCAACATGGTCGGTGTTGCATTTCTTTCCAATGTTCAAACCAAGGTGCAACTCCACAAACCACAGCCGTATAATGTTGGGATTAGGACATGGTTCTTATGTTGACAACAGCCCTTGTCTCTGCTCTCCTAGGGGCAAACAGTATTCTCTCAGTATGTCACTAAGGTGTTCTGAAGGAGAATTGATTTCATTTACTGAGGTTAAGAAGTGCTCAATGTATTTTAGCTGGTTAAAGGTACAGTCCTTGATTTTGTTACAGCTCCCCCAGACCTCCCAAATGTCCTCATGGTACAGTATTATAGCTCATGTCTGAAAAACAACTGTAGGGGGGTAGAGAATATGTGAGCCTGTGAGGACTGTATAGGGAGGAGTAGAGAGGAGTGTGAGCCACTTAGGACTCAGGTGGGAGAGGGACATGCACTTGTGTAGTTTCAAACCGAAACAAACATCTCGGCACAAATCGTGTGCCTTTAAAAACACACGCTCCTTAATTGTGTGTGCACCACCACAAAAGTTCCCTGTTTGAAACACAACTGTGCACATGGATGTAAGGGCAAGGGGAGAGAATACAGTAGTTTCAGCCTAAGAGTTTCAAACCAAAACAATATTGTTTTTGTAAAACTGGTTTCAAAACACAAGGGCAATTCTGGACACAGATTAAGGAGTGTATTAAAGTGATGCTGAGACACTACAAGACCACACACTACATCGCTGACCCAGTGGGAGCAGGCTTGTGGACACTTCTTGTGCTAGATGACATTAGGCTAAACACAATAATAATACAAGTGAGGTTAAAGAATCATACAGGGGTAGCAGCTTTGGCATAGTTGTAGCAGCACTGGTGCAATATAGTCCATTGCGATGTCATTGGTTTCTAAGTGTGTGATTTGTTTGTGTGTGTGTGTGTGTGTGTGTGTGTGTGTGTGTGTGTGTGTTTGTGTGTGTGCATGCTTGTGTTTCTACTTCTAGGAAGTCAGCCCCACAATTGATCAGACACCCCAGACGAGCCGCATTGAAATTCACATCCATATTCAAACATTCATAACATATATTCACCAACACACATACACACGTGTACAGACAAACACACCAACACACATATGGAAGTGAACACACCAAAATGCGAAATAGACAACATACAGCATGGAAGAGTGTGATACACTCCACGATGTCGGACATCTATTAAGCATTATTTTCTGCTTATTCATTCTTAGGGCCATCATTTTAGCAGTTTGGATGCTACATGGGCACATGTTTACTAAAACCCTGTAGAGAGGGAAGACGTTTAGACTCCACCCATTGGCTGATCATTTCTGTCACAATCATTGTTACTCATCAGTTGCTGCCCGTTGTCCTATAGATAAACAGTTTTATCCAATGATAGCAATAACTACCATCTAATGACGACTCTGCCTTTATTTTTGTAGTTCGATCCTGCTCTAGGATCTGAGAAGCCTGAGAAGATTTTAGTAAATTAGAAACATAATTATTCATAAACAACTCATTTATGTCTTGGGTCTTCTGGAGTTTGAGGTCTGGTCTTTGTAATAGTGTGGCTTGTCAGTATATGTATATTTAAATACGTATACGTATGTTTTGAGGTGTGTGAAGTTCTAAGGTGCTGGATGTGGCAGGCAAGGAGGAGGGTCAATAACTGGGCTCTGCCATGACGAACTCTCCAACAATATGTGTATGCAACCCGTTCCCAACACACAGACATAACCATCTGCCCCGTCCATTCTTAATGTTTCCTTATGTTGCACTGCACAAGGGCGAATAACCCCTGAATTGCATGGAGTAGAATATTGATCTTCTAAACTGCTACAGGTGGAAGTTTTCAAAATTTCAATTTCAATTGGATGTCAAAGCAAGTATTTTGTCTGCATTTAAATGGCAACAGTGTGAATGATTAGCAGGCAATACTGTAGGTACATTTAAAGGGAGCAATGCTTATAAAAAATAAGACAGCTCTAGTAATATTTAATTGTATGAAGCAAACTTTTCGTGCTACAAATAGCCTACAAACTTCATAGCATTTCATAGCATGAATTGTCGAGGAAGCCTATATTATTGTTTTCTCAGTTTGCATACCTCATTTATTGTAAGAAATACAGGTAGAACCCCAGAAATAGTAGACAATGCATGGGCATCAACAATAGTATTTTGAGTTTATAGTTTACCTCAAAAGCCTTTATTTATTATATTGAACATCAAATAATCAACTCTCTGGCCTGAGAACTAGGTCACAGTCTGCATTATGTGCATATTTATTCAATCTATCAGACCAAAAGGTTGAACTCTTTATGGTTTTCTGTTGCCTTGGGCCCTAACAGCCCAGTGGCTCTATCCTCCTCACACTCAACTCCACATTCAACCATGTACATCTACCATATCGCGTAGTGTACTGTAATAACATAGGCGACCCAATTGAACTGGAGATTTGTGGATGTACTGTATGTATTGATATTGTAAATAGTACATAAATTAATGTAGATGAACACACACACACACATATATATATATATATATATATATATATATATAGGCCAGACTGTCCTGCCAACTGCAGCACACACCTTGATGGTCAACCCTCTGACCCCTTAGTAAAGAAAATCTTGAACATTTTACAGTCCACATTTAGTTGTGGCAGTTGGCATTGTTGACGGACTGTTTGGAGGCACTTGCCTGTCACTACAGAGTCAAATGGAAGGATGGGACAGTAGATGTGCTGAAATGTACTTCTTTAATTGAATCTTAATAGATGTTGTGAGCTTTATATCTCTATGGGCAGCGTTTAAATAGGGCACTATAAGACACTATAGGAGGTTCATTTGAGGCCCATTTTAGGGTTAAAAGCAATGTGGATGTTTCTTGTTTTGGATGTGCGATATTGCTCAGATGTGTCTTCTGACTCAATCAGTCAGTCGAGAAATTACGACGAATCAAGACACTGCGTGATTCGTAGAATTTCGGTGTTCTCCTGAAAACAAGCAGGAAAATCCTCCTTTCTGTTATTTCCTTCTCTCTCCATTCCCTTCCAGGGACCACGTGTCATTGGCAGGACAGCGTATAAATATATTTTTGTTCTGAATGTTGTTGTAGTACCTCTGTTGGTCTCTGAACTCAAATCGAATCTCAATGGAAAGGACCACAATGGCAGCTTGGGTGAGGGGTTTTACGAAGGGAAATACATTTGGGAGCAACTTTAGCCTTGTGCACCACATAAGCTTGTGTGTTCAACTTTTTGGGGTTTTTAAACAGAAAGAAGGAAAATGCTGTTAAGCTGATAGGCTTTTAAGATGATGTGACCATTCAAAAGAACACACTGACAAATATATCCATTTTAAATAAATAGACACCTCAAAAAACTCTTTGTTTAATAGAGACAATCTCATAGATAACACTTTGTTAGATTCCTGAATATATGATCAGAATTAATAAAGAATCACACAACTGCAAAACCCCAGAACTGTTTTAAATATTTTTCTTTCTCTCACTCCTATCGTCTTCTGTTATTTTTTATTTTATTGTGAATTTGTGCCTTTTGTCATCTTATCTTCCAATAACACTACTGTACATTGGAGAAGTAAAGAAATTAATAAAAATTAGTAAAACAACTGCATTTTTTTCTTTTATGTTTGTGGGCTTCGTAGGCCAATCTTATACCATGTCCACAAGGGATTGCTGTAAATGCACTGTCCTGTGTGATGTGTAAATGTGTTGTTAGATATATGTTTCAAACTGACGAAAAAAGCTTTAGATGTACGTGATTACAATCCCAAACCACAAGAACATATTTTTATAGAAAAATCTCAGAGGTTCAAATGAATATTATATAAAATACTGTATCGTAAGGCACTCAAAGCATTCCATACTCTTAAGAAAGTGAAGGATTATTTGTGAGCTTACAAAGAAGGCTTAAATGTTTCAAATACCATGCGTCACGGTGACATTATTAAACAGCTCTGAACAGACATGTCCTTTCACGAATAAGATAATACTCAGGCCCTCAGTTGTTACCAACCTTGGATAATAGTTTGATCCCATGTTACGCTTTAAGTTCTCAGCAGAGCCCGGTAACTGGCATTGCGTTGGGGGGCAACAAGAACAAAGAGAACAAAGTATAATGGAAATAGCAGGAAATACAGGCAAACAACGCCACTCACCACTGGAAACGAGCTCCATTCCCTTGAATGTGCATTGGACATCCAGGTCATCTCATCATCCTTTGTGGATACCTCAGGAGAGACACACAGGGCCAGGTAACACTGTCTCAGCAGATACACAATGACGATTCGCTTTTCAGTAGCTTGTCTATGTCGTTCTCCAGAGAATCAGTTTTGCTTTCACTGAGTTCTGGATGTGATACTTGAACGATGATGCTGTAAAGATTTGGTCATTTCAATTTGAACACAAGTTACATATCTTCTGCCTTGTTTCTGACAATGACTGCAGTGAATTGTTGTTCAGCACAAGAATACAACATTCAAATGTTCAAATTCATAATTTAAAGTGACTAAACTAACTAACTAACTTTACTAGTAACTTAACTATGAGTTTTCATGCATGTGTATGATCTGAACCAAAGGCACACAGGCCTGTTGGGTAAACACACAGAGTGCATACTGTACATAGATAGATATTTTTTGTTATTTCATGAATCATGTAGATCAAATAAAATAAAGTAGCCAACAATAAACCTGACATAAAGACTACATGAGTAAAAGTTACAAGTTACTCTAAATAGGATGAAACCCAGCAGTGTTAAACGTGATTAGGTTTTATTACAGAGCAGTTTTAGAGATGTATTTTATGGCATTGCTGGCTGTTTCAGTTTCATCTGTTTGTCGGCTGCATGAAGCACCCTGTGTTTGTTACATGGGCCTGTGAAACTGGTGGACAATATTTAGAATCCCCAAATGGTTTTCATTTGATACTGAATTAAAAACTGTGAATGTGTGTGTGTCTGTGTGTGTGACCACAGAGGACAGTATGAGCACTGAAACATCAAGAAGTGTTTGGCGAGACAAATGCAGGTAAGAATGGTTTTATTGTGTTATTTTCTTTACTAATGTTATTTTGGATAGAGAGGTAGAGAAATACCATGAAAGTAAAGAGAGACATTAGCAGATAAAGAGACTCCACAAATAGAGAAGAAGAGAGTGTGAATTAACCTTATTTGTGGAGCATTTCATTTGCTGAACCACCTAGCCATGGCCTTTAGTCTTTAAAGGCTTCCACCATACAAATGGACATAACTTTTGTTTTACACCAGTAATAAGCTCTTGGTCGAGTTATTTAAAGTGATGGGAAAGTTAATTAAAAATATAATCTATATACCCACGCGGTTATGGCTGAGCTAGTGAACCCAAGTGTGAGACACAGAGACAGGAGACTCGTGTTATAATTTAAAGGTGAGTTTATTACAAGACTTGGGGGGGACGGGGGACGGATATGAGCCGGGACTGAGCTGAGCAGAGGAGAAGCCTGGGAGCGTGTGGAGGACTGGGCTGGTGGCTTGACAGCTGGGCTGGAGGAAGTCAAGGCTCGGTATGACCAGAGCCAGAGTCCAGAGTGAAGCTGAGCCAATGCGGGGATCCAGGAAAGAGAGGCAAGGCCAACAGGGAGATGGCTGGAGACAGGGACCGGGGCAGAGCAATGGAACAGCAGGGAGAGGAGAAACGCTGTTAGGCTGGGGTCAACAGGCAACAAGCAAAAACACTGTGGCTAAAACCGACTGACTGAGCAGGTACTGCTGTCTGGCCAGGTGAGAGTGACCGAGTCTTCGTAGGAGATTAGATTGCAGGATGATAAGCAGCTGGTGAGGCTCTGCTCTGGCTCAAGCCCACCTGTCTCCGCTCAGGCAATCACAGACAACACAGACTAAGCTACGTTTCGACAGGAAGGGTCCCTAAGCTGTATCCCCTGCTCCCTGTGCACTGCACAGGGAATAGAGCTTCACAGGGAACTCAATCGCTAAAACGGTTTCATTTGAAACACCCTGCCAAAGAAGACAGCATCTGGGTCTCGTGTACCCTGCTGTTGTCAACACTATTGCTTGTCCACTTCTGGCAAACGGAAAAACGGTTAATCAGTTCCCTTTGAACTGAGCATTTTTGCTCGCAGCGGTTTACTTAACATGGCTGAATTCCCTATCTAGATCTATCTAGATCTATCTATCTATGTATCTATCTATCTAACCATGCGCAAACCCATTTATCTATCTACCTATCTACTGTATCTATCTACCCACCCATGAGCAAACCTACCAATCTACCTTTGCGCATATCTATCTATCTATCTATCTATCTATCTATCTATCTATCTATCTATCTATCTATCTATCTATCTATCTCTCTATCTATCTACTGTATCCATCCATCTATTTACTGTATGTATCTATCGTCCATCTATCCATCGATCTGTATCTATCTATCTCTCTACTGTATCTATCTATCCATCTATCTACTGTATCTATCTATCCATCTCTATCTATCTGATGTATCCATCCATCTATTTACTGTATGTATCTATTGTCCATCTATCCATCTATCCATCCATCCATCTATCTACTGTATCTATCTATCTATCTATCTATTTATCTATCTATCTTAACATGGCTAAACATGGTTACGACATAATCTAATGCAGCAATAGACCTTACAAGGTCAGGACTCGGGGGACATTTTTTTAATAAACAAATGAGCTAAACAAAATAAGCTATCATGCATGGTTGTAATTGAGGACTGCGTGTACATAGGCCCATTGTTTTGAGTAATAAGCTGGCAGGGTGTTTGTAGTAACAGTTAGTGACAGCACTCCAAGTTACCGAAGTCCTGCACCTATACTCTCAATAATGAGGGATCTACAACCCACTAGGACTGGGGGGGGGGGGGGGGGGGGGGGGGGGGGGGGGGGGGGGGGGGGGGGGGGGGGGCGGGGGGGCGGGGGGGCGGGGG